>GL501446.1:508393-536240 GCA_000149185.1 Mayetiola destructor
AGAGGGAAAAAGTGAAGAACATTTATAGTGAATTCCAAAATACTGAACACTGAATACAAAACATAGATCGTTCATTTCTTTTCTTATTTTGTTCGGGCCGAATGTGTTCTGTGTTCTATGTGTTTTAAATTCAAATG
Source organism: Mayetiola destructor (assembly GCA_000149185.1). Taxonomy (NCBI): domain Eukaryota; kingdom Metazoa; phylum Arthropoda; class Insecta; order Diptera; family Cecidomyiidae; genus Mayetiola; species Mayetiola destructor. The sequence goes on from GL501446.1 coordinate 508,531, forward strand.
TTTCATTTTTGTTGTCCTTAAGTTGCTTTGGTTTTCGTTTAGATGCATCATTCTCTATTTCTCTTTGTATCTCTCTCTCTCTCTCTCTCCCATTCATTGCATATGTCTTTGTTGAATTGAATGAATGCGATGTTGGCTTTGCTTCATTCTTGTTGCTTGTTCAAATAGTTTCGTTTTTATTTTGTTCATTTTCATTTGGTTGCTTTTTCTTTTTCTTCGTACATTTCAATATTTTGGGCATTTTGTCCGTTTTTTTTTCTTTCTTTTCATCTTTGGTTTGGTTTTTATTCTTGTTGCTGTTGCCTGAATGCACTTGTGTTGGTTGATTTCGAAATGGAAATGCGTACATTTCTTTAAGACACATTGTGTCTGTTCTATGCATTATGCATTGCACACTGTATGTGTACATGGAATTTTGTTAATCTTCAGTTCGTTTCTCAGCTCGGTCTCTTCTTTGACTCGTTGAAAGATAGAAAATAATGTACTCTATGCTCTATTTCGTCCGTATTTAGCCCTATGAGCCATCCAAAAAAAGAATTCAGTTCATATTGGAAAATTTAAGATTTTTCAAATGTTTGGCCATTGTTTTCATGCTGAATGCTCAATGCCAAAATGACTTTTCGTCTGTTTTATTTCGATCGTTCATTGTTGTCGTGAACAAAAGATCAAAATCAACATCGAAGCCTCTGGTGAGGCAAGTCAGTATAGCCGGAACTGGATTTTGTTACATATTTTGTTTTTTTTTTTGCCAAATTTCATTTGTCACCATTTTAAACACCAGAAGCGAATATTTCAAAATCACCAAATTAATAATTTCTACTATCATAAAAACTGTTTGTGATGCTCAGTAAAAAGTTGTGATGCTCAGGTTGAACCGAAAATCGGCAAGAGAGTGAGAGAGAGAGAGAGAGAGAGAAGAAAAAAATTGCAAGAAAATAAATATGCGTGAAATGGATTTGCATATGAAAAGGAATTTCGCATAAAATTTAAACAAATATTCAGAAGTTGCAGTTGTTTGCATTTGTTATCCACACAGTCCACGTTCACAGAACCACCATCCACCATATATGTACCATTATACAGTAAAGTTCCCTTAAAAGGACCAATTTGGTTACTGGCATATTCGTTCACAAATGAGAAATGGTCCTTTTTATAGAGACTTTACTGTATGTAATACATTTTATCGATAAAATACTCTAAATTTAGCGCATTTGCTATTTGCCTTGCCTTGTTCATTTGATTGACTCAACATTTTTTTTAACTGAAGCAGAAAGATGTTTTTCGTGTTTGTCGTGCGAGTGCATCGTATCACGTAAATTGAATACGACGATAACAGAACGCAGAAAACAAAAATACAATGGCTTTAGTGCTATATTGGTCGATTGATTCGTGTCTTGTTATTCTCTCTATTCTTCTTTATTTTCGTATTTTTCGTTTTTTTTTTTGGTTTTCATTCTTCAGCAAGATTCTAATCACATTCTCATGATTTTATGCATCGGAAACAAGAGTTTCGTGGTCACAAACGATATTATTTGGTGATCAGCATTCATAAATAAATGCCTAACAAAGCGCTACTGCACCAATAAACAATTGAAAGCAATAACCTTCGCAAAAACAGACTTCGATTCACGATCACAAAATGAATTTGGTTCTTCTTTTGTTTTCTCCCCTTTTCTCGCTCAGGTCTTTTTTTCCGGTTTTTTCTTTCTCTTTTCTTTTAATAAAAAATAAAATAAAATACATATTAATCGATCGATTCTTGTTCCAAAATATATTCCAAGACTATTGTTTCGAATGCCTGTTTACTGTTCACAACACAATAGCCGCAGGGAATGAGATACAGCAAAGATGAAAACAAAGAAACGAAAGACAATACAGCATGCACCAATCGAAACTAACTATGCACGATTCGAATGCTTAATGTTAAACGCTAAATACCAAATATAGATTGATAAAATGCAAAAAAAAAAACAACAACAAAAAACAAACATGAAATTCATTCACGATGTTTCAACTGCATCAACTTAAATTGATTGTTGACCAAAAATGAGCACATTTGGAAAAGCAAATGCTGAACGATATATTCGGGAAAATCTAAAACGGCAGTTTTCTAGCAAAGGAATGACAGTCGTTCCGAAGAAAGAGAAGAGAATAAAAAATGAAATTTGTATTTACGTATCAAATTTTAAAAGAACATGACGAACATTTTCATTTATTCAAAAATGGTATGATGAAAAACAGAGTGTACAAATAATGTTGCAAACTGCTTTCCAATAAAATTATACAGATAGTGATGCAGAATATCCCACAGAATTAAAATTCCTTAAAATTCAAAATGTTTCGACGTCTTGGAATCGATTGGTTAGGTGATTTAGGCAGAACATTGAGTGATCGATTGCAAGAGCCGCTCAATTTTATGATAAGCTCCAAAAAGACCCGAAAAAACTTCTTGTTTTTAAAAAAAAAAATACAAATATAAAAGTTCTTGATTTTCGTTCCTTGTATGTCCACAAGTATCAAAGCTCATTGTCGCTTCATCAGAAGACACATGCACTACGTACATACAAAACAACCGAAAACACTCCGAACATGCAACAATTCGAAAAACGATTCTTGTTCATCATAAATCAACACATAAAGATGGTTTTTAGGCTCTTGTTTCTGTTTCCTGGCGTTGTAATACATTTGATACTCGTCGGTTATATGTAATGGATTCGCTTATGCATATGTCTGTATATATATGTTGACCCGGCAATATAATTCATAGACGAGACCATGGCTTATTTCTGGTCCAAATTCGAGTTCTCAACGTTTAACATTTAAAGGCTAATAGCTAACAGGCTAAAATTTTTTAGCCTAAAAAGCTCTAAATCAGGAATTATTATAATTATTATTTGGAATCGTTCTCTTTTTCTTCTTCTCATCTAGTTGAATTCGTCCTGTTAACCGAGTGGCAACGATTATTTACGCTAATTGAGTTTGCAGTCCGTTTTTTTTATTTCAAAATGTAAAATGCACACTCACATACGAATATGTCCTAGTCTCGTCATTGCAATGCATTTTATGGTAGAAAAATAATGTCCTCATATGGCAGCAGGCAACAGACAACCAAGCAGATGATGATATTGTCTCATCTTATAATGGCCAATCTGGTGGCTTCAAATCTTCAATCTCGAAAATTCAAAAGTTCTTTTATTTTATTTTCGAATTCGAAGAATGAGAATTGTTTTCATTGTAGTGTCATGTTGAGCTTATCGCAATCAAAAACTGATAAACAATCTACAAACATAATGTAATTCGATGAATTTACGTGTTAAAAGTGGTTTCAAATCGAATATATGTATACAGAAAAATATTCGAAATTTCATTTTGCGATAAGAAACCAACTGACGACAAAATGTTCGGAATTTTCTTGAGCGCACTAAGCCGAACACCAACAACAACGGACGAATATCCCGAACAGAAGGTTACCTAAAGTACCCGAATAAAAATAATAATATTTAACCGGATTTAAAAAGATTAGACAATTTTTGCTTAATAAAAAACAATCATCGAACTCTGTTAAGTTGCAAACATATTGAAATTGCTGGGCTGGCTGCTGACCGGAATTGTTAGACAATTGGTGCAAAACATTATTTTATCGATTGCTTGGTGTGATTTTTATTTTGTTTAGTTGTGGCCGAGCGCATGAAAAAGAGTAGTAACGAGCATCGAAATGAAATGAATGGGAGGAAGAAAAAAAACGATGAAATTTTACGAGTACAGCACATATGGCTCCGGATCGAATGCGATATATCTCATTCGATTTTTCATTCCTAATAAAATTCAGACGTGTTTATTTTTCTCATTTTTATTTTGTATTTTCAAATTGTTTTTCCGATGCCTGTTTAATGTTCACGTTTTAATGTATTTAATGTTCACGTTTGGAATTTTATGAGTTTTCTTAATTTTTCCCTCGATTTTATTGCACAATAACATTCGCCATTGCACAGACACATATGAATTTATATAGTGGAAAAAAAATCCCCATCGGGATTGATCTTCTTTCAATCGATTCCTATCCACAATCAGTTTTTCCACCAATCTCAATCCAAGGAATCGATAAGTTCCTCTACTCCAACAATAAATTTCCTGTATTTTCCCGTATCAACCCTATCCAAACATAATAATCATTGATCATTCATTATTATGAACGAGGAAAGAAAAAAGAGAGAAAAAGATCAATATTTACATTTTGTATGACCGTACAACATACAAATTTAGAAGGAAACCCATATTGTTGAGTGGCACACCGTCTCTTGCACACACATATTTATGCTTAAATACAAATACGACTCTTTTTCACACATACATACATTCTTGTGGGGTTCTGAGAGACGGAGAGTGTGAATAACCACAATTTACAAATTGAATTTCTCATACAATATACTATATCCAATCCTGTTATGGAAATGTTGTGAAAATTCGGTGTAAAATAAAATCTGTAAAAACTTACTCAATAAATTGATAAATAGAAAAGCTATCGTTGAATTTGGTTGAATTGTTGTGATGGAAATGCCGTTGCATTTTTTCGATGTTGGACATTTTGTTGATTTAATCTGTGTCGATGGTTTATGAACATTGCGATGATGATCATTGTTTTGAATAAATGATGTGCACGAGATCCGTTGCATTAATTTAGTGCATTCTGCTGGCCCCTGGCCCATTGCTATTCAATTGCTCTACTTTCATTTAATACTAAAACGGAACAATCCGATCGATATGCACGAATTGCTGCGGCTGCGGCTGCTATTATTGTTGTTGGTTTTTGTTTTCGTTATCAATACAAATGAGTTATTATTGGCACTTTTGATTAGGTTTTAATATTATATTTTCTCTTGCGAACGTTTGTTGAATCGTTTTATTGCCCTTTAATTATCAGCTCATGGTTTTTATTTACACGATTCTAGTTTTTCTTTTCTGTTTATTTTTCAATCGTCGAAGGGTGATGGGTGTCGGCAATTTGTCGATAGAAGAACACTCTTTTCTACTTTTCTACTTTTCTCTTCCAATTCCAATTAAACCACTGGATACTTGATAGCTAAATGTTTTGATCAATTTCGAATGAAAAAAAAAATCAACGAAATTTATTTCAACACCAGAAAAGAGCTGAGCACTCGCACTCAGTTGGTGCTGTTATTTGAAATCAATTCGATTTTCGATCAACAAAACAACAAACATGCTCTAGCATTAATACACCAATCAACACCACATGTTATTATGTACGCTGCTCAATGGATAATGGAAATAATTTTCGAATTTTTATTTTTGTTTTTCTTTTTTTATAAAAAAAAAAATCAAAAATTATATCGAACGCAAAACAATTCGTATTTTATTTCGGTCCAATTGCCTTTGATGACGAATATTTTTCAATGTACGCATCAGAATTTCCAATTCGCAAAAGTGTTGTGTTTTGTTGTTATCGTTTCTCATTCGATTGTTTTAGTGTTCGAGGCAGCGCGCCGCTATGCAATCAATCCAATTCAGTTTAATTCAAATCGATTTTTGTTTTTTGTTTTTTTTTTTCATTAAATTTTTATGGTTGCGATTTGATTTTCAGTTGAAATTATTTATTTTGATCTGTTGCCGCCGGATGATTTTCCCTTTTTTTCATTTCGCCAAATTGATATGTGGATGTAAATTACGTGATGAACTTTTTCCTTTAGCCAATTAACTGAGCGACAGAAAAAGAGAGCAAAATTTATAAGCCATTGAATACGATTATTCGATTTGGTACGATTATTTTTCTGGTTTTGTGTCTATGATTGCCTTTTCGATTGAAGGCCTTTCAACGTGAGCTCAGTGCATTCTACTATATTTTTGGCCTGTTTTTTTTCTTTTCTTTCAATAATAAATACCGAAAAGTATTTTAATTTTGTTCGATTTCATCAGACAACGGATGATTTCATTCAGAAAATCGATCACTTCATTCAAAAATGGAATCAAATTGTTTTCAGGTGATCGCAATTCTAGAGACCACAAAAATTCACCATTGTTCACAATTCAATATTATTAAAATTGTCCAAAAACTTTGCATGTATGGAATGCATTTTTGATTGAATTTCCGATTGCCGGTCGAATAACAATCGTTTTCAATTCATTTTCACTTTTATGTCAACAAACAAAAAAGCCGAACTTTTTTCTACTTGTTCTTGTCGTTTCTTTATTTTGAACAGAAATTCGCACTGAAATCCACTAAAAATGATTTTTGATGTGTATTGTTTTGTCGTAATTTCTTTTTCACCGTTTTCTCACATTAAAATAACAAATTAATCATTGCAAATGGGAAATTTTAACAATATACAAAAGCAAAAATTTTATAAAAACTGACTAAATATTTAACTAAATAAAACCGTACACTTTACGCGCGTCCATTCAATAGAAAATCACAAACACATTTGACACATTCGATCGTCAGTGTGTTGTGCCAGACGTCTACGTTCTTTTCGGATCGAGAGATACAACAACTAGATAGACGACAATGCTTTACGAATATATAATGGTGCGAATGAATACAAACGATGCAACAACAATAATAAAAGATGTTCGATGCATGGCCTGTAATGTGCGTGAATAAGATGACTTATGGATTTTATGGTTGTATTTGTGTGCTGTGTTATTGGATGTTATGATAGCAATGTTATTGTTGTTTGATGTTCAGAAATAGTCGGTACTGACATCTATTGATGTTTTATTGCTTCGATTAGTTTTGAATGGATTTGGGTTTTTTGTTGGATATTTTTCGATCGAATTTACGCAGCACAATCTATTCAGTCGACAATTGTTTCAGTTTTTCTTAGATGTTTCTGTTTGCATTCGTATTTTGAAGTCACCTTTTCACATATACGATTGACAGAATTATTGAATCATTAATTTTATTATTGTATTGAAATTGGAGTGCTGTGCAACAGAGGATGCCATCTCTTGTTCACATTCTGAGTCATAATTCGATTGAAACTTGAATAGTTGGGGCCAAGATGTTAATAATTTAAATTTACGTCTTCGTTTTTGACGATCATAAGATTTATTTTAATTGTTTTTCTTCGTTTTTTATTCAAGAAATATATCATTAGGTATTTAATATTTATTTCGATTTATTTTGGATGAATATAAGGCTTTTGATAAAATGATCAAAGCAGAACATATAAGAAATATTCAAAGCACAGTTTGCAAAAGCTATGCATAAATACATATTATTTTATTTTATTTCATGATCTTAGCACCCGAATTGGCGCCCGAAGTGCGATAAAAATTATTACGAATGATTACATCAAAGAACTGTGCTGACATTAAATCAATTCATTATTTAAGAGGGAATGTATAAAAATTGTCCAACATAGATTCCCCTTAGTTTAAGAAATTTATTAATGTAAACAAAGAATATAAAGCGAAAGCTACTAATAACTTATACAATACAATACAATACATTAAATGCATCCATTTTTTTCTTTTAGGATTTTTCAATTTCAGCTCATGCAAATGGATGCTTAACAATGCATTTTTCAATTGAAATCTATTCGTGATTGCATTGAGAATAGTTTAATCACGGTTGAATTAACTTATCGCATCTAAACGATATCATTTATCCGTTGATTTCATCAATTGTTAAAATATATAATACTAGATGTGATATAATGACGGTTCAAATTCAATAATTCAATTTAACCCTTTCTACTGATCACATCAATTCAAGCTTAAAAGGACAGAATTTTTTTTAGACACAAATGATGAATTGCAAATTTTAATATATAAAAATAAGGAAAAGCCATAAATATTTATTAATATATTTTAGATAAATCATTTTATTCTACTGAACATTGTAATGTAATTTGGGAACAATTCAACAAATAAAAGCGTAAAATCAATATAGTTATTCCAATTGGAAAGCTTACAATCGCCTGCATGTACTTTCTCCAACAGCAGAAACATAGCTTAAGCATACACGGAGGCTTCTTTAATATGTACCAAATATAAATTTTCGAAAAATCGATGAATAATGATTTAACGATGCCGACATTAAATTCATTCACCGAATAAACAAATTCGTTCATTGTTTGGATACAGAATGTTTTTATTAGTTCATATAGATTGTAGATTTTACATGCCTTCAAAGCACATTAATGCACGGAGGAAACTTTCCTAGTGACTACAATGTGAGGCGTATTTTTGATGAGCTTTTATCAGAAACAGTGCTAGCATTGAGTGCACTCATCTAATGTGATCAATGTTTGGAATGAAAATGGTTAATTCTTTTTTTTTACTTTATGACAAATGAAACGATTTGAAAACTTCGGGCAACAATCAATGATCTCTTAAGACTTGCTCACAATTGAAAAATATCCACAGCTGTAGATTGAACTAATGAAGAAAACTTTGTACTTAGTCAAATATATATTTGAAATAAATTGAAATCGAGCCGATTCATTGAAATTTGGATTAGATGTCCATTTAAATATTAAGAATAACATTAAATGACGTGAAATGACGAATCTAAATGATGAAATACAAAATTAAAGCAGTTCGATATAAAAATGCACTGAATATTTTAATAACGTTTAGTTTTTAAAAACCATTTAATAGCTGGCTGTAAATTATTAAGTAAGTAATATCTTGTATTTTTCGAACAATACGTTGCATTCCTATAATACACCACGGCTTTCAACATAATTTTATGCGAATCGACAAAATAGAATCTACTAAAAGGAACGGGACAAACATTAAGCGCATTCATCAAAGTGATATCATAGATTGAAAATAGGACGTTCTAATCAGCGACCTTTTCATTGTATGAGCGAATTGACGCGTGCAAAAAACCTCAGTCTGCTCATCATTTGTTGCCTATAAAATAGTTTTTGAAAATCAGCGTTGATGTTTCATTTTTGCTGTGAACGATTCTGATATTCAAACATTTCCCTTATCAGACCAATCTATCCAGTTTGAAAGTGCCAACGTCCAATGATAGGCAAATTTGTCCGAAAAATGTCTTGCCACATTCTTGAAAACGATATTAATATTCTACCGAAGAAAAAACACTCAATTTCTTTTAATAAAATGTTTTATTCAAACATCAAATTTATTCTCTAAATCTTTTTCATGATTAAATTTTTTCATAAATCTACACCGATAAAATGGATGGAAACACCAGATTTCTCATTTCTTCCGGAATGTCTGCAATAAACTCTTGAATAATTGGATCTGCAACTCGAGCTTTAAACAATTCAGTAGCTTCATTAACAATATGTTTGCGAATAACTTTTCCACTGATTGTCTTAGGAAGTGAGTCGACAAAGTAGACTCCACCACGCAGTTTTGCATAATCAGCGTATTTATCTAAAAAAAAATTATTCCAAATGAAAAATTCGTTCAAAATGTGTTGTCGAACAAACAAATTTCTTACCGGCGATCATTTGATAAACTTGGCGCTCCGTTAAATTTGAGTTAGGTTTGCGTACAATAACGGCAGCCGGTAACTCTAAGCCAGGTAATATTTGAATTCCGATAACACAAACCTCCTCCGTTTCCGGACATTGAATGATATAATTTTCAATTTCAGTGGGCTTTACAGTGCCTTCCAAATGAAATGTGCATGATATAATGTTTTTCTTTCGATCCTCAACGAATAAAATGCCATCTTCATTAAAATAACCAATATCGCCGGTTAAAAAGAAACCTTCACTATCAATAACATTTTTGGTTGCTTCTGAATCGCCAAGATAGCCCAAAAATATGGGCTTTGTTTTGACACAAATTTCACCAGATCCGTTTGGTCCACAACGATTACCATTGTCATCGACTATTTTAATTGTATAACCTTCAGATAATTCACCAACTCGAATATTTCCATAGGAATCGAGGACATACAAGGCAATCTTAGCAATCTCACTCAATCCATAAATTGTTAACAATTCAGCATTACGAAAATGACAATTAATCTCTGAAATCAATGATCCCATCATTTTATGCCCATATGTATATATTTGCTTAACACTTAAACAATTAGCATTCTCAAATTGATCATATTTTACACATGCAGCCAATACACCCGGCGTATTATACAATTTGGTGATTTTATACGTTTTAATTATGTTCAATTGTATGGATGGACTGAACATATTTGACGTTATGACACGTGTTGCACCTTTTGAAATGGAACGCATTAGATACCAAAACCATACCATCCAATAAATTGGCTCAAAACAAAGGCATATATCGTTTGTTTCAATATCACTTGGTTCCCAGAAGTAATCGATCAGTGCATGATATGATACAAGAACACCTGTTTCATGTATAGAATGAGAAAAAGAAAAAAAAATTAATCTCAATGTTTAGGCATCGTTTCAATCGACTTACATTTGGATGGACCCGTTGTGCCGGATGAGCATATCATCATTGCAACATCCGTGTCTGTGTTCAAATCCATTGGTCTTTGAATATGAGAAAGACAAAAAAAAACACAGGGATTTTTTTATTTTTTTTTGTTCATCAAAATGAAAAACGAAAAAAGTCATAAAATCAAAAAGCGTTTATGCGAAGCACTCACGTGAAACTTTCTTTCATTCCATTATCGGCAAGTAAATTTTCAATTGGTTCAGAATCTCTGATTTGACCTCCAACGGTGAAAATTTTTACACTAAATTTAAGTTCTTTTAATGCTTCATCAATTTGATTGTAGCATTCGATGTCACAAAATATGACTGTCGGCTCAACTTTTTTCAATGATCGAATAATTTCGTCTTTGGAAAGTATTGAATGCAATGGATTAATTGGACAGGCCAAAAATATTGATGCAAGCACAACTGAAGTCAAATAATCCGAATTTGTAGTCATGAAGGTGAACGATTGACGTGGACCGAATCCTCTATTTTGTAAATTTTGTGCGATACAAATAGCCGACTGTTTGATTTGGAGATGAGTCAACTGAACTCCAGTATCATGATTGATCTGAAATTTAATTTTTTTTTTTATTTTGTTATTTGTTAAGGAACATTTCACAAATGGAAAATACCTGAGCCACTTTAGATCCATGATTGGAGAGCGTATTCAATAATAATTTTCCAAAGGATGTCTTCGGTTTTTTCAAATCGGGTTGAGTCCATAACTTTTCCTTTTCATTAAATTGTGTATTGCTGGGCTTACTGAAACACATGTTTATTAACCGTTTTTAAATGTGAATGTTCAAATTTGAACTAGCAGAGGTCTATATATATGTTGCAGTTTCCTTAATAAATAAACAAATACCGGTTTTGAATAAACATATATATCACACATTATAGCGTAATACTATATGGTTTATAGAACAAGTTCTAGTTCTGCTAGCATTAAATCCCATCAAATTTGATCATTTTTCTTTTTTGAATTGGTGTTGTTTTGTTTTTTTTCATGAATATTTTTCGTTAATTTAAGCCTTTGTTTGCTTCTATCATAATGGCACGCATAACGTTGATTTATAAGTCAACAGCTGACACTGCCTGACCATGAACTTCAATTCAATTATCATTTTGAATTCAAAGGAATTTTACCGAAATAACACACATGATCCATAGAAGAAATTAGTTTTCGTTTGATAAAATAAATAAAATTCGCATATAAATGTCTGTTTAATTCGCTTCGATTTAAATCGATATCGTATATCACCAGGGAATATTTATTATTCACAGCGAAAATATTATCGTATTTCTTGATTTTTCATGAAATCATAAAATAAAAATTTGATTTGATGGTAATATTACATTAGCGGAACTAATAAAGTTTATTCGAACAAAAAGAATTCGAAGACGAGAGATCAATGCCAAACCAACAATTGTCAGGAAGTTCCGAACATAAATTTCACATGTACGTGTATATTAAATTAAAAAAAAATTATTTTTTAACGTGATGTTAACGACGCATCCGAATGCAGTTTGGAAAGCCTGAAACAGTGAAATTATCGATCTTTTTTCTTTTTTTGCTGGTAAATGAAATCTTGGCTTACCAGCATTGAATGCAGTCATTGTAAATTGATAATTTCCTTTTTTAGTTGATCGGCATTAGTTTCCACATTGGATCCGAATGTCAAGATGCTTTGACCTTTGCAAAGACAATACAAATCGCACGTAAATTTTTCGATTTTGCTGAACAATTCCGATTCAGATTCAATTTATTGGATTGAATCTTTTAGTTTACAACGATTATAAACAAACGCCTGGATTTGTATTTTCCATCGTCGTTGATTTGTCACTACAATGGTTTTTCACATCCTAAAGTCGAATAGTTTATTGAACATGAAGATTTGTGAGTATTCATTCAAGTGAAGCGGATTTCTGAACAGTCAAGAACAAAATATCAAATAAACTAGCCCATGACAATGATTGATAGATAAATAGAAACTCATCATCCGTGGTATGAAATGATATTTATTTAATTTGTTTTTTTTTTCGCTCAAAAAAGAAGAAAAAAAAAATAAATTTGAAACTAAAAAATTTGGTATTTTTTGTTAAATGTATTATCTCTTTCTTTTTCTCTTTTTTCCTTCATTGTCTTTTATCAAAAAGATCAATCTAATTAACAAAATTCAATCTAATCTAATTTCACATTCCATCGTGGAATATACATATGAGCGACGACAACACATTAGACGCTGATCGGCTGTCAATGTTGTTGCTGCTTTGGTTTTTTTTTTCCTCTTGAGAATCTTTCAACATTTTGTCAATCGTTTTCATTCGCTCAATTCTTTCAGCAGAATCAATCACTTTTACAATCAAATAGAAACCAAATCCAAATTTAAAAAAAAATTACACGAAAAAGAGAAAATGATAAAATTGGCTAAAACCGATGATCCCGATGGATACATGACCATCGAAGGGATGATTCAATTTGATAAATGTTGCTTTTTTGCTCTTCGGCCGTCCAGTCCATTTCGCAGTTGACCTGGGCATTTTTTATTTTAAAAAAAAGGGGGAACGGAGCGTTGATCCCATTTCCTATAATTCAAATTTCGTTTTAACCATTTAAGCGGATTCGATAATTTGTTTGTTTTTTTTTTAATTTTCTTTTCGTTCGTTTTGTTTCTTTCATTTTCGTGTAGCAAAAAAAGTGTGATATCTTTCGGGTGTCGATTATTATCAAAATGATGGCGGCGACTTAAGTTAATTTGACATTCGGTATGATTTAATTGATTCCTATTTTTTTTTTTAGTTTTCTTTTTAAATTTATTTGAATAAAACGGGATCAGTACATAAGGCGTTCGGCAAGTACCGGCAATCCCACAATGCACATAAACAGCTTGGAATGTTCTATTTTCTCTCTTCTATTTCAGCATCAAAATCAAAAAAAATCCAAACAAATTGAAACAAGGGGGAAAAAAACAAGAAAGAATGAAGTAAGATTAAATGGAGTCTTTTGGCATCGTCTCGATTTTGATTCATTAACTTCAAATTGTTATTCTTTCTCTCATGTTCTCGGTATTCGTTCATTTCGATTTCGTATTTTTAATTGTTTTATTTTTCATTTATCATGATGCCTACAATATGATTAAATTTGTTAGTGAAAACCAAAAAAATAAAGAAGAAGAAGAAGAAATAATAATTAGGACTAAAGTATACTGAGATTCAACACATGAGCTGTAGTAGCGCCATTACAGTATATAAATTTCCGGGCTTCCCGTCACATATATATTTTTATATAAAACTGCTATAGCCCAGGATTCGAGTCCCAAAAAATGGAGAGAAAAAAAAAAGAAATTTTCAGCCATGTGTTTTATTATTTATTTTCTTTTTCGCTCGTTTTGTTTTTTGTGTGTAATCTTTTTTTTTTTTTATCTCAAATCTGATACGTAGCTTAATCGTTAAAAGTTTTCTTCCCATAAATTTTATTTTAATAAATTTTTACTTCTTGATATTCTCAATCATGCGTATAATTTTACTGTTATTTTTTTTTTTTTTAATTAATTAATTTTATTTTATTTCATCCGCTCCGTCGGTCTCCATATCTGCGCTGTGTGTGTGTGTGTTGTGTATTTGTCTCTGGATCTGGTTGTTTGTTTTTTTTAAATGGTTTAATGTTGCAATTATCCTTCATTTTTTTTGCTTATTCATTAATTTTCCGAAATTATTTTGTGTTTTTATTTTTATTTTCACTCATTTAATTCTGTGCGGTCCAGTAGGATGGTGTAGAATAGCCCTGTTTGCTGCTCGATTTGCCTTGGCTACTGCTTTGTTGCCGTTGCCCAGCATTGTTTGAATCCTGCAATCGAAAAATTAAAAAAAAAACGGAAATTATTAATTATTTGAATTTTCCAACATTAATTTTAATTATTTTGGTGAATGGTTGTTCATGCTTGAGTTAACGTTTTATATTTTTTGCGGAATCGAAGTGAAAGAAATTTTTTTTGGTGATACGAAATAACATACAGCATTTTTAATAAACAAACGATTTTGAACGAATCTAATTCAATGGAAGTTTTGGAAATCGATTTTTTTTTTCCTTTCAATGGGAAATGAAATTGTGTTTTTCTCTTTCTTTGTTTGGAAATCAATTCCATCAAACACATCAGTTTTGACACAATTTTTCAATTAATTCTTTTTTTTTTTTTTTTTGATCTTCAAATTAGAACAGGTGGCATTTAGTAACACTAAACAAAAACACATGCAATAATCCGAATACACATCGGAATGGAAATATGTAGGTATAAAAAGAAAAAAAACATTTCAAATAAATAAATCTATCATAGAATACAAACAAATGAATACTTATGAAAACGAAACAAATTAGAAAATTAAACTACACTGTTTGTTAAAAAAAGCAAGAATAAATTACGTTTTAGGGCCACCGGGTTGGTATTTAACAGAATAAAAACGAATAAAAATCAAATGAGAGAAATAATGATAAAATAAAAAAACATAAAAACTTACCCTCTTTGTTGAACTATAGACTCGGCCGTCCATCTAAAGGATGAACAAAAAAAAAATGTAAACCAAAAACATAACATTTGCATGCAAAAAAGAGTTGTTCTTTTTCATTGATGTCTTTCTTTCATTCTATTTTTTTTCGTCTTTTTTTCTTATCATTTTTCATTTCTTTTTATCTTTCGAATATTATTTGTTTGTTTGTTTTTTTTTTCATTTTCATCTTTTTCTCTTTTCTTTTACATTCAATTGAGAAACAGAAAGTTCTAAAAAATCAATAAACATAAACAAAAAGTTCTAAAATAGGTACAAAAAAAAAAATCCCGGCAAAAATCCGTGCTACGATCAACAAACGAATAAAAATCATTTGAGCAAATAAACAAAGGAAAAATCTAAGCACTATCAATGTGAAAAACGAATAATAATAAAAATTGTAATTTTTGTAATTATTAGATTTGGATAAAAATGGGAGAAAGAGATATAGGCTATATTTCAGGGCGACTTCGATCACAATATTTCAATTCAGCTCAGTTTAGTTCAATTCAATTTGGAAAATAAAAAATCTCGACATATTTGAAAGTTTGATTGAGGGAATCATTTCATTTATTTCAGCTTTAATCACCATCATCATCATCATCAACATCAATTCGATGTGTTTTTGCGTTTAGTGTGCAAAATGAAAACGATGACGAATTTTAATTCTAATTTTTGTGTGAAATGTAACGTATAAAATACATATTCAGAGATATGAACGTTAATGACGAAAAATACATTTCTTTTGCGAAAAATTTCGATTTATGAATGGAAGTGATCTCGTTGTCTTTTCTATATAAGCCTTATACTATAAGGCACCAAATTTTTCGTTTCGTTTCTCTTTTTATTTCATTTTTTTTCTTTCTTTTCGCGTCGAATACATTCGACTCGTGTGCTTTGCTTAAATAAAAAACATTTTTCTAGATTTGCAAAAAAAAAAAAAAACAGTTGTGTGTGGGTGTGTATGTATGTATGTTTGTGTGTCTGTGCGAGTGTGGAGCCTTATTAATTTTGTTTTTTCTCTTAAAATTTTTTTTTTTTTCATTAATAAATTGTGTGTTTCCTCTTTAAATTCTAACCACCGATTGGATCATTTTTAAATGATACTAATAAAATCAACAAAAGTATCATCATTATGTAGTACGTCTATTGCATTTAACATTCAAGCGACATTTTTTTTCTCCCCAAATTCACATACATTTCAAAACTAACGGAAATTTAAAAATTTAAAGTCATAATTATTTCGTGCCGATTCCAGATATTCCGTAAACCGAGTCCGTTGGACATTTTCCGTCACGAAATGTTGTGAAATATTCGCGTCTATTTTTTCACTCATACTGGAAATCATTGAAATGTGTGCTTTGGCAAAAAAAAAAAAAATGTTTTAATTGTTCATTCTACGCTTTTACCCAAAAATCAAATGAAAAGAAAAAAAAATGTTTAAATGACCGGGAAAAAAATAATAATAATAATCAAATATCAAACATAAGACATAAAAAGTTCTCTTGTAAAATTGAAGAATTGAAGAGAAATCCGTTTAAATGAAAAAAAAAAATAATAATTTTTTTCTCGTTGTTGCTTGTTTCAAAATTCAAAATTATTACATCTATGGATTATATTTTCTATTCACTTTTATGAATTAGGAATAAATTGTTTTCATCTTTCAAAATTTTCAGAGTTCTCCTTTTTACTCATTTTATATACTATAAATTAAATTGATCAGTTGTTGACATTTTAAAAGAAATAATCCTAAAAAAGAACAAAGAAAAAAAATAATGATTTTTATTACTTTCAATTTGAAATGGGTGTGTGTTTTTGTGTTGTGTGGATGTGATTTGATCTGTGACCAGCGTTAATTTGATTAGAAAAAAGAAAAATATAGATTCTTTTTTTTTTTTTTGCTTTGAATGTGATTAATTTTAATATAAAATTAATAAATATGAATTTGAGTCGGGATGATGTGAATCTTTTTTTATTTTGGGGGGGGGGGGGCGGCTATTTAATTTCTTTTGGACGAATCCAGAACCTGAAGCCCATTGAATTTTCTTTGTTTTTGCCGACGAATGACGACGAATCAAATGGCAAATGTGAGCATATTTGGCATTAAACAAACTGAATTAAATCTAAATAAAATTATTATAAAATAATAATTCTAGACTACAATAAAAGCGACCTTCACCAAACGAACCTAATTGTTCTGCCGATACAATTACAATTACAACAACTGACTACAAAATTACGAAATGGGAGAGAAACTAAAAAAAAAAGAAGAAAATATCCATTTTTCTGGCATGCAAACAACAATTTAATCCAGCTCAAAAACAATTTCGTCCATTTGTTTCCATTTTTGAATATTTTTTTTTTATATTTCGTTTTTGTCGAACACATTTCCTTGTGTCGAATGTCTGTGTTAATTGGTAATAATTATTTAATAATAATCATATCAAAGGTGAAACTAATCTGTCTAAATTGGATTGACTTTGCTTATTTGCAGTTCGATTTTTGAATAATATTATGATGCTGTATGAAATTTTTCTCGTATATGCAAAATTCACACAGTTCAATTGAGGAAAAAAAAAAAAAAAAAAAAAAATTACTTAAAAACATTTATGAATGGAACCTAAATTCGATTCTAAATTAAATGCAAAGCAAAAGATTGTAACATTGAAACATAATCAATTTCAATTGTCTTTTGTGGTTTTGTGATTTGAAATTGATTATGTTTGGTCATCATTGAGACCCGAAATGTAATAATTGGCTGGTATGCTTACCTGATGAATTTGCTGATGCATGTTCATGTTATGTAAAGCTGCTGGCATAGCCTGGATGTATAATTGTTGTGCACCATATGCTTGGGACGTAGTGCCGCCAGTTTGTGTTCCAGCTAAATTAAATGGTGGCGGTGTGCCCGAATGAAATGATTGTTTCTCATACGACTGATTGTTGGGAATTTAAAAAATAGAAATTAATGATTGCTGGAGGCATACGGATTAAATTGTGCAAATTAACACACACACACACTTACATTGACTTTATTCAAAGCAGCATGGTTTTTATTGCCATACATTGATGAGGAAATATCCGATCCGGTACCACTTGGTGGTGGATTTGAACTTTGTCCTTTCGATGGTTGGCTACCACTACCTGGATAAGCAGTCTTATTATATTCTTGGGCTGATTGTCCAAGCGCATCGTAACCAGACGATCCATAAGCACTGTTGTATGATGGTTTTTGCATATCACCTACAAAATTTCGGAATTTGTTTTGATTCAATGTGAACATTTGACGACAAACAATATCAATTCAAATACACTTACCACGTAAACCAAATTGATTAGTTGGTGGATTTGTATTCAATTGTTGTGGATATAATGCTGGTGTACCATATTGAAAGCTTCCTGGCATCATATTTGCACCATAAAAATATGCATATGGAAGATTTAACATTGGACCACCGGAACCAGTTTGTTGCGACATTGTACTAGGAACATTACTGACTGGACTCGAATTGTTATCGGTACGAGTAAATCGTCCATCAGATATTGTTGAATATGCAACCGAACCTAAATTACCATCACGTACACCAGACGCACCAAGGCTGGTTGGAGTTTGATAGTTTAAGTCATAATATCCAGGCTGCTTGATAATTTAAAAATAACGAACAAAAAAATTATCAGAAATCAATTGGTTTTTGTCATAGAAAAACCACCAAACTGCTGCGCAAAGCTGATGGATTTCTTTTTTTTCTCTTGATTTGTTGTTTTTTGTTTTTAGGAAAATGGATTTTAATCGAACGAATCTTTGATATTCAAAGGTCTCAATAATATTTTTTTCACATCCGATTTGAAATGTCAATTTTTCTTCGAAAATTATTCTACAAAATTTTAAATTTGGGTTTTTATTTACAAAAAAAAAACACAAAAGAATGATAAAAATATGTCTACAAGGCAAAGTAACCGCATTAGTGAGAACCGTTTTTCGCATTTTCTTAAAGATGGTTGAGTTTGAGATCCAATCAGTTTGTTTTTTTTTTCATTTCTTTACCCTGAAGACGTTCAAGGTGCCGATAATTTCGAATTGACTCTATTGAATATCAATAAATTGTTTCGATATTTTACACATGATGAGATGAGGTGATGAAGAATGGATTAGGTGCATCGTAATGAAAATAGTTTATGTTCAATATAGAAATAGAAAGGAAAAGAAACAGTGTCTGCCATCTCCGAATATGGTTAAATTTAGAGAAACTTTTGCAGAGTGTGCATTTTTAGACCGAATTCAACATATGAAAGTAAAAATTGGAAAAGAATTTTTGGATTAATGATAAAGAAAAATCAATTATTTGGTGGATTGTCTCGATTGAGACGGAAAAAGAGAAGCTTAATATTAAGGTTATTAAAATTCAATTTGCGTATAAAATGACTGTTTCTGATGATTCCAAATGTGAAAAAAAAACAAACAATAATATGAATTTGTTGAATTTTGGTTTTGTTTTTTGAGTGTCTGTGTGTATATGTGTGTGTATGAGTGGGTGATTTTGACTCTGTTTGGCGAATGGACTCACCACATGCGGCGGGATTCTTTGTTGCAACATCTGAATATCCTCGTAGGAATAGACAGGCTGCTGATAGAATGGCATTCCAGTCGGTATATATTGACTAACCATTGGTATATTTGACACAACATTTCCACCTCCAGTACTTTTAGCTGTGGAATTAGTCACCTTTGTGTTTGTCAATCCGATTGATGGTGAGCTCATGCTGTTACTACTGTTGGTTGTATTACTGGCCGAATTGTTGGCTGCCACATTTTGTGTGCTACTTGACAATGTACTGCAAATAGAATGGACGAAAGGAAACAAAGAAACAAAACAAAAAAAAAAAGAAAAAACAAAAAAAGTTGTTTGCAATTAGTTAGATTTGGCATTGTAGTGGGCTACAGAGCCCATGAAATTCTGATGAAATTCCATTTAATTTGTGTGAAAATTCATGATTTTATGGATTGTGTATGTGTGTGTGTGAATTATTAAATATTAAAAGGACAAATGAACCGGTACGTGCCCAAAATGAAGTTATTTTGAATAAACTTTCTTAGAAAAAAGAAAAAGCGACAAAAAACCAAAAAAAAAAAAAAACAACTCAAAGAGCCACAAATCACACGTTTGCCATTAATTAACATACCTGTCATAAATAGTAGTTACTGGTGTTGAATCTTTTAGTTTTGAACCACTAAAGCTACTGTACTGCGATGTTGATGTATTAGTGTTTCCCGTGTACCTATTTTGGTTACCGATGCAATTTGAATTTTGGTCAACAATTTTGTTTTGTTTGAATTTTCATGTGTATGTATTTGTGTATATATGTGTGTGTGTGTGTGTGTGATTTCAAAATGGGGTGACAATTTTGATTAAAACACACACAAAAACAGGTGAAATGATTGAAAAACAAAAACGAACCCACACAAATGATTGCAAAGCATTGAATTAAAAATTAAATGCAAAAAACAAAAAAGAAAGAAAAAAATGTTTATAAAATAATTTTAGAAAATGCACGATCATTATTGGATGTGTGATCAAAATATGAGGAATTTTGTAGTGCAACTACAGATGAAATAGGCCACATTTTGTTCCCACACGAACAAACAGCATAAATAATAGCATCTTACTCTATTAAACGTTATTTTTCTCTTGTTTTTATGTGAAAAAAAAAACAAACTATTTTATGTGTTAGTTAGATGTTTGTGGGGCTGGGAGAGGGATGAGACGTTCAGAAAAATAAAAGAGAAACGAAATTACTTACCCAGTGTTATTGTTGTTGAGGCTACTGCTCCCATAAACGCTTTGATTATTTTGATAAGCACTCGCTTGTGTTGCATATACTGATGATGTTTGGCTACTAGGATATTGATTCGATAAATATCCGGTATTTGCACTGGAGCTGCAACACACAAACGCATACAGCACACACACGAATATGCACACGCACACGCAAACACATAAATGCATTTGTTTTGTTTGGTTAGTTGTTAGATTTGGGGATTGATTAGTGAATGCGCCAAATTGCAATGAAAAAAAAAAAAAATGGAAAGAAAAAGAAAAACATTTTCATTTTAATCATCGATTGGTTAACAAACAAAGTAAGCAAATAAAGAAAAAAAAAACTGAATTAAACACAAAAACGACAATAACGTCAAAACGTTTGGTTGCTCGTATCAAAAACCATAGTGTGTTTTGTGTGTAAACGTTAGCAAAAATTTGATTGGTTCCAAACCATTTCCAGACTTTAACGTTAAAACAACACAACACATCACAGCACAACAAAAATGACATCAGCAAAAAAAGGTGAAAGAAACGGAAAATTCGGAAATATTTTTTTCGTTTTTTTTTCCATGTTTACCAAAATTACCTTGCATTGTTGACGGAGCTCGTGCTACCAACAGTTGAACCGCTATTCGAAACATTTGTTACACTACTTGAATTATTAACACTATTTGTTAAATTGGATTGTTGCGTTTGGTAAGAGTTCACCGGACCTTGATTATAGGAATTATACGTATTTGCCGATGACGAATAATTCGAACTGTTCGAAACTTGAGTGTTGGCATAATTTGAATTGTTGTACGCCTGTGGATTTGGTGCTTGATACACATTTGCCGATTTATTGGTGTATGTTTGATAGGTAGCGGATGAACCATTGCCAGATACAGATGTTGCATTCGACGATTGATTACCATAATGATCAGACTTTGTGAGTTGCTCAAGAGCTGCAAAATAATCGAGTGTCGAAATAAAAAAAAAAACATTGAGTATTTCATTAGCCGTTGTTCGGTTGTCGTTCAAAGTGTGTGTGTATGTGTGTACTTACCGGCACTTGCATTGGCCAATGTATTTGCCGATGCTGTTTGTGATACGGAACTACTTTGCCGTTGATTGTAGCCGGTTGTTGATAAATTATTATTATCATTTTGACCGGTTAATGGATCGGAATTGGAAATCAATTGTGATTGTTGTAGGGCATTTGATCCTTGCGGTACAACTGGTTTCGTTTGATAATCGGATGAAACATCAGACGTTGTTACATTTTGTGAATTATCACTAATGTTTGTTGATTGGAATTTATCTGAAATTGAATCGAATGTTTCTTCGGAGCCAAAGTCTAGCGCACCAAATTGTACATCGAGGTATCCAATGTTGCTTAATGTCTCAGGCATTTCAACAGCTGATGATGGAATTTTAGACGGTGGTGGAACGCGTGCTCGTTTGCTGCTATAGATTAAGAAAGAGAAGAGAAGGAAGAAAGTGTCAAGCAAAGAGAAACGATCATTATAATCTTGGATGTCTCTTACCTGCGATTTGCAACCGATTGAATTTGTGGTTGACCGGCAACTACTTGATCAGCATAATTAAGATTCGATGCATATGGTGATGTTGGATATTGTACCGATGCAACAGGTTGATAGGTATTCACCAGATTTGATTGTTGATTTTGTTGTTGCGTTGCGCTCTGAGACGATAATGAATTGAAATACTGAGATTGTTCGGCTGACAATGATGATGAATTCAATTGTGGCATATCGAGTGATGGTCGTAAATGGGTTGCATTTGTTGGTGATTGAACATGCAAATCGGAATATTGCACTTGGGCATTTGAATTATTGGTGCCAACCGATACACCCGATGCCGTACTAGATACAACGCTTGTATTGAATTGTTGTGCTAATTCATCATTCAATTGGGTTGGTGGACTTAAAATTTGTTGCTCAAGTCCCGGCGGCGCCGATAATTGTTCAGCATGTGATAATGTTTGATTTTGTACTGTACTCGGCGTAAATACTTTGGTATCGGCCAAAGAACCGGTATATTCTTCATTATCCCAATCACCCCACGTATCATCGGATTTTGTTTGTTCGGCAGCATTTGTTGCAATTGTATTATCCCATGTATCAACGGCCGGTTCATTGCCGTCTTGAGATCGAAAGTAATTACCACGGTTTTGGTCTCGTGAGCCTCTTGGACCTAAGCGACTGTTTGTTTTGCAAAAAAAAAAAAAAATGACATTACTCAAACTGTTCGGCACCGAGATGACAAAAAAAGGGGAAGAGAAAAGAGAGAGAAAAAAACAAAATAACAGAAGAAGAATCAAATGGAAACTTACCCGCCAGAACGACCCCCTCTGCCACCACTGAAGCCACCATTACGGAAACTGCCTGGAGGCCCTCTTCGTGACCCGCCAACCGGTTGCCATTTGTCATTGGATTTATTATCACCCGGACCACTAGCATTACGATCATTTTCTGTATCACGAGATTCTCTGCCGCGCCATCCACGGCTATCAGAGCCCCCACGACCACCGCGAGCATTACCACGATTGCGTGATTTTTCACGTATATCGCCATTGTTATTATTGGCATTGTTGCTCTCATTCCATTCACCATCGGTAGCTGCAGCATCACCAGTACCCGCCAAACGATTCTTTTTCTTTTTCGATGATGTTTCAAAAGCGCCCTTTGATTTGCAACGAGAAAACCGGAAATCAAATAACATTTTATCAATAAAATACAATAGTTTGCCATTTTTCCACAACACAATCACATGCATCATTCATTAAATAACACCAATAGATATTTTTGCAATGCCATGCACAAAACTTACCACTGGAAGTTTTTCGAGCAAAAATTCAACTGCTCGTTCCATATCATTGTCACATTCATATAATGCACAACAGACCTCCTCTTCGGTACGCTGAGTCATTTCCATTAAATTTGCAACTTTTTCGCGCATTTTTGGATCCTCTGTACCGGTGCTTATCTCTGTGATTTGAGCAATTCGAATCTGTTCAGCGGTTGGTTGTTTAACATGTGGTTTCTCTTTGTCTGTTTTGGCATGATCTGATTTTTTCTGGGTGACCGTTTCATTACCTCCACCACCTGTGTTGGCTGTTGTGTTTTTTTTATTAGTTTGGTTACGACCTCCGCCGCTTGATCTGGTTTGTGTGCTCATCGCTATGTACACTGTATTTACAAGTAGCTGTATGTTGACAGAGAGAAAAGAAATACACACAAAAAAAATTAACAACAAAAATAAAAAGTCACTCACAAATAAATAATAAAAAATTTCAAATCGAAAACAATGTCAACGACGACAATGTTGACAAAAATAAAATAAACGGCATTTGAAAAAGAAAAACAAAAAAAAACATGACACAAATCGATGTCTCCAAAAATGGAGAAAAGAAATATGAAGAAAGAAGAAAAAGCATACACGAAAAATGCAAATGTAAACGAAAAATGATTTTTCTTCAAATAAACTCTTCGGTCTTCTTTTGTTCACGAGAAGAAAAAAAAGGGGGAAAAATAATGTTGCGTCGATGTTAATTTTGACAAATTCAAAATGAACACGTTATCGAAATCAATTCAAACGGAATCTTGACATGAAAATGAATAATAAAGAGAATTGCGTTCGAAAAGTCGATTTTGTGTCGTATGCAAAGCGCTCAATTGCGTTTTTGTTTCTTTATTATTCTGTCGAAATATTATTTCTTTTGATTGTGTCAATGTCGATGTTGATGTCGATGTCTATGTCGATGAGACATTTCAAATTGAACTCTTGAATCACCATTCAAAACGTAAAAAAACAGCTCATTATCGATATCAATTATTCCATCATCTTACCGTAAATCAATTGAATCAAAATTAAAACCAATTCAAAACCGGCAAAACAAATAAAATTCAATCGATTTTTGAATGAAAAAAAAAACACGCTAAATAAAAATCCGAAACAACAAAATAATATCGAAAATACGCAGGTAATTTCAACTTTTTTTTTTTTGCTTCCACTTCTTTCTTTCTTTCTTTCTTTCGTCGTGGTCGTCGTCGTCGTCGTCTTCTTCTTCTTTTGATTCAAATATTTCGATTCAGCAACACATGCACAATCAAGAAGAGAAGAAACCAAAAGAAAATTTTATACTGTGTATTGAATCGAAAGGCGAAGAAATTGTTCCAGAGTGACAAATGTCGTTGTATAGTCGTCATTGGTTTTAGAGGTATTGAGTATTTGCTATGCATATAATATATACAATTATACATATACACACATCACGGGGCATAAAGAAGCATTAAAACCGATCCAAGAATTCAATTCAGCCGCATATACACTCACAGGATGGGATTGGATGCGTTTGCATGTATGCGTGCCGTTTTTTCTTTCACTGTCTTTTCATTTTCGGCATTTTACAATTTGCAACGACAGGTTGGCACAACTGTGTCGCGGTATTAACACAAAGAGACCGACATTACACAGAAGAAGAAGAAGAAGAAGAAGAAGAAGAGGAAGAGCAAAAAGCACCAGAGAACGAACGAATCAACGAACGCATAAACGAAACAATGCGAACGAATCGAAAGAAATACCAAAAAATAATATTTTTATTCATCGTCAAATAGAACAAACAATGAACCGATTATATTATTTTCGATGTAAAAAAAAAAACAAAAGTAAAATGATGAGAGAGAAATGCGATGGGGATTTTTGTTTCTGTTTCTTGTGGGAACATCCATGCCGTGTTTCATTGCTTAGATTTTCGTTTTTCTCAATTTTTTCGAACAATTCTTTTTTTTCCTCTTTTTTTCTTTGGCTCTATAAATTTTTTCTTTTCTTTTGCGGCTGCTTTTCCATTTTCCATTAGAATTTCACTGATAAAAGTAATGAAAATCTCTTTCTAATTGATATTTGAGATCATTCATTCATTTTCTCCATTGTTCATTCTGTCCCTTTTGCTCTAACCGTCTTTTATAGTCGCTTCACAGCCATAATGCACGCACACACACACACACTGGTCACACACCTCACCAAAAGTACACACCATTATGCATGTTGTAACAAATATGAACATTAAATTTTTTTTTTTTTTTTTGTTAAAACAGAAGAGAGAAGACGAGACAAAAAGAAGCAAAGAAAAAATCCAACCGAACCGATTATATGCAGAATTGAATGTTTCGAATTTAATTTATTTATATTTTCTTCTTTCAAATGGAAATTTTTAACAAAAAAAAATCCAAACACAGACACACACACAAACGCACACAATCACACGCACACAGCATTCAGGTATCGATTCAATGAAACAATTTCACGACCGAGCGGACGAAGCAACCGAAAAAAAAAATGATTTAGAAATTTTTCCGCGAAAAATGAAGTTTTTTTTCCTTTCTTTACGTTTCGGCAATACCAAGAAAAATCCAAAGAATTCACAAAGTACAATGACCATTTCCAGACAAGAAAAAACATTAAATTCCAAACCGATACGGTTTGTTTGGATGCAAACACACAATCAGCCGAAAGCGATTCAGTAAATTTTTTTTTTCTATTTGTAAAAATATCTTGTAACATTGAATGGTGTGTAGACGCCATTCTGTCGCAATCAAAAAAAAAAATCCTTTCCGAACAGACGATGATGAGAGGTTTTTTTTTCGCTCTTCGCTGTACGTCAATCGTTTCGCTTTTTTTTTTTTTTTCATTTTCACCATCGCACAATTCTGTTCAAATTGATTTTCCATTTATTAACTTATCATTTAAAACAAATTAATCGAAAACTTATGGCTATCGATGCGTTACTTTTGTAATTTAGAAAATTTCGGGAATATAATAAAAAAAAACTAGATAAAGTTGATGCCGTCCGTACCTGCATGCGCTAGAACTTTGTAATGAATAAAATATATAGTTTTATGTTCATCCAATGAATAGCGTTACGGTCGGGTCATTGAACGCACTATATTATCGATGGATTGGCAGATTTGTGAGGCGCAAAAATTTGAATTGATTTTTTTTTTTTCGATTGAAGCGATTTATGAATAAATCGATTGGATTCCATTGTTATTTTGGATTTTTGTTTTGGACAAAATCTCTTTCACATGTAATTTGGTACAATTTATAATAGAGGATGATACGACAGGACCGCTCATCATTGGGATTTTAAAGCTTTTTACTGTTTGGAGCGCTGAACCATAAAAGATAAACTATAATTAATTGTATTGGCTACAGGCAAACGTTTATTTTCGTTTCAGACATGAAAAACCAACAAATAAAATTTTTCTTATCATTCTCTTATTGTTATCTTCTTACATAAGAAGAAAAAACAGTATCCGCTGGCGCTAATATAAATCTCCCTTTTGTTTGGCATTTTTTGAAACCCGATATGCATTGTCAGTATCAGATAACAAATAAAACCAATCATGACAATGATAATATTAATTTATTTGTTTTCTTTCTTCTTCTTTTTCAAGTGATTCCCTTTTTTGCGCTCATTTAAATCGATACGCGCGACAACCATGAATGAATCCATCGATTTACGCGAATCACAAGAGATTCGGTTATAATGAACTGAGATCGCATAATGCTTAATTTCATTCAGATGTGTGTGATAGAGGTTAAGGAAACAATACAAGATCACATTTGTCACATTGAAATGTTTCGTATGTTTTTCCTATTTCGTACATGTATGTCCGGCATCTCTGTATTTGCTTTACTACGACCACAAAATTTCTCTTATTGTATATGCAATATGAATGCATATTGAAGTGATGCCAATGTAGCAATGATTAACATTTTCGGAAGAACAAAGGCATAAAATGGCGTCGGTTTACATTCTTTTTATGCAGAAAAATTCATTGGACGCATTCACATTGACAAAGCACTTTGACATTTGGCAACAACTTTGAATCAAAAAAAAAAAAAAAATAAGAAATCTAACCTAAAAAAGAAT
>GL501446.1:546522-564403 GCA_000149185.1 Mayetiola destructor
GAGAGAGAGAGAGAGAGAAAAAGAGGCGAAACGAAAAACGAAAGAGAATTTGTTTTTGAAAAATCCTGAAGAACGGAAATATGCGGATATCCTCGTTTAACTTCTTTTTTGGATTATTATCTTTTTGCGCCTTTTTTTCCCTTTGCCTTCTATTTTTCAACTTAACTTGATGTGCTCGATATCCCATATTTGTTCATGACCTGATTCGTAAATATGTTATTTGAAACTCGTTCACATGACTTTACGGTCTTCGTTATCATCATCAGCGCGCTCATATCTTCAAAACGGAGACCAACAAATTAGTTTGCTGTGACATGTAAATATAGTGCGTTTACCATATACCGATGAGTCAGTGTAGCGGAAGAAAATATATTCATTCAACAAATTCAATGAATTCAACGAATTCAAACGCAAGAATAAATGAATGAACGAACAAACAATCATAATAATTGAAGGTCATGAGGAGCAGCTGAATTTTCAATATTTGTCACATTCTTATGAATTTCATTCAAATCAATCATTCTCACTTTGTGAAACAACGACATTCCTATTGCAGTCGCGTCATCATTTCTATCCCAAAATTTAACTAACAACGAAGAATGTAAGACATGTGCCCGCCAAACCAAACCAAATCAACATGTGCAACAACAATTACCTTCAGCTAAAAACTATACATTCTCTATTTTCATCAAAGCAAATCGCAACTTTTTTACTGAACGACACTCATCATAATTATTCCCTTTCAATTAAGGCCAAAGAAAATGCCTGCCAATGTGACACATTGGAATTTCCAGCCTCCTCTGCATCGCTTATAAAATATTAACGGTTCCAATGTTTCAATTCTGTATTCTGTAACTGTAACGACGATGTTCCGATTTTGAATTCGATAGATTGATTCAAACATTGAAAACAACAAAATCAACGAATGAATATAGAATATCCGTTAAAATTTCATAAAATGTAATTTCCACATGTTTGCATTCCATTCCATCAAATGATTCCTCTTTGTCGTATTGAATCGTGTCGTTTGTTCATTTTCATTGGATTTGATTTCATTCCCGAATAATATAAAACTAAATACTAAATACCTAGTCCTGTTTTGTTGGTTGTTTTTTTTTCGCAGGATATTCAAATGACACACACATGGATAATAAAAACTGTATAATCTTGGTGTAGCGTTCGCGTGTGAACGGGTCGTCTAACATCCTTTTTAAGATCTCGCCTCTATTACATTCATTTTGTTGCCGTTCCAGCAGTTATCGTTTTTCGTATGCTATATTTTTTTTTCTTGCCTTTTGTTTTTCTTCATTTGCGCCCTCAACGACGATAGATTCATTAGATCATTGATACATATGCGCTCATTGCGTTCGAAAAAAATTTTCGAAAAAGAGAGAAAAAATTCCTCATTTTTTATAATCTGCATGTGACAAAAACGGAAAAAGTGAAACGAAAAATGATGAAAATTTAATTACCATTTTCAAAGTGAAATAAATTATGGTTTGCTGCGTCGGAAAAAAGGGATTTGAATGTTTGGAAGATTTTTTTTTTCTTTCTTTTTAATTATGCAGACATACTTCCGCAATTCGATCCAGCACGCAGTTGATTTATGGAAACCGTTTTGTACCGATTATTATAATTATTATTTTCCCTTCGCAACAACCGAAAACAACGAGAGATTGACAAAAAAAAAAACCCAGTTCAAAGGAATTTTCCACATTAATTCAATTAATGAAAAGCACAAGAACCCAGAGAAGAATCAAGCATATAAACCAAAGCCATGTTCCTTGCTTCACACTAGCTCATAACACTTTTATCAAATCCTTTTGTGATATCAAAATACATTATCGTATATGAGCGAATATTCCATGTGTTTACATTTACCAAACTGTAATGATCAGGTCCAATGGTACACATTTCTGATCGAAATGGTGCCGTTAATATCAACATTTACAATTCAAAATTCACAGTACGAAACATTTATTCCAAGTATCAGCCTGGCACCACGCACCAATTTATATTGTTTCCATTTTTAGGTCTACTGCTGTGATGCATTAATTTTTGTTTGGCATTGAACCAAAGGAAACCAAAGGCAACCAAAGGAATCGCTTCGTTCTGCTCCAGTATTAACGAACAAGGACAAGAATACTGAGACACACAGAGAGTGAGAGAGAAGGAGAGAAAAAAAAGGAGAAAAACACGATTTTATTTTTGTTTGAAATCATCAATTTTCGCTTTCATTTTCCGAATTGTATTGTTTGTTACGTTCGTATCGGCCAATGTATTACAATTCCATTTCATCCCTTTTAATTCTTGTTTCCCATTCTTTGTTTTTCTTCTCATTTTGGTCATTCGCCTGTTTATTGGAATCTGCTCTAGCCTTTGTTTCCATTGTCCATCCAGTTCAACAAATGAATTTGCTAGCGCTCATTTTTGTCGACATAAGATTTATGTGTATCCTTTTCGCAATACACACAACATCACAATACCATACACACAATGAATGCCATGCAGTTGTTTCGATATTGACCGCACCATATCGATGTTACGAGTGAATTGATTTTCTTTTTTTCCCTTCCAAAAATTACGTATATTTTATGTGTTCGTTTTATGGAACACCTATCATTTGTGTGTGTGTGTGTGTGTGTTCTGCTCCATAAATCAATCCACTTCTTACAAAAACTCAATTCTTAAAATAAAAGATCTTTTGATTTCGAAGCCCAAAACTGATGAAACAAAAAAAAAGAAAGAAAATTGGTAAAGGCTTTAATGACAATTCCATCTAATGGTGCAAGTAAATGTTAGCTGAGTAATGGAGCCCACTTGGTTGGTTTGATTAAAGCATTTAAAGAGCTGAAAACTATTAATTAAATCGCATATTTTTCGACTATGCCGCAAATGCCGTAAGGTCATAACGACTGGATCGAAATTACTGTGCGCCCAATATTAAAATAACATGCAAACTAATAGTCCAACGTACATGACGATAATTGCCATTCAAAAGGTTCAACACATTCATTTAAATTGTTCACTGCATGAAAATGCGAAAAATTTGTTTAATGGCCAATGTATACAATACATAAAAGTGTCGCTAAAAACAAACAAATCCGGAAAAATGAAATAAAATGTGAAATGAAATGGTAATCTATTTTCGGCAAAAGCATTTCTCATTTGCGGAAACAATTCTTACAACATATTATTATTTTATTTTATTTTTTTTTTTTTTCGATGTGCCCAAATCCCAAAGTACCATGCATGGTATAACGTATGAAATACATCCATTAAAATATGTTTGAATCGTAAATATATTTAACTGCGTGGCCAAGCAGAATATGTGCGTTAGCTCACCCTTTTGCATTGACATTCATATTTCATACTTTTCATGAAGCATGTTTGGTCACCCTTGCCCATAGTGCCCACCATCCGCCATTCACACATCTGAATTTTACGTGTGCGTGCGTGATGAATTAATCCAAAACGATTTCATATAATATTTGTGTGTATTTTATGTTTTTATAACATTATGTATTGAATGGTATTGTCCATTGTGGCGTATACCCAAAAATCCAAGCGAACATTATCAAGTGTACAGCTGTACAGCTGTATGTTGTGTACATTTCACACAATCCATCCAAAAATCCACACACATTCGCCTTAACAATTACATAACCAATTCGAATGCTTATATTTTTATATACTGTTAACGGTCCGCACCAAAAATGATATTTCCTGTGGTAACAATCACATCATCCGAAATGGCCATAAAAATCACAATTTTTATATGAAAAAACATGAACAACAATATACAACAATGGCCTCTTGGCAATTATGTTCGGAAATTATTTACAGCCTGTGCATTTTGTGTGTGCGTGCGTACATGTTTCATATATTCCGAAATGAAAGAGTTGAAAATACTAAATAATATTTTTGGGGGGAGGGTGGGACAATTTCCAACCCTTTCGACTATTTCATTTTTGACTATTTGCGTTTTTATCCAATCAGTCGTTATGATGGATTGTATAGTGCACGCGTTTGAACCAAAGGTTAGCCATTCTTATCGATTTTTGAAATCTGTTTGTGTCAATGGAGTTTGTGGCTCTGAAGTTCATTATTATTGCAATTATAACATTATGTTATCGGTTATCGGCTAAGTAATTTCCGATTTCACCCGCCCTTAATTAACCCTTCACATACTTTTACACAACGTACATGACCGAATTCAGCTTTGTGCTCCTAATTCAGAATGAGTTTGATGGTGAAATCGTTTCCGGGTTACGTGTTCCTGTTTGCCATCAGGGCCACATTTTCATTAATTGTGTTAATGTAAAAGTTCAATATCGAAATTATTTGTCACCACCGGCCACTAATTCGTAGTTCGTGAGTTTCTAAAATTCAACATAAAAAATAATCTATTTTTATTCTGTTTCTGAGGTATCGATCGTTGGATGGAATTTACAACATTCAATGGTATATTTGGGATCAGTTAAATTCCAAAAAGTCATTCCGCTTATTATATCCAGTGTGGTCATGGCTATGGGTAATTTTAACTCAACTGTATTTCATGAATTGTTTCGTGTTGTGAATGATTAAAACTCTTTTTTTTTTCTTCTCATTTGAAGGTCAAATGAATGCTTGAACCCTTTTTCACATATTTCAGGTATTGAATAGTCAAAGAATTTTTTGGCTATTTCGAGAACAATTCACTTCAGATAATAATAATAAATAATAAAATAATCCTTTCATTATTCTGCATCTTCGTTCAAAAAGGATTGTGACCTTGTGGTTTCAAACATTAACAAACAACGGGCAATAAGAAAATGCCTGAAAACAGAAAATCCATAAACCCATACGGTGATTCTAATAGAGTTCGAACAAATGCCATTTGTTTTTCAATGTAAACCCTTTTCAAAATTGAAATCATAACAAACATTCAATCCAGTATCCCATATTAACCAAACGGCATATTCTAATTAGTGAAATGAAAACGAAAAAATTCGTTTCACTTTCAAATGAAGACTTTCACTCGTCAATCGTCGATCGTCGAAGGGGTTTTTCAATGATTTCGATATATTTTCACTTTTTCCTGAAAACATTTTTCTCCGGCTCACATCAAAAATCTGCTCTGTACACACAACTGTTGTTTTATGAACGATGATCATCTGCAAAATGAATCGAAAGTGAGAAATGAAAGGGATATTTCGAAATTTCAAATTGTTTCAAGTTAATTTGAGGAATGATCGTCCGGAGAGCGATTCCATTTTTGATAAATGAGTTTTTCCAAAGTTTCAATTTCGAATGGAAAAAGGTTTTCAAACAAAGAATTCCGGTTACTTTTTTATGGATTTCGTGTGTGCCATAACAATCATCATCCTCATTACACCGAACAAAGAGAAAGAGAGCCAAAAAAAAATAAAAAACAAAAAATGGAACCGAGATAAAATTAACCACTAGAAAACAATGCACGCACGTGTTTTTTTTTTATGGTAAGCGCACAGCGCACAAGTTGCGATATATGACGAATGTAAAAAAATCAATTCCAGCAATTGAACGTTCGGGAGCACAAAAAAAAGCATCGTAAAAAAATGTAATTGCACTTCAGTTGTATTCGGAAAACGAAAGTGTGAAGTTTTTTTTTCCCCCCCCGTATATATGGCATTCCGTGGTTTTGGCATGGTGAAATGTGGAAGACCATATAAACAAAACAGAAAAAAGAGAATCGAAAATAAAAAAAAATAAAAAGAAACAAGAAGTCGCATCCATAAAAAAAAAGTATCGAATTTTCACTTTGTTTGTTATTTTTTCCCTTATTTTCATGAACATTTTTTAGTTTTCTTTTCTTCTGTTTTTCCAATAATTTCGCTTGAAAATCAATAAAAACACATACAGGTTATTCGGACTGGAACCTCAGAACTGATATGGTTTCCAACCAAATGAATGATAATAAACCAAACCCGTGTGAATGACAATAACAAAATCACATTGACTTCAAACATTCAAACACAATGAGTACATGAAGTGTACGGAATATGAAGACAACAGACACATCACAATTTGGGCAGCAAGCAGTTCAATTTCAAATATTCTGAAAATGAAACAAACGAAAATGAGATTATATTTTTTTTTTTTTTATGAGTTCATTTTGTGGAATATTGTTGTTTTGTCCGATTTTTGTTACACTTTTTTTTCCTTTGCACCAAAAGTTTACTGAAAAAGAAACAAAAATAAATAAAACGAAATGAATAAGAATCGATTCGACTGAAATGTTCAATGACTTCAATAAAAACAATGAACCAAAAATTGGTGGAAACAATCCAAAGAACCAAAATGGAGCAAATAGGTAAAATGGTGTTGCTTTGAATGTTATCGCTATTCGAAAAACTTAAAACAAAACACAAAAAAACAAATGAAATAGATCTATGCAGCTATGGAACCTTGTATCCTGGTAGGTAAGGTATGCCTGTGTTAGTTTCAAAATGCTAAATGTCGTAAATCGATTTATATCCAGTGATGAGATGTAATAAAAGTGCATTGCATCTCATTCGATGCAATACAACATTAAAATGCACGCCATTGAAACGAACTTTTATTGTTGTGCAGTTTTTGAACTGTGTTGCTTTTGCTCTTTCGCAGTTCGGGTATGGGATTGTAAAACAAAAGTGAAACCTTCGGGTAAATTGTTTGCAACACAAAAGCATATCGTTAGCATATGAAAATTACCAAAAATGTCGTAAAAATCGTCACATGACTTAACCATTTGCACAGAGTTGCAAAACTATTTCTCACCTTTTTCACATTTGTTGTTTGTCAACGCCAATACACAATGAAACCTACATACAAGATTTTAGCATTTGTTTCATTTGAAATCATAATACTAATAATAATAATTAGACAACGGACTTTCAACTTTCCGAAGTGAAGTCCGAAGCATGTGCAACTGGAGTTAAAAAGTATTTGCAATGCTCCAATTCCCATAGAAAATGGCAAGAAGGAAAACTGACCGAACTGAAAAGTGAATAGAGTTGAGAACAAAACACAAATTTGAACCATATTCGAATAGGCTTTTTATGATTTGTTATCTTAGGACTTGGGATACATTTAACTGTGCAATTTTTTTTTTGTCACTGTTGTTTATTTGTTTTGTATTTTGCATATTTTCTGATGGACAGATGGAATGGAAGGGAAATTGAACTGTTTTGTCCCCTCTTTCTTTGGAATTTCCTTTTTTTCCTTTGTCAGCTATCAACTGACCTCCATTTAAAAACAAATGATCCTATCAATTACTAACATGTACAATATAAATGCAGTTTCTTGGAAGACAAATTATTTTTGCGTATTTTGGAAATTGCATGCCATTGCCCATTTGATAATCAGCGAAAACCATCATTTTTTTCCATTAATTGAATGATTCATTGGTAAAATTGTTTTATTTTCGTCTTGTAGTAAACAACAAATGCATAAATGGTTCGTTTAACCAAGTGGAAAATACAAAAAATATATTTCGATTCAGGATTTGAGAAAACGAAAGTGAAAAGAATAAAAAAAAAAACAAAACAAAACATATGGACAATTTGTATTATTTTGTTGATGTAATGCATATGAACAGCTGATATATGATGTATGCCAAGAATGGATGATGGTCATCGACAATTCACCGTCCATCAACAGCATTCATTCATTCGAATCATCGATTCATTCGATGTTCATTTCATTTTGTCACAGTTTATTGGTCAGTGTTCAATACGTTGTTAAAAGTGATTCGAAAAGGTATTTGGTTGAATTCAACGAACCATGGGCCCATCGATGAACCATGGCCAAGTATTCAATATCATTTTTTGGCCCATACTTAATCCTTAATTTCTCAGCTCATTTCTATTAATAAATGCGTTTTTATGCGTCATAGTGTGTGTGTGTGTGTTTGTGTGTTGGTAAGAGGCAGTCATTTTGCTATTCTGTTATCCATCACGAGTTTATATTTTATATTTGATCCAATCAAATGGATCACTCAAGTAAAAGTAATATGACATATGTTTCATTGTTTTTACCTATTCATCTTCATTTAATTTTTCTTTCTCCTTCGTTTGGTACAATTTTAGACTAAATTGACGTGCACATGAATGTGAGCCTGAAAACAACGACCAATCGAAAACTTATGTTGACAGATTCGATATATTCCGTTGCTCACTGAAGAAGAAGAAGAAGAAGAAGGAGAAAAAAATGATTCATATGAATGAATTCATCAATTTCACTTCCTTGCCATCGAAAATCGTTGCCGAGAACCATCAAAAACAATCACAAACCAAAAAATTGGAATTTTAGCTAAGTTTTTTTTCTTTCTTTTCTTTGGTTCACGTTTTTGCGCCAAAATTCAGAAATGAATAATTGAGTACATTAAGTGGCAGCCGGGGAAAAAAAAAGTATGCGGGGCAAAAAATAAAAAGCGAGCAACAAAAAATTTGGTGTTCAATTGTTATTTTATTGACTGAAACGCTGAATATATCACAAGTAGCATGTGAAATAATAAAATAATAACAAATTGAACCATAGAGCTCAATGTCAAACGCAAATCCAACAATTATATTCCATCCAATCATTTTAGTGTGCACTGTACACATCATTGGCATCCTACCAACATTGACAGGCTAACGCCAAAAATCCACTTTTTTTGTTGCTTTTTTTTTCTCTTAGAGAACATTAACTTGAGCAGAAACACGAGCACCAACAAATATGAAACCGATGCGAAAAGTGAAAATAAAATTAATCGGAATACGATGTATTTATGGCAATATTCAATAAATAAACCAAATGAATATGTCAGTCAATGCCATTGTCTTTGATGTTTTCATTGTTAATAACCTGTGCATTGGGTATTTAGTGGACAATGGACAGACCCTTCTGCAAATGTATGTACAAAACGGCGATGAATGCTTTGGTCAGTCTTATGAAAATTGTTGCATAAACTATTTTCCACAAGGGCCATTTTGGTCGAAAAACATCCATTGACCTTCATCATTTTTATTTTTATATATCATCATTTTGAGCAGCATCACAACCTGTCTGATGTGAATATGCATAGGCACGTTTAATATATATATATATATTCAATGTTTATCATTCCAAATGCCAAATACTTCATCCGCATACAGTTTAATATGAATGTCAAGTATGGTGATAATGACAGTTATATCGAACAGAAAATGTGGTTGTTAATCACATATCTCAAGATTCAAGATTAAGAAGTGTGGCAGTATGGCTGTGAAGTGTCAAACAAGAAGAATACATATATAATTCCAATCATCATCGATACATTGCAATATAGGAAAAAGTGATATTGTTTCAATTCAATTGTTTTTGCCATATACACTGCGGTGGTTAACGGTACACTATGCTCACTGTAGACTGTCACAGTGTACAGCGTACGGAACATAATAATATTTTTGGGAAAAATAAATAAATTTCGCTTCGATTCACATCCACAAATGAATATAATGATACAATGGAACATTGGGTACGTGTTCAAAGTAAAGTAAAACTTCTTTTTCTCCTTTATCTTTATAGCTCCGTGGAGTCATGTTATGACTGTGATGTGTGAAGAATGATACAGGCACAAAATATATATATGTGTACACGATGCAGGCAATCTAAAGCAAAAATTGACGAAAGAGAGAAAGAGAGAGAAAGAGAGAAAAATGGCAAAGTGCAGAACGGAAGACAAATTGATATCGTGTATGCATGATTTATGAGTTTGTTTCCATTTCAATAAATGAACGAACCAAAATGGACATAAATGTGACATCAAAATGTTGAATGTATTTGTACAAAAGTAGAATGAAAATCTGCGCTTTTTTTTTCTCGTTATTATTTATGATGTTGATTATTATTATTATTAGTATAATTCATTTTACCGGTAAAATGATCAACATTTGCAATTTTATAAATTATTCAAGCCGGAGATGACATTTGTGTCGTTTTTCCAATTGAATTGCGAATTACAATTTAATGCAATCATCCACATTTGAAGTCGAAACATTTGCTTCTTCACTTGATTTTATTTTCTTGAATTGTTTTTTTTTCCTTTCTACATCTCGACAAGCAAATGGAATGGGCGGTTGATGGTGGATCGTAGCCAAGTTTTGATGAACTCATGAAATTCAATTGTGACAACTTTAAATGAGCGCACACAAAGCGAATGAATTATTGGATACTGGCATTGATTTAATGTGTTCAAAACATGCGACACCATTAAATGACACAAAAAATGTCAATTTGAATGGAAAAAAATATGGATTTGCATGCAAATATCATATACACATAAATAGGTGTAAACAAACTATTGTGTGTATGGTTTTGGTCAAAGTAACATCCAATGGATATTGGGATATGTGACGAAACCATGTGATTTTAGATAATAAACGTCATCAATTACTCATTCAATCCGATCAAATCGCACGCGACGCAACACAATATACAATAACACAACCGGAAAAAATAACCCCCCATTCAAATTGATTGGCGACACACCAACAACAACTATCTCACAATTCGTTTCTCGTTCAACCGAAACAAAACTGAACAAAAAAAAAAAAGGAAATAAAATCCACTTGATATGAAATTCTATTGATAAAACGATTTTTTTTCCATCGTTTTCAATCATATTTTGTTCATTTGCCATTGAATCTAATCCAATTTGATTGGAGAAAAGAGCAATAAACTGGCACATACACCATATATATACACAAGCGTAAATAAAAACTCAACAAAACAATAAACCAAAAGTTGCAATCATCCAAAATGCTTAATAATAAAACGTTTTTCGATTTTGTTCACATATTTTGTGGTTGGCAAAATGTTTAACATTGATTTCCACACTGTCGAATGTTGAATTTTTCGTAATGACTCACTCTCACGCCACCCAAAAACTCAAGTCAACTCAACTTACGGATAGAAAAAAGAAGAAAAAAAACGTTGTCATTATTTTGACTTTTATTCCATTTTTTTTTTGCTCCTGACAATAGTTTGCGGCTTTTCTAGCCATGTTTCAGCATTTGTGTGTCTGTTATGGCAAAAAGCATGAAGAGACAATGCATACATTTCGTGATAATCATGTTCTACAATAAATTACATGTGAATCCCTTGACGTAGACCACAATTTTACTTCGATTTGGCTGAAAGTGTCGTTCAACAGAATGGAAAAAAAAAAAAAAGAGTGAAATATTCTTCGGGTTTGGAACGGAAAAAAGGAGGTTTGGCTTCATCATTATTATATCCCTTCATTTTGCCCACTCATAATATATGCATATGGAAATATGCGAAGCCAAAGCGACATTTAATAGAGTCTTGTTTTGAAGAAAAAAAAAAGAGGGACAAAAAAACCACACAAATATTCAAATGGGCTTCTTTAACATACATGGCATTATCATCGTCGCATATATATCGCATGTATGTGTATTTAATAGGCATTTTAGTCCTGCACATGTAAATATGTCGTACCAAACACGAATCAACTCAATTCCATTCCAATCACCGATTCCAACGCACAACCATTTTTTTTTTTTTTGCTTCTCTCTTTCGACTGGTGTTGCTACTTTTATTCATGCATTCATCTCCGATTCGTTAAAAACGTATGTAAAAACTTCAATCCTCATCTCCATTTTCATCTCCATCTGCGTTGTAAAAAAAAAACAGTACTGCCTATACATTATACATGCCTTTATTTAGTGCCCGGCGGTTGGAGGTTCATTCTTTGTACTCTGTTGAATTTTCAAATGTTGTTGTTGGTTTTTTTTTTCACTCGAATTAGATTTGATGTTGTTCGTTGCACACATCATAAATGATATGTGAAGTGCGGGTGCGGGAGCACATGTAATGAACAAATGAGACACGAATGAATGAAGAGAAGAAAAAAAAACTCAACGTCTGGATGCTGAATTTAATTCAGAGCAACAAGAAAAACGAGTAACCCTAAAAATAAAATACGCGCGTGGCATACGTTCCATAAAGCATCATTGGTTTGGCATGAGTGTGTGTAGTGTGTGTTTGAAGCATTTAATGTTTTGTGTATGGATCCAGTGGATTTGATGTTGTCGGTGCTCTGTTCCCTCTCCTTAATCTTCATTTTTTTTTTCATTTCATTCGTTCGTTTTTTACGTTTTAGCTTTCGAACGAAACTCTTAA
Organism: Mayetiola destructor; assembly: GCA_000149185.1. Lineage (NCBI taxonomy): Eukaryota > Metazoa > Arthropoda > Insecta > Diptera > Cecidomyiidae > Mayetiola > Mayetiola destructor. The sequence goes on from GL501446.1 coordinate 558,691, forward strand.
CCAGTAGCGAATCATGATCCAGAATACACATATTCAAAACAATAAATATGCCGTTAACTGCCATCATATTCACGTTATGATCGGCTCATATGTGATTACGTGCACTGCTATTTGTAGCATCTCGCATTCTTTTTTATTCGGTCGTATTCCATTAGATTTTGTGTTGTTTTTTTTTCAATCGTTTTTTCTCTTCGTTTCTGTTCTCTGACAGTTGATTGGCGTTCAGTATTCATATTGAGTCTATTTTCATCTTTATATATACATATTATGTATAGAGCCCATCAGTAACATTGCCATTACCATCATCGTTGGAATATTTGAATTTTTTGAACAATTTCTTTTCTATGCGCTCTCAAAACTTCAAAATGGGAAAATCACCACAATTTCTGCATTCTTTGAATTCATCAATTTGTCAATTTTCTGGCTGATTTCGATGGTTGATTTCATGTGGAATCGATGATTGGATGATCGACGCTGATTAATAATGAAATTTAATAATGAAAAAACAAAATCGAATATTTATTCAAAGAATTGAATTTTGCAGCTTTTTAGAAAAGAAAGATTTGTTGATTTTCCTATTTTGAAGTTCTGAGAGCACGACTCATGAATGATGCATTCATAAAGGAAAAATAGTCCTAATGGGTTTGAGTTTCGAGTGTGAGACCCTTCATTTGAATTTCAAACATTGTAAACTACATTTTAGTGACTGTTCAACGCGTTTTTTTTTTCGTGTAAATGAGTCAATTTTCGTGTGTTTCAAAAAAAAAAACCATATCGGGGATTTGAGCTGAGTACTAACCAACCGGCTGAATGAAATTATTTTTAGAGTTCAAACCGTCGATTCGAGTTTTTTTTGGATTTCTTTTTTTCTATGCAAAGTGTCACACGTTCATGGGTGGAGCTTGTCTAATATGATAATTTCCAGTTGGATGCAATTTTCAATGCATAACAAAACCCAACAGAGCCCTTACAATCTGATGAAAAACTCAATTTTTTTTTTTGTTAGCAAATATAAAAGAATTGAATCATGATCTGCTCAATGAACCCTTTCAATCGTACGCATCTCTTCATCACCATTTCTTGAAATGTCTAAGAAGAAGCGCAAACATTTTATATGTGACCCGATTGATTGTAAGCTGTTTAACACCTTCGATTCGAATTTCGTGTGAAAAATAAGAGTAAAAACGAATGTAAAAAAAATGACCTGATTAATTTACAAATTGAATCGAAGTAATCGCATTCCATTCATTAGTCACTAAATCACTTAGAAAAGATACCGAAAGCAGGCGATCAAACGGAATGCCAAGTCATCTGCCACATTAAATTTATACCAAATACCAAAAGGATTAAAGTGTTGCATTATAAAACAGTCATTCAACACACTGAACACTGAACACTGAACACATCATAAAAAGGATTTTTTTGAAGAAAAAAAAAATTTCATTTTATTTTTCTTATCATTCATTGTATTACATATTTATGGGACGCATTAAACACTGCAATCGAATTCGAACAATATAAATTTTATATTTTTGTTAGTTCTTCTTTGGGCCCCTTTTCCATCTTCCATCGCACAGTCATAACACTATAAAATCTTCCACAACAGGATCATCACTCAAAAATGTTCACACTTAAATTCCCGATCAAAAAAAAAAAAAAAGGAATGAAAAGAATGCGTCAATAAAAATACCAACAAACAATGGTTTAAGTTCGCGCGACCGATCATCTTCTTACCAAAAAAAAGCGGAGAGATTCAGAGAGAAAAACACTCGGCAACACCGTTAATATTTTCATAGAAATTTCGGTTGTTTGATTCGTTGCATTCAACAATGATAATTCTTAATATAAACACTTTAACGAACATATGTGTGACTCTACATTGTTTCGTCATCAACAAGACGATTAAAGAAAAGCAGAAGAACGAAAGGAAGAAAAAAAAGGGAACGTTGTTGAGAAAAGGGAACACCGAACAACACACGGTGAAATTAAAAAACACTAAAATTACCCTAAATTTGTTTGTCGCGTGGATAGAATTTTTTTTTTTCATTCCATTTCGATTCTCTTTTTTTTATATTTTGAATCCAAGCATTTAAGCATTATTTTTTTTTCGGTGCATATAATAATTCTTCTGTTTTTTTTTTTTTACCTGAATTTGGAATAAGTGGCCCGGTATTTTGTTCTTATTTCGATTCCATTTATTTATTGAGTTTCAATTCGAACAACGATTATTATTTATCTGATGGAAATGGTATACGATATGCCGGGGTTATGTAATGTACCAATTCGGTTGCTCGCGCGAGCGTGCGCGCTCATATTCTATTCTTGGTTCGAAATTTGGTCCAAAGTCGAAACGAAACGTTTGAGAGATACTTTGTGGTGGCAACTGAACATCAACAAAACATACACAACTCATTTATTATTATTATTGTACATTTTTATATTGAAATTAATGAATCGAAAGTGAAACGTTTTTTTTCCTTTCTTCATCTTTTGGTAGAAAATCATCTTCTTTTCAATATTTTTTCTTTTTTTTTTGAAAAATGAACGACTTTGAAGACAAAATCAACCCTTGCGCATAGAATGTTTTGTTACCTGAACACACCGAACAAAAGATAAATTCGAACTGGAAGCCGAATAAATGCCCACTGACACAGAGACGCACAATGTTCATCGAATACACACATTCTTCATCGATCGGATTCGCTGCAACAATGAGACTGCTCAACGAGAAGTCATAATAAACCGATTGATTGTGTTGTTGTCGACGATCGAATTCTGACAAAATTATTGCATATAACGGGCAAAATGATTCAAAAAAAAGAAAAAAAATTCACCAAATTTCATAGAAACGAATCGTTTCCCTTTCGATTCAACCTTTTTCTATTTTCTTTCTTTTTGGTTGAAAAATGACAACAAAGGCGTTGAAGATCGTCTCTTTGCTTGCCTGCACAACAACACGAACAATATAATAAATAGTTAACGCTAACATTATTATGAAATGTTTTTCACCGGTTTTTGTCTTCTTCTTCTTCTTCAGTTTGTTTGAAATTCTGAATGCCGAATACAATGTCATTATTGTGCTGTGTAGGGTAACGCTATATGGATTTTTCATCTCTCTCATCGTTCATAATGTTCTGTCTGACATTTTATTATTAGTTATTGCGTATTTATTTGAACTGATGCGAATCGGTTATAGAAAATATCTGTTTTCTTCACGTTTTTACACAAAGGAATCATTTTATCATCAGACACACAAAAGTCGGGCTCTGTTGTCTGTCAAACCGAAGCAAAAAAGAGAAAAGAGTCGATCCCAAAAGGATTGTATTGTGATCGACATCGACATCGATAGAAAAAAAACCATATTGTTTGCTATTTAAATCATAAATCGTGTTCGATTGATCAAAAACCTTTTTAATTCTTCAGTTTTCCGTTTCGTTTTTGATTACCAATTACAGGCGTAAATGCGTACAAAGCGAGACATCTACTGACTTTAGACTCTAAAATTAATCTGTGATACATCACAAGAAGCACGGAAAATCATGATGGGTTGGATCGACAAAAGAGTGAGAGAGCGAGAGAGAGAGAGAGAAAATAAAACTGCCGACAACACTAGAATAATAATAATAATAGTTATGATTGGAATCGATAGCGCCGCCGGTGTGGTTAATTCACTACCCAGCAACAATAATAAAACAATAATTATTATATATAATTTTTTTCTATACCGAAAGGATTTTCATCGATTACGATTTCTATCAAAACCCGACATTTAGATAAAAAATATATTAAGCCCAACCTATCATCTTCGTATCCATTCACCCTTTCCTTTCCTTTCCCTTCCAATATTATATCCTTTCTTTGAATCGAAAGGAAATTGAAACATAACTCTTCGATCCTTAAAAAAGAAGCTAATAAAAAGAATGGATTAACAAGTACGAAGTGAAAAAATGAAAGAAAAAAAGGGAAGTGTATAAATCAATAAAAAGGTACGTAATAATTATGCGCCACATCAAAGACTGCGCGTAACTCATAAATACACTCTTTTTTTCTTCGTCTCTGCATCAATGAAAGTGAAATGAAGAGAAAAAAAAATTACGTTTTCTTCCCATTTACCGAATGAAAACAGTTCAAACAAGAAAAAAAAATCTATTCAACCTGTTACCAATTACCAATACAAAAAGAGAGAAAGAGGAAAAAAAGGGTTCCGTTTTACCCTTTTTCTTGAAATCCATTTTTTTTTTTGCTCTCTCTTTCTCTTCGCTTTCTTTCTCTTTACAATCCTTTCACTTTTTTTTTCTGTTGCCTGTACCGAGTCGAATCATGGGACCCACACATTTTTTTATGGCTGGTTTTTGAATTGAGTTTGTTTTTTTTTTTTTCATCCATTCAGAAAGTAGTTGTTGATTGAATCGATATGGTGGTATACGGTGTGTTTGTTGTTGATTCCATTGGTTTGTCACATTTAACAAGGATGGTTCTCTATTAATCCCATTCATACAACAGTATGACAATAAAAGGGGTGAATTGAAACGATATTTTTTTTTTTGCTTGTTTATTAGCTGATGGCCCATTTAATTTGTTTTCACATTTATTAAAAAGGGATAAACATCAAACGAATGGGTTATATAACCCTTTTACATATAATTTTTTTTCCCTTTAATTGACGTTTTTTATGTTTTCATAACGTTTGTTTGGTTCATTTGGTGATTGGTGATTGGTGATGTGTGCGCCTTTCAAACGATAAAGTTATTAAAATGTGTTGACTCAATTGAGTGCGAACAGGTTCCAAATAAAAATCTATTTAGATATGGTTTGTTGTTGACAAATGAGAATAAAAAGGGTTTCGTGCTAAATAATAATAATAATAATGTATAATATCGTATTATGGCATTTGGTGTTTGCTCATCAATTGTTACTTAGCTGGCTTAGGGTTACGATAATTTATCGGATCTAAGCGAATTGTATCTTAATTGTTATTGGAAGCTGGGACGAGAAAAAAAAAAATTGCGGAGTAAAGTTTTTGGCTCATGTCATGTGATACCCGATTACCGATTATTTTCTTTATAGCGCATGTGAATCATGAACATCAACCCTTTCGTTTTGTGCTTCAATTGAATGGGATATTGAAATCGGGAGGTTTGTCAATTTCGTTTTATATATTTTGCAATGAATGGCCCTGTATGTTATGGAAATTGATTTGAATGGTTCAAAATATATTCAAAATGGTCGAAATAGAATATACATAATATTTCGCACAAACAAACCCTTGTTTTTCCCACCCTTTTCGTTCTTAAATTTCGGTAGCCATTTTTTTGTTTTGTTCAGTAGAAATTTGCGTATCGCATTTTATCACGGAGCAAAACGTTTACATAATGCATTTTCAGCCACTGTGTGACTGTCGATTGTTTGTTTAAACAATTGGAATTATTCATGAAAAATGGAAATTTCGGTGGATAAAGGCGAACTGTTGAAAGCCATCATAAGATAGGCGGCTTGAATTTTAATTTACACACAATGTTTCAATTACATGCGGTTTGAGTGCAACCGTCAATCGTCAACCGTCATGGTTGCATTTCATATGATTCGAATGACCAATGACAAACCATTTCAGTGCCAAATGGAAACTCATTAGAGAGAGTGTGAGAAAGAGAGAGAGAGAGAGAGAGAGAGAGAGAGAGAGAGAGAGAGAGAGAGAGAGAGAGAGAGAGTAGTA
>GL501446.1:564437-579030 GCA_000149185.1 Mayetiola destructor
GAGAGAGAGAGAGTAGGAGATTATTTTAAAAGATGTTTATCTGCTAATCAATCGCTCTATCGTTGGTAGATCCGTTGCCAACGAAGCGACTCGGCTGGGCTGATGTGATCACAAAAAAACCATTGTTAAGCACATTGCACATTGCACTTTAACATCCACAAAAATGCTTATATTTATTCATTTATTAATGGGCCTTTTGCCTCTGTGTGAAGTCATTCCTAATTGTTTTCTCGACTATTTGTTTTCCCTTTTCTTTAATCATTCGTCAAAATTCCGTTTTTTCTTTCTCTCTCTCTCTTTCTCGATCGCATGAAATTGACTTTAGCATACCCTATCCGTGTGTGTTTTTTTTTTTGGGTGGATCATCGATCGGAAAAAATAGTTGAATATTTATCCATTTCATTATTGTGAATGTTAAGCGCGCATCGATAATCGATTCAATCGAAACAACAGAAAAATAAAAGTAGATTAATGAGAAAATTAACCAATTTTCGGAATGGTCAAACCAAAGTCCAAAAAAGAAAAAGAAATAAAAAAAGAGAAAACCAAAAATTTCTGGCATGTGACAGCTGAAAGCTTCGGATCAAAATCGATTGATAAATTTGATTTGAGCGAATCGGTTCGGTTAAATGATGCAACATCTTAAGCCACACGTGGTCAGGTCAATTGATTGTGAAAAATAGCAGCCCTGGCAAATGGGCATTATGTTTAAGATATACGGTTACATTGATATCAATGACGCCATCTTCAATATACATTGGCAGCATTCCAGCATTCCAGCATACGTTTGCCATAGCTAGCAATACACCAGTATCATGGCCATCAACATATGACCAAGTTTAAAAAAAAAAAAAAAAATGCAATATAAATGATTAGCAGCTCAAGAATTATTCATTTGAAAATCCATCCAGAATGCACAAGACAAAAAGCAAAAGTGAAACGAAAATTGAAGAGAGAATAAAATACGAGACGGTGCATTTTAAAGTTAAAGAATGAAAGAAAACTGCTTATCAGCATTTTAAATCGGCGATTTGTGAATTCATCGATCCAATAAAAGATGAGAAAACAATGGGAACAGTGAACACGAGCTATAAGCATTTAGTTGGGTTTTTCTTTTTCATTTGAGTCAATTGTATTTTATTTCTATTAAAATGAAAGAAAAAATTCGTATGAAAAGAGAAAGGAGAGAAGAAACCAAGCCAAACGGCGTATCCGAAAACAAGAGACGAAAAAAAACGAAGAAGTTCCTTTTAGTTTCAGTTTTCAGTGTGTGTTTGTGTTGTCGCTTAATTCACTTTTCCTATTGATTTCAAGGAAACGTTTATTTAACACATAAAGAGAGAGAGAGAGAAAAAAATCGGCTCAATCGGAGATGATGTGCGTGCTCATTATTGTGACCCTTTTTTTAAAAAAAAAAAATACAATACAATAATGGAATACACGGTTTTGTTGTTGTTGTTGTCGTTGTGTTCATTCTTCATTTCACTTCGCTGTTCGGTACATTCGTGATATGAACGAAGCGGCGATGGCAGGTGCCATTTCGATAAACAATAACAATGCCTTGTTAAATCCAATACACACACCCACACACAAAATCGAACGAGCAAAAAAGAAGAAAGAAATGTTCTAAATAGGTGCTTTTGTGAAATGTCCAAAGCATCTCAAGTTGCGCCAACAATATTCATTCAATGACTGAATATCATCTAATCAAACGGCACACGTATTAATGTTGTCGTTGTTGGTGCTGTTGAATGCATTGCCAAACCAAAACGGGCAATGGATCATGGAACATAGATCATAGCTCATGGCCAATGAAGAAAATGTCTCATCAAATGAAATAACCAAAACTAAATATTGAAATTGATTGGAAGAAAAAGAAAAGGAACTGCATTCAAGAAACGTCATATGAATGGAAAAAAAGTGCCAACAATGCTTTTTACTGTTTTGGAATTTCAAATGTATCCTGCATACGGCTGCTTGCGTATTTTTTTATTTCTTTTTCACCATTCGACATTTCTTCGATTTCCTTTTTCATTTGAATTGAAGTCGAATGAAACGTATAATCGAAATATTCATTCTTCTGGCATATATGTTTATGGTGTAAATAGTAAACAGCAGCAGCAGCAGCAGCAGCAGCAATGGAATACAAAAAACTAATCAGCACAAAAATTGTATTCTCATTTTCTATTTCATGCACAATCTTTTGTTTGTCTTGACAATGCGATTGAAAATTAAGCCGAAAAAATGGAGATAAACTGAAATGCAAGCAAATCAAAGACAAGGTGCATACGCGCGCATGCTATTTCTTTCCTTTTTTGTCTTCACTTTCGTCTTCCGTTATAACTTTTCCATTTATTTGTTTGACTTTAATCTTTAATCTCGTTGAATTCAATGATTTTTAAATTTGCGGCAGCATTTTCAATTGGAAATTGAAAATTGTTTTCTGGTCGACGCCATAAGAATAACATATATCGTCATTCCGTCGAACAAGCAACAGTTAGTTTTATTACAATAAACAACTGTGTTCTCTTCAACAAGAAAAGAAACAAAAAAACCATATCAAATAAACAATAAAAATTAATTCGTTTAGATCTCAGTCAGAGAGTATCAGCGTTTAAATGAATTAATGGACCATTAAAAAAAAAGCGTGGCATAATGGCTAATAATAGAATTTTGTAGCTAAATATGCTACTGAATTGAGCTGAATGTCGCGATATTTGTTGGACAAAAATTAAAACGTTTCACATGTTTCTTATTGAGAAATGGCGCGCATATTCATTGGAATTTTGGACGTTTTTGCTTTTGTGATTCTTGGCACTTGGCTTTTTATTCCTAGCTCGTCCATCAATAGATTTATTGGTTCCATAATTTCTTCGTTTAATATCATGAGAACAAGGCGAAAAGAGAAAAAGAAGAAGAAGAAGAATAAAATGTCATTTAAATTGATTTTTTATTGGTCGCTAAGTGTTTATGAGGCATCCAAAAGCCATTTGATTCCAAATGATTTCCTCCATAACAATTGGATTCATATTCGGATCGGGCGTTTTTCCATTTGTTGAAATTGATCCACGAATGGCATCAAAATGAGAAATAAAAAATAACACAAAAGAAATAAGAAAAAGAAATAACTGAACATAATGTCAAAGCATTTGGATAATTAATTATTAATGAGGCAAATAGTAAGGGCAGCGATCCGCGATTATAACACTGTGGTTGACATCAATATTGAATACAAATCAATTATAACAATTAAAGTGCAAAGCAGCATTAAAAATGATTTTTTTTTCTTTCTTTCTTTTCTTTCGTTGTTCGGTTTGTTCGATCTTGCTGTTTAATTGTTACACACGCAAAAAAAAATAATGCGTTTTTCGAATGCGACTTGAGGCCATTGAAAAGAAGGCCACTCATTATTATTGCCCATTTTAACGATCAGAAATCGCACCACCAAAATTTTCATCGATGATTATATTAATATCGCGTTTGAAAGAGAAAGAAAAAAAATCATTCAAATCGGTCAGTTTCCATGGGCCAACAATTTCGGTCTATGTGGGGTATTTTCATTTGTCAAAGACACAGTTTTCGGTGATTTATTGAAAAAAAAAAAAAAGATAACTGAATTATTATTATTAGACAGGCCTCGAAACGAGTAACAAATTGTCACATGAGCTATGATGAGGGCTCACAATTCCGTTCCACTAAACGAACCGCATTGTAAAAAAAAAGGGTAAAAAACATGAAAAATGTATTTATTTGATTTTCATCTATCCGATTGAAGTGCTGGGTACCGGGTACCGGGTACTAGAAAATACAGGATTACCTCAAAAATTAACTCAAACAACAAATAATATGGATGGGCTATGGTTTTTTCTCATTTATTCGAGAATTATTGACTCAAACCTTCAAATAACAACAGAAAATAAAAATTGATTACGAAAAAAAAACAATCAATCGAATTTGGTGTTTTTTTCTGTTCTTCTTCTGTATTTTCATTGCTTAACCGAACCATCTACCCTTGCGATCGTGTGCGAGCCCATATCGAGATACATCTTTTTCACATTTATAGTTATTACACCCTTTTTTTTCTCGTCGAACGGTGTTTTTTTTTCTCTCTGTTTTCATTTTATTTTTGATCAATACAGCATCAATTGCGACTGACTGAGGTAGAGGAGAGCGAAAGGGATATACAAATGCAAGAACATACGTAATAAATTTTTATTGGTTGCATCAGCCGATCCTTTTGAATTTTTTTGGGAAAAAATGTTTGCTGCGCCTTTTGTCATTTCAAGTTGTTTGTTGCTTTGTTTATTTGCTTGTCGCAGTCATTATTAGCTGTGTTTTTTTCCCCATTCTCGAGAATTTGGAATGTTAAATGCTCTCAATTTCGTTGTTGCATCTCTTCAATTCACAGTTGGAAATGGAATCGTTTGTCGATTGTATTACGTGGTTACGACATTTATCCATTTCAATCCTTCAGCAATCCTTCGTCCTTGGTTTGTGTTGTTGTCGTTGATTGGTTTAAATTCTTCCTCGAGTTCGGAATGAATGCGCCGAAAAATGACCAACACATGGAACTTAATTGTTCGGTTTTGTTTTTTGTGTGTGTTTTTTTTTATTGCTGGAGTGTTTTGATTTATATGAACGCAAATTGCATTTTGTCCCATTTTGTGTGACATTTATCGCCCCGATATTCATAGGGAATCCAAAATGAAAATAAAGCCATACATCAAATATGTGGAAAGCCACGAAAAACGGTACAATTAATTGTGTTTATGGTTTGATTCGAATAGCATCGTTTGGGATTGAATTGCATCAGTGTACCGTTGTCATTGATATACACCTGCATTCGAACTGGAAACGGTGATAATATTATAAACAACAGCCGAATACATTTGGTATACCATCCAAATGATGCTATTATTATTATTATTGTGTGCAGCCTTTTCCTTTTAAAATTATCCGTATATTTTGATCAAATAACATAATATTAGAACCTCAAACCCAAAACGATCCCAAAAGGCGAATGTCAAAATGTGAAAAGAACAAGAAAAAAGGATTTTAAACTTAAAAAGGTTAAATTTTGACATTTTTTTTCTTCGTTTTTTTTCTTTCTTTCTGTTTTGTTTGATTTGTTATTTGACATCTTCGTCATCATTTGGAAATTATTTTTTGCTGGCAGCGACGACGCCGTTACCTGTTGGCGGTTTGTGCTTCATTGCTAAGAATATAAATCGAATCGGATAAAGGTCGCTATTATTTGCCCTTTTCATTTCCCTTTCGATTGACATATTACTAATAATAATCATAAAGAAAAATAATATCATTTCTTTTATTTCATTTTCCTCTTTCGGTTGCTTCAGCACCTTAATTAGATTAAAAACTTTTCTTCTTCTTTGCACAACAGATTTCACACACAAGCTCACGTAACGATGGTTATTCGGAAGGCTGAAGATGAAGAGAAAAAAAACGCACGAATCGGGGATGCCTTTCAACATGATATGTACACTGTACACACTGAGCTATTAGTTATTAGTTATTAGTATTGTTTAGCAACCGTATTTATTGATTTTCAAGGAATTCTATTTGAGTTCAGCGACAAGAAAGTAAAAGAGGAAAAAAGTTATGGATTTTAATCGATTCAATCGGTCAATCTTGTTGTTCTAAATAAATTTTTTCCACCGAAATGATGCAAAGACGGGCAATATCGATTGATATATGTATATATAGCTCTCAACTCATGAATGCCACATTTATTTATTGATTTGAAGGACTGGCTGGTGATTAGTGATCGGATTAATTTGTTCGTTTTTATTATTATACGATTGGAAAGAGGCGACATTCAGTCAGTCCATAATTGTGTTGTCGATTGAAACCTCTTTGGTCTAAGAAAATACAAAATAAAACTTTCCAATCATCTCAAGACTTCAATTGACTTTTACAAAGCGTTCATAATTTTTATTTTCCTCTTTGTCAGCCTGTTGTTGGCTGTATCAGTTATATTTGGACGGCAGTTCGGCAGGTCAAGTTTTGTCCAATCAATCGAGAGAAAAAGAAGAAGATGAAAAAAAAATGAAAGGAATGAAGCGCAAAATTAAAGTGGAAATAATTCCTGGAAATGTTCACAGACAAAAGGAAAAAGAAGCAAACTTACAAATTAAGGATTATGAAAGCATCGAAATGGAAAAAGGATCATGAAGTGAAATAATTTTGCGATTCAAGTATGAAATAGGATATTAAAGGATTTTATTTATATCTTCGATTACAAACCAACAAACTTTCTCTCTACTCACTATTCATCTTTTGCTTGTGAATTGGTTTTTCAGGTTAATTTTTTTTTTGGTGTTCGTTTGTCTTTTATACGCACATTCTTCATCAATTTGTATCGATTTGTTGCATTGGTTTTTCCATTTGATACATTTTTCTTTTCTTTGTTTTTTTCTTCTTTTTTTTTTTTGCGATTTCCAATTAGGTTTGCGATTGAGCCAGAAGATTACTTTTAACTCTGCTCAATTTAGATTTCTGGTTAAATTGTTCGTCATCATCGCACACAATACACAATTATACGAAATCTTTCGAAGGCACAAAAAACATGTTATAAATTTATTGCATCAAATTGCATATCCTTTCTGGCCTGTCTCTCCTAAAAAAGAAAGTTATTGAAGATATAACAGATATATTCCGCTTTTGTTATCGATGTTATTTTTTTTTCATATCACAAATGGAATTGGAATCGTTTCATTTTTTTTTTTTTTTGCTCTCCTCTTGTCCATTTGATACAATTACAGGATTTTGTTCCGCATTTCGTTCCGAACTCCTTTTCATTGGGCAAAAATTCATTCAATCCAGTTTTAAGAGACTCAAGATTCAAGATGATGAGTTTGCATCGCATGACGATTGAACAGTTTTACTGAAAAGTGGCAAATCTGTGCCTTTTTTCTTCTTTTTGTGAATCTTCTTGAAGAACAAGCAACAATATTTTCATTCGATAACAAAAATATAAACTTACCTTTTCAGTTTCATTTCCGTTCGCTTTAGTCGACTTGAAAACTCAAAGATTGCCAACTTGTGATAAATAAATGGATTAAAAACGATTTTAAAAAAAACACTGCTCAAATGCCAAGTCAAATTCTTACGATTATATAAAATCGATTGTGGGGCCGAAACATTTTTATTATTTTTATATCAACATTGTACATTGGAATTTAAAATCCTTTTTGAAATGAATGTTGTTGCTTATTATTACTTTTCATTTCGATGATGATTGTATGATGGAGTGCGTATGATGGAAAGCGCAAGCCCATTCGATTCAAGATATTTAATATGATTTGTATTTGATTTTTGTTTCATATATATATATTGTTGTCATGTCGATTATTATTTCATTGATTTGCAATTTGTTTTCTTTCAAAGGAATTTCAATTCAAATGAAAGGCAAACGAAGAACAAATTCAATTTACCAAAAAAAAAAAAAAAAAAAGCAAAAATTCAGAATGAATAGTAAAAAGGCGGCATTGAAATGAAAATGGAAAAACGAAAACAATAACAGATGACAGGATCTGATACGTTTCCCATTCACAAATGAATGGAGAACAAATCGAAGAATAAAAAGGCGAAATTTTGATCCGTAGACAAAATAAATAATTGGAGCGGGCGAACGCGCGCGTGTTTGTGATCAACATCAGATGTGTGTTTTTTCCTTTTTACGTTTGTGTTATGTGTGTGGCTCTGGGTTGCTTGTTTGCCGAATGCATTTCTTATGATTATTTCATACAACTAAATTAGATGGTTCGAAATGGTAGCCTTATTTTGTTGATCGTAGCGTATGCCCATAATTCAGTTTTAATGTTCTTTTCAATTTCAATTTCTTTTCCCTTTCATTTTCGTCGTCATTATTTATTTTTTTCTATTTGGTTTTTTTTTTGTTTTTTTTTTGATTCGAAAATCTTATTCCGTTTTTTCTTCCTGTTATTGTTTTCATAACATTTTTCCACTTTTCTGCATCCGAAAACGTACATCTTTTGTATGAAAATTGTTCAATTTGTCCTTCCTCAATTTTTTTAATTCGAAATGGAAATGGATTTCGTCTTGGGTTTTGAGGCGTTCTTTTTTTCAGTATTTGCAACAACAAAAAAATTTGATAAACGTGACCATTTGGCATGATTCAAGTCAAATGGGACCATCACCTATCACCTCGATTTTTATTCAATAGCCATGACTTCTTTTCTTATGCCATTTTCCTGTGTGTGTGTTGTTTTTTTTTTCTAATTTCATTTTTAAGTTCTGAAAATTGTAAAAAGAGATGTCGGACGGTTGACAAGAGAAAATTGTGCATGAATAAATAAAATCGACCAAGACGACCGTTTTGAGTTGGTGTGCCTGTTGAAAAGTGGGCTCACTAAAATTTAATTACTTAAAGGTTGTGAAATCTCTTTTTTCCACATTCTCTTCGCTTCGTTTAAAATTTTTGTTGTTGTTGTTGGTTTTTTTTCTGTGAAAAATTTTGAAAATCGAAAAGAATCGAATTGCAATCAACATGTTTCATGTTCTACATTGAAGGCTTCAAAGGAAAATCTACCGCATGGACGCACAACGAACGACTAACACAAAAGTGCATTTTCTATTTTTCGCCTAACTGTTTATTCTTTTTCGCTGTTTCTCTCTGTCTCTGTCGCTCATTTTATGTTGGCCATTCGATGCGTAGACCTGGCTCGGTTAGATCCTTGCCATGTGTATGTGTTGCACTACATTATGCCTATGTGTATTGTGTATGTTCCTGTTTCCAAAAAAAAAAACAGAAAAAAATTCTTTCGAAAAATCCATCCGGGTTCGAGTTCAAATGATGAGTTGTTGTGCAACATCTGTGCCATAACATGAGCGAATCGTATGCGTTCTTTCCTCAATTTTTTTTTCTTCTCTTATTCTCTTCGAAATGCAATTCCATGGTATTTGTGCGTTTATAATGTACATAGAGAATGGTGTGTGCGGTGTGCAGTATGTGTCTGTTTATTTCAATATATTAACAGTTTTTATATACACGTTTTGCTCGTATTTTTTCATTATTTGGCGTGTCATGTATGACGACGTCACCGGTTAAAGGTTATATGACAGCTGCCTGGTGCTACTATTTCGACTGATGCCAATGCTATTTTTTCCTCTTTTTTAAAGTTTTTATTCCGTTTTTCCACTTTTGTAGATGGATTTTTTTTTTTCCAAATTTGTGCAAAAAAAAAATAAAACGGTTGTGTGTCGAAACCGCCAAATGGAATGAGAATTTCTGGTTTTGAAATGAGGACTGCAGCCAAAGACGATCATTTGGAATCGAAACCACTTCACAGTCTCGATGGTTATGGGCCATAACTTATGGCTCCATCGGGAAGACTATGCGGATGTTGATTGCTTTTTTTTTGTTGTTTGGATTTCGCTCAATATTACTCAAGTCAACGGCACTAATTTGTGAATAGAAGCAAAGAATCCTTCCCTTCCTTCTTAAGCTCTCGATTACGGAATAAATACTTGAAATTCATTTTCATAATTACAAGCGTCAAAAAGACGTTTATCAATGGTTACCATTGGGAAAAAAAACATCAACAAAAAATTCCGGAAAAAAAATCGTCGCTGTTAACTGTTAATTCGTTATTTCGGTGCTTTGGTATATAAACACGTGCACTTAATCCATGAAAAAATAGCTGCAATCAAATAATTCGCTCCATGGACCATCGAAGGGGAAATCGAAATCACCAAATCCTCTTTCGCCTTTCGTTCAAATAATAAACAAACAAAAATTAAGAGAAATCGATTCGTTATTGCCAGTGTTGATAAATAATAAAAAGTGTCCTAAGTCTCTGAACGACTGGATATTGCATAATAATAATTATAATCTTTATACTTCTGAACCTTTGCTCACACGAAACAACGATTGAATATCTTGAGTCTTGCATATTCCTCATTGTCGATTGAGACATGCTCGTTGACACATTATTAGGAAAGAATAAAAAAAAAACAACAACCTCGACGAACGTGCGCGCAAATGTATTTACCCAAAAAAAACGAAGAAATTTGGAAAATCGAATCGAACAATCAAAACGACTTGGCCCGTGCGGATTAATATAATGTGCAAGCTGCACATTTATTTAAAATCCATTTTAAAGTGAATGGAATTCTTCAAAAGTAGTAGCAGTAGTCTGTCCACCAGAAGGAAATACCGTTTTTTTTCTAATTTCCAGCAGAAAAAATCATGCACAATGCATACAAAATCCCAAAGTCCTGCGTCCTGATTCCTGTATCACAATACAACCTAATAACAACAGAACAAAAAAAAAACTTCACGGACCCGTCGAAAATCTAATGGCCTGGCATTTAAAAAAAAAAAAACAGACATAAAATATTTGGAAAAAGACACAAAAAAATGGATTTTGAAAAACATACAATCTTAAAGTGTCGATTCAATATTCAATAGATTGAATTTAAAATTCAGTTTTTGGTAGTTTTTATTTCCATGCATGATCATTGCCAAAGAGGGTCAACTTTTTTCCATTGTGTATGTCAATATCGCCTGTCTGCATTTGTAACAAGATCCGTGTCCATTTTTTTTATTTCTTCTCTTCATCTCTTCTCATTTTCAAATTCCCTTTCTGCGACGACGTATGGTTGCGGTTCGACTGGAATTCTAAAAAAAAAGAAGAAATAATGATAGAAAAAAAAATCGTTGTTCAACAATCGATACAATATGCTATGGTCGCATTCAACCTATTAGAAACCGGCCCAAGATAAAAACTTAAAACGATGACAATAGCCATAATAATAATCAGCATCGGTCCGAACCCTATGGACAAGACAATTATGCGAATTCATAAACATACACACAGTTGATGTTTTTTTTAGCTCTCTTTTTCTCTCTCTCTCTCTAGAAATGTTTAACAGTAGCAACAGACTGCACATTGAACAAAATCGATTTTCATTGTTCTGGTGTGCGCGCCAAACATCATCGATAATAAAACCAATTCATCCCTTGCAGGGAAAAAGTAGCAAAGTTTTTGAGGATTTTTTCCTCTTTTTTTTTCTCTCTCGAAAAATCGTTCAATATTTCATTTGCATTTGTAACGCTCAATGCTCACTGTGATGCCGATTATATATGTAAAAATGGACACAAAAGTAAATAGAAGTTGCATATCTCCCATATTATTTTTGTTTTTGAATTCAATCGTTTTTCATTGTCATCAATAAATGATGCAATGATTGCAACAATATGTAAACTCTATTTTGCTTTCATTTTTAGTTTCCCTGTCATATTTTTATGTCCAACCCGGTTTTTTTTTGGCTTATTTGCATGAAACATTTCAAACAAGTCCATAGTTTCGATGAATCGATTTATTGTGTTGCATACAATGGAAAATTGCACGGCAATGGGCAATGACAGCATGAAATGTGGAAAAAATTAATGTTGTGTGCATACAGGAGAAAAAAGGGACTGGCTGGTAAAATCATATACATACATTATATATGTTTCATTCACATTGAAAATCGATTTTGTCAACCAATTGATCAAGTATGGAAAACGGGAGATGGCATTCAATATTCATTTAACCATATCGCATGAAAATGAAAATTATTCAATTAGAAAAAAAAAAAAAATGAAATTGAAAAGAAAAGAAAAGAAAAAGAAGTGGGAAAAAAGGGAAACATTTGAGTTACATTATTTAAATTTTCCAAAAAGCCATTGTTTATTGAATGTGACACGCATTCATTGGAACTGTATATTCATTGTACAGTTAGTTAGCCATACATAATATGCGCTTTCGATTTTCTATTGTCCATTTAAACGAATATGTAAGCAGAAATGAGAAACTGAAAGTCGTCCCTTTTTCAGTGAACACAAAAACCAGCAACAACAACAACAACACAAAACCTGAGAGCCGTATGCATTGTACTTTTCTGTTCTGATTTCGAAATCGGTTTTGTTATTATTGAAAAATCGAGATAAAATTCAATTCGTTTGTGAATACTCAATACTCGTAATCATCATTTTCTATATGACCATAACAATTTTTCCGACAAAATTCGTTGGAAAAATTTCGAAAAATCATCATCGTGCGATTTTATCGTTCGAATCAAGGTTATTGCATAACAAAATCC
The DNA here is from genome assembly GCA_000149185.1 of Mayetiola destructor. Taxonomy (NCBI): domain Eukaryota; kingdom Metazoa; phylum Arthropoda; class Insecta; order Diptera; family Cecidomyiidae; genus Mayetiola; species Mayetiola destructor. The sequence continues at coordinate 576,567 of GL501446.1, forward strand.
CGCTCTTTTGTAATAATCGATTACCGATCATTCAAACCAGCAGATCGGATCAACTGTGCCGAACGACCAACGTTCAATTCACGAAGAGGGACACACAATACGAAAAATGAAGAAAATGCATTTAAAACAAACAAAAGGATAAGACGTATGGTCCGAATGGATGAAATCAGATGAATTGCATACAAAATCCAAAACTATTACCAAAATGAAGACGAGAGATGAACAACAACAACAACAACAAAGAAACATTTTAAAATTACATTTTGCACATTGATTGGCCTTCAATCACACAACATAGAAAAAAAACCAGCATTTGATCGAATCTTTTTTTATTTGTATAGCCGATCAATTTCATTCATGTTTTTTTCTTTGTCTTTTTTTGTATTTATTTACGATAGATAGGGCCGGATCCGATCGGTCCCGTCACATAAACAAGAACATATGACTATGGATTTTTATGGTATGTTTTCTGGTGGTTTTCTTACAAATTTCAATTCATAGGCAAATCAAAGAAGGACAAAAGAAACACATGTAACGGTCAATTTTAACGGGGAGGACAGACAAAAAAAATGAAAAATCTGCCGCGCTTTTGATTTAGGGTCAATACTTAAGTTTATGTTCATTCATTCTAAAAACAGTTTCCGTTGAAAATCAGGCAAATGTTATTTTCGAACTATCAAGACGACTTCGAGACTTAAATAGTCGAGATCAGTTAACGGAATTCAACGTTCCGAACGAAGGTAGCTGTAATGTATAGGAGACCGATAACTTCAGTTCCATCAATCGAAGAATTTATGAGACATCATCCAGCCAAATGGATCCATCAATCGAATATCGAACATAGAGCATATGAAGTTCAAACAATAAAATCGTCATTTATTCGTTGTCATGGATAAGTCCATATACTCTATAGATGTTTAATATTGAACAATATAGCAAAGTATATGTCATTTTGCTTGGACTATGGACTGAATTTTCTGAAATGGGTGAAATACTTTCGATTTCGATACCCTTTATACTATTTAATACTTTAATACATAATATATATAAGATATTTGAGTCGGTTCTTTTTGTTTTTTCTTTCTTTTTCTGTTTTCCCCCGTCAATTTTCGAATCGATCTATCGACAAAAAGGGTAGAAAATCGTGAGCAAAATATACGCAACACACATGACACATGAGACATGAGACACACACACATAAAAATGCAAACTGCTTTGCTATCAAACGGTATTATCATTACATATTATTATTAACGGGAAAGAGAGAGGGTGTACTGTATGCTGTCAAACAGTTAGTATGGTCGCTATGTTTTGCCAAATAAATAATCAAATTCTTCCTGTGTTCCGGCAATGTATTAAGCTAACAACACAATCAAACCGAAAAACAGTTCAACATTCGAATTTGAGTAAATGAATGAGCGAATATGAGCCACCATCATGAATTTTTCGATATGACAGCAATCAGTTCGATGTTTGATACGCATTTTGAATTTATTGTTATTCAGAAATTGATGCATTCAAATCGAATTTTTTTTTTCGTTTCTGTTTTCTCGGTTTATCTTTTGCATTTATGTTCACAAAATCCCGGCAAATAGTTTCGAAATTGTATTTCAAATAAAAGTAAATATTTATTTACGATTACAATACGACATTATATATATATATATGCCTTATTATGGCGGCAATTGAATAGACATACCATCTCAACGACAGAAACTTGTCAGCATTTTATTAAATGAATTTTTGTTTTTGTCGATTTATTTTGCATGGAAATTTTGGAAACATATTTTTGAAATGTGTGCAACATCATGTGGATATTGGCTTTCAATTTCACGAGAATAGAAGGTGTTTCCCGAATGAAGAGAGAGAGAAAGAGAGAGAGAGAGAGAGAGAGCATTGCATCATGGCACCAAATGGCAACATGAATGTTCATCATTGCTCATGAACAAAAAAAAAAAAAAAAAAAAAAAAAAAACTGACAAGATTTTGTTTCCCTTCGAAAGGAATCGTTCAAATTGAAATGTCATTGGGGAATGACGATAACAATTGGCTTGTATTTTATTACCAAAATTTTATGTATATATAATATTTCAATAATAGACCAAATTTTTTGATTTATCGCCGAATACATCCAAAAGAGAAAGCCAATTTCGGTTGATATCATTTTCATTTTTATGGATTTTTCTTTTAATTTTTGGAAATGGCATATTAAGAATATATCCCAGTATTTTTCATCAGATCGCTGCATGAATGAACGCGTTTGAACAATGGCCAAATGACAATTCCGTTTGTCATTACGTATTGAGTACACAAAATAGTAATAATATTAGTAATATGAAGTAACGGGGCAACATTAGCTGTTCAGCATTTGATTCTCTCTAGCAGCAGAGGGCGATTAACATTCAACATACAATATTCATTTCCTAATGACTGAATGTGTTGTTTCTTTCTCTCTCTCTCTCTC
>GL501446.1:589753-608283 GCA_000149185.1 Mayetiola destructor
AGAGAGAGAGAGAGAGACAGAGACAGACAGCATGGACAATGGATATGCGGAAAAATGCCACCATGAATATGAATTTTTTTTTTATCTAAATTGACTTTTTCACATAAATGAAAGAAACTCAAAATCGAAATATGAAAAGGAATACTGAGCGGGGCCGATATATAATCACAGACCGCATTTTTAGTTGATCAAACGAAATATGCCGAAATATGACTTACAAGACTTGCCGAAATGTCGATAATAATTTTAAATGTGGCCAAACAAAAAAGGCATTCTCCTTCGTTCGCTTCTTTTGTATACTCGGACCAATTGGACGAGCAAGTGAATCTGTGTGTGTGTGTGTGCAGTGTATAGGTAAGTGAGTGGAAGGCATTAAACGGTCGTAGACACATACAAAATTGTTATGATTTATAGCTGTAATTTTGAATTGTAAATGATAAGAAGGGTATATGAAGTCTGAATTCTGAAATCTGAAATACAATGAGATACAGACAAGAATCAACTTTTGCGAATCTAATATAACAACGAAAAAATATGTACCGAAAATGCCTAATTCAGTCCGTGCGATTCCCAAAGCGAAAAAAAGACAAACTCTTCATTTTGATTTGAATATTACGCCATGTCGCATACGGTTCTTACGAATCAGCCAATCCAATGCATGGAGCATCGTATATTTGCGTTCAAATATCATAAATCATTTGGTTATAGAATGGATTCCATGAGCCAACCAAACATTATAACTAACTCTATAGCAGAAATAGAGAGGAAAAAAGTGGATTATTAATAACTCATTCGCAATGAGGGAGCAAACTATTAGCTATCCATATTACCGGACCGGTGTATTCAATATTGTATAAAAATGTTCGATGGAAAAAATGAAAAAAAAAAAATTAAAATAAAACCATTTGCCAAAGATGAGTAATATAACGATTTTCTTTTTTTGCCTTCTTTCATTTTATGGTTTATGGATGTGATTAAACTGGAAAAATAAAGACGCAACACATTTGCAATATCTCCTGGAATTCCTTTATCTAATCGAATGTTTCCTTTTTTTCGTGTGTTATTCCAATCTAACAACGTTCTATAAAGTGTTCAAGGTCCAGTAAACATTGAAGAGCTCTTCACGAAGAGGAAAATTGAAATTTTCGAATGATCATCATTTTTGTTCGCTTTCCACGAATCAAATCTCTTTTTGTTTTGAATAAAAATGAAAAAAAAAAACAAATGGCGAACTGTATCAGAAAGACAATTTCAGTTATAAAAATGTCACATTCAAATGCGACACAGAAATAGTTATCAGTTTTCAGTATTTTTCGATAAACATAAAAACATTTGTGACCAATGTCGAATGGACAAAATGAGGAACGTAGAACGTTAAAAATTAAGACCATCGCATATCTTTTGCGGAAACCATAACAACGTAATCCGGTATTATGCGCCTTACAATCCGAATATCAAAAACTAGACGCTCAAATGAAAACAACAGCAACAACAACAACAACAACAGCTAACACAAAAAAACCTTGCTTTTGTTTTTTTTCCTTCGATTTCATTTTCTGATTTTATTTTAGTTGTTGAACTGTTTCCCTTTCCCTTGACCCTAAGTATTGTTTTCAACAAAAAAAAAAAAAAAGAAGAAGAAGAAAAAAAAATGAATCCAACAACGGCCTCACATTGCAGAAAAGAAAATTAGCCCAGAAAACCGAAAAACCGATACGAAATACGCATTATATAGTGGAACCGTTCACCACATACATATGACCAAATGAGACAAGACAATTCATGATGGCACATTATTATCATAGATAAGTGAAGTTTGAATGTTTGGAATATTTATTTCGACTTTGGTTTGGGAGTTTTTGGTTCTTTCTTCCGTTTCCATTTTGCCCTTCCTTCCGATGTTATCATTTTGCATTTAGCGATATATTTCCGAATGTATATTTGACCAACTCAAATTGGATTCCATCCATCCATCCCTTTTAAATGCTTATCGTTTTTTTCATTTTTCCCTTCCATTTTTGCGAACAGAATATACGCATTCACAATTTTTCTCGTACTTCGTAATACTTCTGTCTGTTCATAATGAATGACCGAATCAACTTCATGATAAGAATCACTGTTGTCTCTTTTCGAATCCAAAATTTTTTTGGTTTTGTTTTGGGATTCGTTAAAAATGTTGAACGCTATTCTATTGCTTAAATTCTTAACTTATTTTTCCTTTTTTTTTCTATATCGAAGATTTTACACATTTGACCAATGACCGCAATTCCAACAAAACTCATCATCTCTTTAAAATAATTGAACGGCATAAATTTCCGTCTATGAAACTTTTTTCTTTTTTTCTTCCCATTAATTTTAATAGATCATCATAGTAATTAGAATTTTTCTTTTGTTGTCTCCTCTTTTCCAGTTTGAAATGATTATTTGAAAAAAAACATGGTTGGGGGGTGGTGAGGGAAATCTACTCTGTGTGCTGTAACACCATTGAAAAAAAGAAGGAAAAAATGCCACCTCAAACTGAAATGATTATTCACTCCAAAAGTAATTTATGGAATTGTATGTGCGTGTCGACAGAGATTTTACAGAGGAAAAATCAATTGAAAGTTTGAAGGATTTTTCGACATCGGCCATCGGCCATTGGCTACCTACCTATCGACCATTGAGACAGAATATGTAAATTAAATATGAATTTTAATTCGTTTTGACTCAAATCAAAAATATCCCTAATATTTTTCCACTACGCCATAAAGTGCGTAGTGCGTATCCTTTAGAACCAATACATTCATTCCATTCGCTGACGATTCGTTGAATTGTTGAAAAGAGTTTTTGACAAATACGACACGTGAACATTATTTTCGAAAAAAAAATAAACTTTTTTTCCGGTTTTTTGTTTCATTAAATCAGTCAAAATTTCTTAATCTTTTTTGAAGCCATAGTCGATAGTCATAGCCATAGCCGAATAGGCTATTATCAGCCCCAGAAAAAATTTGGTTTTATTATTATTATTTAAGGCATTTTAAAAAAGACGGTCATGTCACGCAATATCCGATTTAACCAATCGCAGTGTGTGTGTGTGTGTGTGTGTGTGGATTTCATAAGCTGAACAAATGAAATGGAAACCGATAGCAAAAACGGGTGAAACTTTTCCATTTTCCCATTTTTCCATAGGCAAAATGCCTCGTATGAAATATTTACTTGAGTATTATAATAATAGCATGTTGTTGGTTGTTGTATAATTTTGTCAATTAATAGGAAAAAATAACAACAATTTCAGTTTTTCGACGGTTTGTAAAATGACATGTTAAACATGGATTTTTATCCATTTATTATTGAAGTCCCTTTCTCCAAATCGAATGGCTTCACATTTTCATTTCTTCTTCTCATTCTTTTTCTATTTTCTAGCGTTGACTTTTAATTATAAACTCGTTGCTCAAATTCGAAGAGCTTAGAGCAGTAATATTGTTATAGTACTGCGTGCTTAATGCTTAGTGTCTGTAATATTATCGTAATATTCGTTAAACGTAAAACTTTTAATAATAATAATTCTTCATATTTTGGCCCACCTAAACCATTCGTTCACCGAATATGATTATAGCCATTCACCACCATTTTTCGCTTCTTATTCTTTCGATTTGTATAGTTTTTCGTTTTTGGCTTCACCACCATCACCACTATCACCACCACCACCTAATCCAATAATCCAAATATCATCATTCGGTGACACGCTATACTATTTCATAATTTTCATATCATGGATTACACCTTTGAATAAATGATTTTCAAGTCAATCGATGAATTGTTGACAACGACAACCGATTCGCTGAGTGCACATTTTATTTAGTTCGAATTCACGTCCAAAAATATGCAATGGTTCGTGCTTTTTGTTGTTGTTGTTGTTGTTGTTGTTGTTTTTTTTTCGTTAACGCAACATATTCAAAGTTTTGGTAATGAAATAAACGGATTCAGGTCAAGAGCAATAAACATTTGATTTGGTAATGAAAATAAAATAAAAAGGCCACATTATTATGCGTGCTATGTACTATGCATTACAAATTTCATTGCTAATAAATTACAATTATTATTATTATTATTTTTATTGAAAATAAATTTATTCGCACACACAAACACACAAACACACGCTGGAAATTAAATCATTTATCATACTGGGTAACTAAAAACGGCAAAAATTGTTTTGATTAAACGATGGCGTATGCGGCATAATTTGATAGTCCGCACATATTTCGGCCTCGGCGAATTTTCATGTATCCATTTTCACCCCATTTGTCGCCCCACCAATTTTGCAATATAAAATATTCGGGCGTATAGCCAACGGCCAACATGGCATGATTCACCGATTCACTGCTACATTTTGGATCATCATAAATGCCATGTGAATATAATTGAAATGTTCGTGTAGCGGCATTTATTGAAATTGGTATTGGTCCGGCCATTGCGATCGCTCTAACCATAGCTTTTTCATCTTTGGTTGGCAATAGCGCCCAACTGGTTACATTTACAACGGCCAATGACGGCAAATAATGGCATTTCTGAACCTGAAATATTCGATTTCATTTGAGGTTACTTTTGGTTTGTCACACAAAACAAAACAGAAAAAAAAGACGAGAACAACCCACCTCTGATGCATACGGATAATCAACCATTCGCATTAAACCTTTTGTTGAAGCCAAATATCGAAATGTTGCACGCAAAGATCCACCCTGACAGCCAGCATTCCCAAATGCGGCGCTACAATCAACAAGCTGTTGAACACTTAACGGAACCACTTTACCAGTACGTTTAAACACTTGACCAGCAATGCTTGTTGCGATACTGAATCCATAGCATGAACCACATGTTGCCTGATTAAAAGCTGGTGTTTTGAATCCAAGACGACGCCAATCCAATGAACGGGGTATTGTATATGTATTAACTGGAAATTGTCTATGCATGCTATGTATAGCACCAACTAGATGAGCATCACGATCATTCTTATCAACATTATGTGGATGTGTTTCTGGATGTGCACTCTCTCGCAATCGAACGAAATTCTTCAGATAGGCATCATGTGATAAATCGGCCATACTATTTGCTCGAATCTCAAATGAATATTTACCCCTTTGGGCGTGCTCATTATGCTCTTGAATATGACGAGTATTTTCATCGTAAGCTTTACGTGCCCGTTCTACGGTGTGTTCATGATAATATGTTCGATTCATTGCGGCCTATTTACGGGATTGCATGTGAATCGATCATTTTGATGATGGGGAATCAGTATGGATATTTTGATGCATACTTACACTAAAATGATCAAAATTATCGAATGAAATAATCCGTCCGAATTCCGAATCGTTAGCCAAAATTTTTTGCAGATTGAGAATCAAAGCACTGACTCCGAAAACAATCACTGTTAACCCGTTCATGTTGTGTAATTACTGGTTGACGACTAATTTCATACTGACGATCCAGAACATGCTTCAGATTGAATTAAATTTTAATATGGGAAATAGACTCTTCCGCAGTCCGTGGCCCAATGCTGATCAGAACAAAAAACACAAAATTGCAAACAGCAAATGTGGTTATTTTGCCGGCAACGAAGCAGTATTTTGCGACAAAACAACTTTTTTCATTTTTTTTTTTTTTTTTTGGTTCGAATGCAAACTTTAAACCATGCAACATTTGGTCTCGAGTCGTCTTGACTGACAATAACGAAAAAAGAAAAAAATATCCGAAGCAAACAATGTTTCAATAAAAAAAAATCACAATTGAATTGAATTCTTCGAATGGAAAATAAATGACCGTAGGGCTGAAGACTGCAGATACATCTTTATTTCAAATGCATTCAATAACAATGTTTCCAATTGTGAATTTCGATGGAGTTAGAACACTTTAAATTTGAAATTGTGATTGACAAACAGAGCGCCCATACACATCCGAAACATGAAAGAATGAAAGACCAGAGAATTATTATTATTATTATTATTCGAATTCAATCTATTTTCCATTGAATGGAATGTCTGAATTTCAATTAAGCAGCATGTGTAAGTGTTGTTTGCTCGGTCTTGTTTTCGATAATCGAAATCCATTATTTTGGGCCGAAAATGAAAAAAAGGATAAGGATACCAAAGAGTCGAAGTGAAGAAAATTGAACAAAATTAATTTTCTTCTTAGACTCGAGCAAATACTTGAGATACAAAAAGATGTACGATGTGCAGGGCATCAAAAACATAAAAACTCAAAGAAAAAAGAAAAAATTAAGAGAAAAAAAAAATCTCATTTAATGAAGGTGAATACAAAAGCCTTTACTTTTGCTTAAAGCGAAGCACATAAAGAAGTGCACAAATGTCCATGTGCCATGTAATTTTGGAAATTGAAGCATACCGCCTGCCGCTCACACACATACACAAAAAAAAACCAAATTGATTTTGCGACAAAATTGCAAACAACAACAAAATGTATGCGCAATGTGCACATTGCAGTGTTGCCCGCACCACACACCGGTAGTAAAGTACTCGAGAGAGCATTGAAAAAGAGAAATGAAGATGAAAAAAAAAAAAATGAGAAATAAAAAACAATTTCGAAAAGAAAATCATTTTCGGGGCGAGAAAAGAGAAATGGAGATGAAGAAATTGTCATCTGTTTGTCAATTGGTGATTTGGCTTTTGTTATTCATTTATTCTGATTGTTTTGCTATAGATTTGAATGGAATCGGGCCGGACAAAAGAAATCAGAGATTCGGGCATAAAGTACATTGAGGAATAAGAAATCAGGCCAACAAACACCGAAGCATAATAAGAAAATCCAATATTTACCGCAAATTTCGAAGAAAAATCATCTGAAATAAACAAATTCGGAAAAAATTCAAAATTCTTTAGATTTTAAACAGACAACCAAATGGAAAAGATGTCAAAATGATTGAAATTCAATTACGCATACATTCAACAAATTCAACATCGATGCAATGTTAGCTTCGGCTGGACTGCCGAACGATCTATTCGTTTCGCATCCATCACTTTCATTTCAATCTCCTGGGCTTTGAAACTCTTTTTGAACAATATTAACAATTTTCGACTTATACAAATGCCAAGAACTCTGTCAACTGAACTTATTTTTTTCAATTTCATCGACGAACAACGAATTATTTCCATTCGTTTGAGAACCAAATGGCCGAGAATATGAAATTCCCAAATTCGAAAGTGGTTTTTAATGCAAATTATCTAATTCAAAATTCGTTCATTTATTTTTTTTGTTTTTTTTGTTCAATGGAATGAACGAATGAGAAGAGAAAGAAAAACGAAGAACAAAACGTTTGTTTCACTCGATTGCATTTTCATTCGCTAAAGTTTTTCATTTCACCAGAATCGATTTCGACGACTGTGATGATGATGATGATGATGAAGGAGGAAAAAGAAACAAATTTTAAATACTTTAACGCTTTTGGGCATTGAAGTGAAGAGAATATATATGGCATATTTGAATGGGCAGGCGGGCGAATAAGCAGGCAAGTATTGAATTCTGGCCAACGGCATCAAAGCTATTCAAATGACATCAAGTAAACGAAATGAGAACCGAACAAAAAAGAAAAATAAAAAAAAAAAACCAAAATTTCGTTCAATAAAGTGAATATACTACGTTCGTTACTGGGCGCGTAATGCGTATGTTCGTACTATATGTTTTATTTCCGTAAGTATATTTATATTGGTTCCAATGTTCCTGCTTCAATGGAATTGATACAAAACAAAAGAATAAAATCAACGAGAAAATGGATATAATTCCTTCCTTCAAAAGAAGAAAAAAACACACACACACACACAATTCTCTTCAAAATTCATTTATAGTCTTTGATGGCCCACGGTATCGGATTTAAAATTTATCGTTTATTTCGTTCCGGCAATGACAAAACTTTTAGCTTTAAATTTGTTTTCAACTCTGTTCCTCTTTATTTTGTGCCATTCAACCGACCATTTCATTAAGGCCTAACCTATCATGGATATTTGAAGATGATGATGATGATGATAATGACTATACGATTCGAAAAAGTAAATAGCAACATTACGTATAATATACAACAAATTGGCTGGCGGGCATCAGCCAAATGTTATTATGAAACGATTAGAAAATATTAAGAAAAATGGGAAACGAATTTTAAGCTGAATGAATGACCGGATCAAAAGAGATCACATCATCCCGATACCTGATACTTGTTCGGAGGAGTTAGAGATTTCACTTTCACCTCAAATAATCTTAAATAAAATTCATTAAATCGAATTTTTTTGCCAAAAAAAAAATTTCACCAAACAATTCACAACAGAAAAATCATATGAACGATAATAATCCGTAATCGGATGCCATCTGATGACTGTTTATTTGGTCATTGCAGTATAATTTTCATCATTGTTATTGTTAAAAATTGGACGATTGAAAGCTAAAAGTAGCAACAAATCAAATATTGCCCATATGAAGGGGGATATAATGCTAATATATTCAACGTTCTGCATCATCAATGTGCCCAGGTCCGGGTCTATAGCTAAACCATTATTTATAAATGCAACAATAACTTAAAATTATTACCGATATACCGAATCGTAGACACATAACATCAACAAGCGACAACAGTAAAAATATATTCCAATTTATTTTTCTTCTTTTTTTTTGGGTTGAAAGTTGAAAACGCGAATAAATAGATGGGAATCAAATATCAAACATTAAGCATTAGGCATTGGGTATTGTTACATACATATCAGTTCAATTGAACCGAGTGAGTGAATGAACAAAACAACAACACTAACAACAACGAAAAATGTGAATTATGCACGCATAAGCAAAGGCATAAGCATAAGCATTGTATGCAAGACAGTTTTGCATTATAACAATGTTTCAAATTCATTATATATTACATCATATGCAACGTTAGCAACCATTTAAAATAATGCCGAACCCATTCAGTTTCATCTCGTTTCTCTTTTTCACTCATACACTGTCTCATAATAATTTATTCGATTCTGTCTGTCCATGGCCATCGAAATCACCGAAGGGAAACGAAACAATAACAATAATAATGATGTAGAGCTGTGTGTTGAATATCGTAGCCAATGCATAGGCGAACGATGAAGACCAGTGGCGGTACAAAATGAAAAGGTTTTTGTGTTGTGATGATGACGAACGGGAACTAAGCAGATTCAAATACATACACCCAAAACAATACAATATTCGGCTCGAAATGAAAATAAAAGGGTGCGTGTTGTGTGGATTGGATTTATAGAAAAACGGGATATTTAATTTATATAAATGTCTATGTATTTAGTATGTGATGCATTGTATTTTTTTTTTTTTGTCCATCCGAATGTAAGAAAAAGGAAAAATACGTGAAAATAAAAACCAAAGATAACCAACGTCCAAATCCATACATATTGTTACATGTATTGGACCGAAGATGGAACATTTAATGCGGCAAGGCGATTTCACCCTTCTTGAAAAATCGACTGAAATTCTACTAATAACAAGCAACCATTTATAGAAATATATGTATAAAATCATGTGTACACACACACAGTACACACAATATATGTATATTCCTTGTTCCATCGCATCGACAATTTGGATGAAAATGGCCATTGCAAAAGATTGAATTGAAGGGCAAATCATGCATGATTCGAAAATGGACGATAAAATACTAGAGAAAAAGCGAAAGAGTAAAATGGGCATTTGTGAATACCGTATTTTGTAGATTTTACTCATTTTCTTCCGTTGTTGGTGACGCATTTTTATGTTAAATGAACTAAAATAATTTCTAAAATTACTGTTATTATGTAATGTGTACGGACGGCAAGTGAGACAGAGAATATAGAATTTGTGTGTGTTCGAATTGAAAAACAAGTTGTCAACAACATGCGAGTCATGCGATTGCGAAAAACCTGCTCGCAATTACATACGAATGCAATTGAGAGCGAGCAGCCGTTTCAAGCGTTCCATGCGATTGCGAAAAATCTGCTCGCAATCACATGCGAATGCGATTGCGAGCGAAAAAAATCAAAAAAATCGGTCGCCCATTGCGAATGCGAGCGTTCGCAATAGCAATTATGCCCAGCCCTGATCGCTAATACAAAAGTCTTAAAAATCAGTCATTGTTCGAATGAAGCAATTCATTTTGATGATGTTCATTCTTCGTTGTGTCATGTGTGTGTGCTATGCCATCGTAGTCTGCTGATTCACTGATACCTACACACAAATGCAATACTATTTCGAATTATGAAACGAATGGCAATAAATACAGAGCCGAAAACTGACCAAATGCCTATTATCCATTGCCCATTGCTTATAGCCAGAGCATCTAATTCAGTGATGTGAAATATATATATATATATATATATATATCGAATTTAGTGAGTTTTTCGTTTTTCCCTTGTTTTTTTTTCTTCGTTTGTTTTCATCCATAAAATCGAAGGGTTGTTAGGACTATATGCGACAATACAGCAGTCATATAATGCCCAATGTCCGATGTCTGGCTTGGTTATCAAACGAAATGGAAAAGAATAATAATTCCGAAATTGCAGTAAATTCATTTTGTTACGATTTTTCTTCTTCTTTTTTTTTTTTTTTTTTTGCTTCTATTGGCTTTTATTATTACTTTATTTTTGTCGTTTGTCGTGGCTTTTCTCTGTGCTGTGTGTTTTTCTGTGCTGTGTGTTGTATGAGATGGTTAGAGCATCAACACAACCCAATCGCGTTTTAGGCGACACTAAACCAGCTTTATTTGTTCGGTGGATCATTTTGTTCATCGCCATTGCAGCATTCCATTTTTATTCGATTTATTTTCAATATTATTATTTTGCTTTTCCTTCGTTTCCCTGATATTTGGATATTTATGCGAACGCTAAAGCATACACAGGTTTAACTGAATCGAATCCATTCACGTGTTCTATCGTTGTGAGCACTGGATTTACAGTACATTCATAGCAATCACATTTGTGGATTGTTTGTTGCGCGTATAAAATGAAACAGAGTGACAGAAAGACGAATGATATTGCCATTTGACTATTACGACGACGATGAAGAAGAAGAAGAAGAAGAAGAAAATAAGTTAACACATCTATATTATTCGGTTCGTGATAATGGCAATGGTTTGAACGTGTTTTTTCTTCTCGTTTCCTTCCATTTTTGGTGCATAATAATCGTTTACGTATCGATCGGAGTGATGAAGAAAAAAGTGCTCAAATATTTCGAATTTGAAACGAATATTGATTCGATAAGATTTAATGATAAAAAAAAAAACATTGTAGGAAATGAAATTATGTGATTGGATGAATGGAACACTTGGATCCGATCCCTTCGAAGTTCGAATTAATTAAATTTCTGTTTCAAAATTCAAATGGCCATTTAAGTACGGAGCACGGTGTCTTGAACTCAAACCAATTTATTTCTCTGTAAAATGTAAAAAGTCAAGATTCGAATTCGATTCATTTATTGTCCACAAATTGCTATGATAATTATTTCATTCGATGAATCGAAAGACATAAACAGAAAGCATCCAAGTCCTGATGTGAGAAAAAAAAATTCGACAGCGTGATTTCTTTCCAATTTAAATGATTTGCATTCAGCTGAAGGATGTAAAATATGACGATGAAAAAAAAGAGGAACGAACGGAATTGGCTAAGTTGTTTTTTGTGTTTTTATTTTGTTTATTGAATAAATACATCGTAATGGACAACAAACAACATCAGCGAACAACAGATAAAAGGGCGATCGAAAAAGAAAAAAATTACAGTAGCATCAAATTAAAAATAGAATGCGATTCTAATTAAATGAGCATAGAATTTTTATTTCATTCACCTCAATCGTCTCGTTTCATTGCCAACTGAATTCTCGGGATAAAATGAGTTGACGTCAGTTTCAATTCTGTTTTGGCCAGTTTTTCGCTTCAGCAAGGCCTTAACCTTCTCTAAAGGGAGTATGGAGCATGGAAATGGTTATCATGTTTTGTTTATCGCCAATTGTATTCGAGCTGAAAATGGAATTGGGCGACATGAAAAATAAAGAGAAAAAAAAAATTCGCTCAAAATTCCAGTTGCTTTAAATGCGAAAAGTATTCAGTTCCACACAAAAGGAGCACACACACACAAACACACACACACACGACAAGTAAAACAAATAACAAAAGCGCGAAGCAACACAACAGTGACTGAGCGTATTCATAAGGGCGAATTTTGTTGATGAAGATAATAATATGATAATAATTCAAGGTGAATCTTTTCAAATTGCCCTGAACCGTGGAGCGCAAAATGTTAAATGGACAAGAATAAAAAGAAAAGTTTGATGAATTTTATTCTACGAATTGTATGCATCCGCACAGCCGTACACTCATCTATAGCTATGAAAACGAAAAGGGCGACAATTCGTATCATTTTAATTTAAAAACTTATCCACTATTGCTGTCGTTTCATTCGTTTTTTTTATTTTTTATTTGATTTCAGTGGCAGTCATCATCGATTTGCCGAAAATTTATTTCAAAAATCTTATTAAACAACGAATATTATTGACAGAAAATGTTTTGTATTTCTTTGTCCTTGTTTTTAATTAAATTGAATCGGAAATAGTCAAGGGCCTCTTAATTGAGTGGAATTGAGAAAATACTTTAAAAAAAAAAAGATTAAATTAAGATCGAACCGGCATCGAAATGGATTAAGCTGTGTTTTCGAATAATTTTTGTTTTTGTTGAGTAAAAAACAATGTTTTTACTCATGTTGCATTATAATCAAAAAAAAAAAAAAAAAAAAAAAAATCAACTTCAATTTCATTCTTTTGCCAGCATCCAATTATTATTGGATTTTGATGATCCGTCTGTTGCCTCAGTTTGAAAATTGAAATCTAGTAATCATTTGTTCGCAATCATTTCGTTTCATGTTCTTGAATTCCTTGACCTTGACCAGAGTTATTCCTAATGGTCCCCGTCGCTGTTCTTTCGCAATCGAAACTCAATTTTGATTTTTCGGAAAAGATAGCCGCTTTCAAGCCATTAACAAAGCAAAAACTCCAGGATATTAATGAGCTCAGATTGTAAAATAATAATTCGGATGCATTATCCGAGTGCGAAAGGTGATGTACGATGCTGTAATATATTTCGAACGTGGATTATGTTGGAACAAAAATATAAAAACAATTATTCAAAATGAAAAAAAAAATGAAAAAAAACGAACCCAAAAAGTGGGGCTTTAAATCATCACTTGTTCCGGATGGACTTATGAAAATGCATAAGATAAACGGCGCGTCCATTGAATCTTTTCTTGGTACTTATACACGGGGCTTGAAAGATGAATTATGAAAGAAAACAACAAACAAATCCAAAAAAAAAAAGTGTTTTTTGCCTGTAAAAGCTTCGCTCAACAACAACAATAGCCACTAAGTCTGTAAAAAAGACAGCGCGCGTGTTTCTGATGCAACAATAATTAGAATTCTCTTTTATCACCATCATCCTGTTTTGTATCCAAAAGAGAAAACAAAAAAATTATTGGCTTCTTCCCTTTTTGTTTTTTTTTGTGCCAATCTTCATTTATTTTGTTCGTTTCAAGGAATTAAATAGCGCCTTCGTTCGCTGAATATGTAATACGTGTGATTTGTGTGTTGGCTGTTGCTATATTGAATTCGCATTTGTGTGTATTCAGTGCTCGGCGCGAATATATTTCTTTACTTAGCTCACAAATGTCCATTATGAATGGTAAAAAAAAAATGAGAAATGATTGTGCTATACACCTTTTGCTTTTCATTTTTTTTTTTTTTTGTTATTGATGCTTGGATTCCCTCTCGTCCCGATTCGCGCATCTTATACAGTTTTGAAGATGTTGGCTCTCATCTCCATCCATTTCACTTTCATTGTTTCGGTGGGGTTCATTTGTGTGTGTGTTTTTTTTTCTATTTAGAGCCAAAGGTTTTAGCTTTTACTTGATAAAAATACATATAATTATACTGGATTATTATATAACGGCCATTTAAGGTGATGGTTGATGTTTCGCTCCTTTATTATTCTTCCTCCACTTTATACTCACTGCAAATGAGATGTATAGCCGAGCAAAAATTTGTCTTCATCTTTTGGGGCGGAAAATTTTCCTTTTGAATTCGAAAAATGAAATGGAATAGCGCGAATAAAACATGAATTTTTCGGTCCAATGTTGAGAGTTGAGAGCTGGCAAATACAGAAAAACTCATCTTGAAACCATTGAGGAAAATATTCAAATGGCTAGAGGATAAAACAGTAGAGATATGTTCTCAAAATTAGAATTAAAAGATTTTTTTTTACTTCTTTTCAGTTTTGTTTTATTGTTTTGTTTAAATTTTGAACCGATTGCAATTGGTCTTATGCTTTTGATGGGTATTTTAGTATTTCAATTGTTCAAAATTTAATTCGTTTTTTTTCAAATGAAAATGGTACAGTCCGTTTTGATTCAATGAATCCGATTATGATTTATATAAATCCATCCCTAACTGACTGGTTGACTGTTTGAATTGTGGATTGCATTGGATTCACCAATCCACTAAATTACATCCGCTAATGGTTATATCATCGTTGAAATTCCAACAACAATAACAATAAAACCAAATAAGATTGCTTGCCTAGGTTCGGTTTCGAATCAAAACAAACAAAGCCAAAATGAAAATTATTCCAAAACAAAAGAAGCGCTTTTTTTGCGTTAAATATAAAATGAATTGTCGCCTTTGGCTTTGCTTCCCACTTAAATTCATAGCATTCAAAGAATTTGTCCAATTTAAAAAAAACGCATCCCAAACAAAAGCATTTCCTCTCAAAGTTCGTATCAAATTTGGTTTGGCTGAACGATCTCCTTGTTTTGGGTTTGGATTGTTGATTGCTCGCGCCGCACAGCCAGATCACAGAGATATGTTTGTTTTGACTCTTCAAAATTAATCATTTAAATTATCTCATTCAGTGAGCGCGCCGCGAGAACTGAAAACATCGGAAGGAAATGCCAAATAAATTCATATCGTATTCAACTAGCGACGACCATGATTATAATCGATGTTTAACATCATTTTTCTTCTTCTTCTTCTTCTTCTTTCGTTTCACAAATGTTGAACGACAAGGGAGTCAAACGTATTCTTTTCTTCTTGCGTTCTTCTTTTCCTTCTTTTTTTTTTTTTTTTTTTTGTTTCTCTTTCATTAATTTAATTTCTCATCCTTGTGTTTGATAAAGTGTAATTTAAACATCGCATCATTTCCACAATTTAATACATCCCGTATTAAATATCCACTATCCATAGTCCATACAGTTTATTTCAGTGCATTAAATGTCATTGCGATGCCCGATTAGTGATTTACACAGTGATGAAATCTCTGACAAAATCGATTCGGTTTCAAACAATAATACATTTTTACAAAAGCAAATCAAAAATTGAATGACAATTTGATTAGGGGAAAATCAATACGGATCTGTATCCGACTGCAATCAAAAATCAGTAGAGAGAGAGAGAGAAAGAGAGAGTGAAAAAATACAATAAATAATCACTGCATACATTTTTCATTTCCAAATTTGTGAAAATTCTCCGTGTCTTATAATTTTAGTTTCAGTTTTTAAATATTTTTTTTTTTTTTTTCTATTCAGTTTTAATTTCGGTCAACCGGCTGTTTCACTTTTTAAATGTGGATGAGGCAAAAACATTGAACATAAAACACACTTTTTATACATTTTTTTTTTGTTACCGATTTTGAATGGATTTTATTTTGGTTCGTGCGGAAAACACAGTTTGAAGTTTTTATGACGATTGGAACAGAGAGTACAGAGAAAAGCGAAAATTTATTGAAAACGAAAGCAAATAGAGACAATGAAATTGAAAAGCCAACAGAGGGTTGTTACATCAAATGACTCGCCACCGTTATAATTACGTCGATGGTATTATTTTTATTTTTATTTCTATTTTTTCATTCGTATTTTGTTATTCAACATACACACACACAGACGAATTCATCTCTTCATCGATTGAGAGACAGATGAATGGGCTCGACTCCCGACTATAAACATTTCATTTTCGGCTGTGCGTAGATTTTTTTCTCCCAAAATTTCGGGGAAAAAAAATTATCCAAAAATCTCGATGACATGAACGCGATTTGCTCGACATTGGAAAAAAAGAGTCCAAAAAAAAAAACAAAAACAAAAACAGAACGAGAATCCCAAACGAAACCGAATGATTTTTATTCCAACGTGTGTTTGGTTGGCATGTGTTTCACCTCTGTCGCTGACCTTTTTCACAAACTGAATGATACGTAGCGTACACACATTGCATCACATTCATCCATATGTATAATATTTATGTGAAACGTTTTACAAATCATAGCATTGATTACGAATGAGACGAGAGAGAAAAAAAATTAAACCTTAAAAACCTCAACTCAAACTGTCATACAATGTTTTTTATTTTTCTTTTCTGGTCGTGATAAACGTGCGCTCATTTGATTCCGATTTCGGCGGTTTGCCATGGAAAATGAGATACTTGTAACGTTTTTATATTGCATATATTTGTGAGGATTGAAGGAGCGTTCTGTGTTCTATTACCAATAAATGTGTTGAAAAAAAAAAATTCCCTTTTTTTCCGGATTTTTTGTCAGCATAATGAAAATGAGTGGAAGTTTGAACGCTTTAATTTTTAATAGATGCTCTTCGATTCGTTGCTTGAAAATGTGTTTAACGTTATAAAAATGGTTCCGTCAAATTCATTCGCAGTCAGCCACAAATCGTCTCGTACAAAATAATAATATATTTATTTAGTTTTCACTAGTTTTTTTCATTCCGTCGTGTTAATAGGAGACATGTGATGGTGATATTCTTGCATATTCATCATTTGTTTTGACTTCTGAGCCCATCCGGTGCATTTTGAACAAAAATTTTTTTTTCTTTTTTTTGAATAATTCAATTGGATGGATGCGCTGCAAACAGAGTGAAAGTAGAAAAAAACAGTCGAATGACAAATGAGCAATTGAAGAGAGTTAAACATCGTTTGGAGGCGGAGAATTCCAAAATATATTAAATTCGAATAAATTATTATTATTTGAGGCTCTCGACTATTGACTCAAGACACAAAACTCAAGTAGTGTTTTTAATTACAATTGGCTAGTTATTAAAATAGGATTCCAAAAAAAGAAATGTGATTTCGATTTATTAAAAGAGCAATATGAAGAAAGGTAAGAACGGAGGAAGGACTGAATGAGGGAAGAAATACATTTCGGCATTCCAATCGATAGGGACCGTGTGCCGCTAATTAGTCTTTGCTCCAATTGAACAGCCAACATCCATCCTTGGATGAATCGTCGAGCACAGAAAAAGGAAATGTTTTCAATTAGAACTGAAAAGCATACAATAAATGAAAATCTCTGAAAATTTTCAAGTTCCAAAGTTCCAAACTGCGATTGTGTCATGGAAAATGAAAGTTTGTAGCATCCTCGAACAATCGGATACAGCAATACATTTCGATAACCGAAGTCCGGAGATGAGTTTGATTTTGTTTTTGGTTTCTATCGAATTCTGAACGAGAAAAAAAATTATTTCAAATGAACAGTGGACAAGAATATCATTGATTTCAAACGATATGTGTACAGTGTACACAAACATATTATGAAGATTTTGCGAATAACCCACTCGCTCATACACGCGTCAAATATAAAATCCACGTCAAAATCAAAGGGATAATAAAAAATAATAATAAATATAAAATGCGCCATTTTTATTTCAACAGACACAACAATCCAAACCAAAACCAAAATCCAACTAAACACAAATCTTATGTTCTATCGCGTGCCCCCCTCCCCTCCGTCTCCCATTATTCCAACAAATAAAAACATATATCGAACGATGAGAAAACAAAAATATATTGACATTGAATAAGGAATACATGAATGCGGCAGAATGAGAATACTTCAGCCTTTGCAGCCAAATGAATGTGAAAAACCAAAGATGGAGAAGAATTGGGAAGAAAAAAAATGATCCATCCACATCGATTTGGATGAAGAAAAAGAAGAAAAAAATTGAGAAACCGAATGGCATTTTTATATTACAGAACGAGTTGGTTGACCGAATTTTTTCTTTTTTATTTCTCCCTTTGACAATGATTTCGATTTCATACATTTCCCCCAGATTCGATTTCATTTCAACTCGATTCCACTCGATTTTTCTTAGCAGAAAGTAAAAGTTCAAAAACTTTTTTCGCTCACGTACACAGTGTACATTGTACATATACTTTGCTTGACTATTGACAACAGTGGTAACGATTCCGTTTTATCTTCGTTTTTCCCTCAATTTTTTTTCTCGTGAAATTTTTGCTGTATTTTTGCTTCGATGTTATTGAATCTTATTTGATCGGATGAACGTGCATGAATAGTTTGTTTCAACTGGCAACTGTAGCAATCGTTGTACGTTACGAAACTTGCAACTCGATTTATTAATTCTTTGGATCCATGATAGCCTTCTAAATGGGAGAAAATGAGAACAAGAGAGAGAGAGCGAGAGAGAGAGAGCGAGAGAGAGAGAGAGAGAGAG
>GL501446.1:618073-636950 GCA_000149185.1 Mayetiola destructor
GTTCGGTCATTCGTTTTGATGTTCCGATAATAAAAATCAACAAACGTACAATTGTCGGACTTTGCCGCATGCGGAAACATTTCAGCATTTTGGAAAGAGAACGTGACAAGGAACAAGGAGATGATGAAGAAGAAGGAGAAGAAGAAGGAGAAAGAATACTTCGCCGAAAGAATGAAAGAAAAACCTTTTTGCGTCCACTTTACAACTCCTTATGAAGAGCATTCGGGGCAAATGTAAAAGGAAAATTTGGCAAAATCGGCAATTGTAAAACAAAAAATGACGAAATTCTGATTATCAAATGAACTACATCATCGGGATTTTATATAAATGTGAATAATCGTACGCAATCAAAGTCCAAGCAAACATGCACAACGCATTGTACGTATTATAATTTGTTTTTGTTTTTTTTTTTGGAAAATATGAACCAATTTCTTTTAAAATTTGTGCGGGTGTCTTCAGTACATACGCATACCTATGGCCCGAATGTCGTTATGTTTAAATTTTTGCCAATTGTTCCCCAAAATCCGACAATACAGATCGTTTCAATTGATAAAAAGGTGGGATACCGTGCATATAGCATTAATACTTGTTTATATATGGACCAAAAATATTTGTAAATGTATGCGCGTTATATTCAAATGATACCATTCCCAAAAAAAAGTACAAAAACAAAGATGAACAATGTACAACAACAAGCTCAAAAATGAAATTTATGAATTTTATGGATTTTGCATTTTTATTTCATTTCTGTTCTTTGAACAAATTTATATAGAGTATATATATGTATATATATATATGTGTGTATATAATTGCTCTCGTTTACTTGATCCGTATATTGCTACCCTATGCGTAAGAATAAGACGTGTAATGCAAACGCTTTCAAACATTGCCCAAAAAAAATTGAAGCAGCAGCAGCAGCAGCATTGCATACACATTGAAAGCCATCCGAAAAGAAGAATGGAAAAAAAGGAATGAATTTGAAAGAAAAACATCGAAAAAGAAGAAGGCAAAAGTTTGTATTCAGTGTTCCATTGTGCTGTGTGTTGTCGTTGAGTTGCGTCGATTTGTGCTCTTCCTTTTTCCGCTCTCTCTCTGTCTCTCTTTCCCTCTCTGTCTCTCTTTCCATCCATCTATCCATTTCTGATTGATTCTTGTCCCTTATGTACTCCCCTGTTTCGTATACGAACTACGAACTACGAAACCCAAAGGCAACATCAGCAACAGCAACAGCAACGGCAGCAGCAGCAAACAGCAACCAAAGCAAAACAGAGAAAGCAATACACAAAAACACGTTTACAAGCGAACGTTTGAGTGAAACATTTTTCAATATTTACTTTTTGTTACGAATATTTTTGCTGTGGATGTTATTGTGCGGACGTTTGGTCATAGAATCATATTAGTAGGTGCAGGTTTTGAAAAACATTTCAGTCGTGTTTCGGCATCGAATTAGTTGACAACACAATTTATTCGGTTGAACAGGAAAAAAAGATTAAATATAAAATAATTTCTTTTCGGTTTTTCCGTTTCGTTTGTTTCTTGTCTCTTGTGTTTTGAATTATTTTTCGGTTACAAACATATAACAAACTGAAAAAGAAAAAAAAAGAAAATTTTAAAAAATTTTCTTAACACAAAACACACAATCAGCTGCAATCAGTAGAACATT
Source organism: Mayetiola destructor (assembly GCA_000149185.1). NCBI lineage: Eukaryota > Metazoa > Arthropoda > Insecta > Diptera > Cecidomyiidae > Mayetiola > Mayetiola destructor. Next base: position 619,737 of record GL501446.1, read on the forward strand.
ACCGAAGCCAAAAGAATTTTGCAAATTTTCTTTCAAACATTATTTTGTTAAATACAGACAATTAATTGTGCCCCGAAAAATTGTTTAACATAATAATAAAACAAAAACAATTTTTTTTTTTGCCCCAAATATTTTGATTTCAAATGTTTCAAAATTAATTTTCTTTCGTCGAAACGAAAGGAATCAGTGCCATTCAAAACAATTCATTTTGCCAAAACGCAACTGAATTTGAACCAGAAGTTTTCGTCAACGATAAATATTAAAATAACTAAATAAATAAAAAATTTAACGTGCAAATGTTGTAGTAGTTGTGCAAACACGCAACGAACACCCTCAAATCACGAAGAACCCAGAGTACAAATTAAATGACAATTTCAATCTATTTACAACGTTATCACGTAAAGTGTTTAATAACATCATACCAGAACATAGAAGAATATTTTTTATTCGCAAAATATAAATCGAGTAGATTTTTATACAGCCCGGCCACCTTTGGAGACAACCTTTTTCGATTGTGACGAGAGAAACAAAAAACTCTTTTGTTTTGGAAAAAAAGCGAAAAAAAAACCAAAAACTTTTAAGTGAAATGAACAATTGAATCCGAAATAAGGACAAAGTGAATCGAAATATTTTTTTCAACGAAAAAAAAAAACAGAGAAAAACAAAAATCAAAAATGTCTATGTCAGCGTTGAGTATGCTGCAGGAGGCTCAAACTGCCAGAAGTAAGTACTTCTCACCTCAATTAATTATTTGTCATTCAAAATTCAAACGAAGCAGAAAATGAATGGATAGGCAAATTGATAACATTAAGCACTGGGGTTCTATCCAGATTCGGATTTTCTATTTCATTGAATATTTTTCACACAAAACAAAAAAAACAAAAAAAAAAGCACAAATTTTTTTTTCGATCAAATAATTAACGGTGTATTTTTTCCGTTTTTCCATTTTCCATTATTCGCAGATATAGCCGCATTTCAAGCATTAGCCAATATGCGTCATGAACACGATGAATTAAATAATTCATCGGCAATGTCACCACCATCAATGGTTGGTGGCACACATTCAAATGAGCCCGCCAATTTTTATGCAAATTTATTCGGTGGCGCACCGATGGGCCTATTAACACCACAAATGATTGCAGCCAATCAATTCAATACGGCTGCATTGTTATCCAAATTATATCCGCATCCGTTGTTATCGTGGCAATTGCCATCAATGGGTAATGCAGCTGCATCACCACCAATTTCGCCCACCTCACCGATCAGTTCGAAAAGTTTAAAAAAATTAAATAACAACAACAACAACAATAACATCGTATCGACCACAACCAATGACGAATACACAAATAACAATTACAAATTAACCATTGCCGATGATTTACATAATAAACACGACGATACAAATACATATGCATCGATTATTCAATCACCGACCACTGGCAAAAAATCCACAAACCGTAAATCCATTAATTATAAAAAGAAACGCAACACCGATTTATACAAACCGTATGCAAAATTAGAGCCAACATCACCCATAAATACGGAATTGACAGTGAGTCCGGGCCCAATAAGTCCACCAACATCCGGTTCATCACCACAATCGATTGGTTCAATTGAATTGCAATCGCCGTCATCATCATCGGTAGCTGCCAAAGAAACAACACGCGATAAAACATTTACATGCCAAACATGCAATCGATCATTTGGTTATAAACATGTTTTACAAAATCATGAACGTACCCATACCGGCGAAAAACCCTATGCATGCCCAATATGTAGCAAACGATTTACTCGTGATCATCATTTAAAAACCCATATGCGTTTACACACTGGCGAAAAGCCATACCATTGCGAACATTGTGATCGTCAATTTGTTCAAGTGGCCAATTTAAGACGTCATTTACGTGTTCACACCGGTGAAAAACCATATACATGCTCAATATGCTCTTCCAAATTTTCCGATTCAAATCAATTAAAATCGCATGCAATTATCCATCAAGATGAAAAACCATATCGTTGTCATACATGCGATGCAACATTCCGGCGTAGCAATCATTTGGTTAGTCATAAATGTACGGGAACAGTAAATAATAGCCCATTAACACCAGCCATGTCACCGGTTATGTCAATGGATACCAAATCGATTGCATCACGTTCGGATGTTAGCCAAGATGATTTATTGGATTTGAGCACACAAAGTGCGGCTCTTATTAAAAATTTAACATTAAATTTTAATCATTATCATCAATCGCATAATGGTAATAGCAACAATAACAACAACAACAATAACAAATCATCATCAAATTTGTTGTCATCACCAACAAAACGCGAGCAAACGTATGACCATCATAATGCCAAAGATAATGCCAACGATTATACTGACGCACAAGATATGCCATTAGATTTAAGCATTGATAGTTCTAATTCGGATTCTGGTAAAAATCGTTCCGATTCCGTTTGACGACGACAACAACAACAACAACAACAACAGAAACGACTTAAACGACGATTACCATCATCATTATCATTATCATCATCATCATCATCATCGGTATCACCACCAACACCATCATCCATCAAATTGTTGAATATTGGCGAACAATTTCAATTATCATATCAAACAATTCAAAATGATTTGATGGCTCCGCAAAAATTGTTACCATTTCCATTTATGGATAAATCGTTGCCATTATTTAAGCTCAGCACCACCAAATATCCATGTTCGAATGCTTGAAATCAAACACAGCAAAAAAGATACGATTGAAAAAGACACACGCTGTGTCTGTGTGTGTGCGCGCTCGATTAAAGGAAAAATATTGCTCGCGGCCACTCCGACAAAACATGAATTTAAACAGAGAAAGAGGAAAAGAAAGTAAGAAATAGGAACGGAGAATAATGAACGTGCAATGTAAATGTTGATTTTACTTTTGAATCTTTTTTTTCTCGGTCATTTACCAAAAAAAAAAAACAAAAACAAAGAAAAAAATCAATTAATTAATTAATTTATTGATTGATTATTAAAATCATGATGCGTACCGTTTTGTTAAAGAAGAAGATTCAGTTTAAGATTTTTGAATTCTTCAAAATTTTTGATTTTTGATTATTTTCAAGTTTAACTTTTTCATTTTCCATACAATGTGTGTGTGTGGTTAAATGAATTGTTTGAATATTGTTATTGCTATAGGCAAAAATTGAAACAGAAACAAAACACTGATCGATACAGAGATGGAAAAAAGAGAAGAAAAAAAAATATCTGTTTAAAATTTAAGAATGAGATGAATGTTCTCCCCATCCCCCATCCTCATCTGTCCCTTATATCATCCCTTTAGAACCTTTTCATGCATTTCCCTTCAACATAAGTGATGCGATCATGCATCATATTCAGGGATTCAATTATCATCGAATTATTAATTATTATTTAAAATAGTAATTTGTACTGAAATTACACAAAGAAATGAACATTTAAATGAAAAGGCGAAGGAAAAAACAAACAAACAAAACATTATAGTCAAATTTCGAAATAAGTTTAAACAAAAAACAAAAATGAAAATAAATAAAAAAAAAAATGAGGCCGAAAAATTTGTAGTCACTAAATAGAACAAAAAAAACACATATAACTACACTGGTCACTGGTCACACGTGCGCGTTGTACTCATTGCTGGCATTGTAATTTATAAGATTTAAGGATACCAACTATTTTATTATGTGTAAGAGGAGATGAGAAGAAAAACGAAGCAAATTATGAGAAACCAATGATGATTTTGAATAAAAATTTAAAATTTCAAGAAAAAACCAAACAAAAAATAAAAAACACCCCGCTCCAAACAAAAATCAATTTGAAACTAATATTTTATCTACAAAACTTTTCAAGCAAGAATGATGTGTGAAAAGGTGAACGAAAAATAAAACGAAATCAGGGAAAATTTTAGCTCTTTATGATTGATAAAGATACAAATAACAAACAACAATGACAAAAATCCATAAATATTTTAGCTTTGGAATAATTATATACAATTTAAAAAAAATGAAATGAAATATTTTACACACAAAACAGAAGATGGTCCGATTTACAACAACTTTTACCTCAGAAATCTATTAACATCCTTACACAATTTGATTACAAAATCAAAACGATGAAATTAACGGAAAAAAAAAACTCTGTTACTTAGAAAATGAAGAAAGATCCTGATATGTTTCTATTCGCCATTCTTGTGAGTTATCGTTGGCATGTTTTTTTCTCCTTTGGATCTGATTATTGTTTTTGTATTGTCTCGTGTACGTCGTATCTCGTATTTGGTGTAATCTGAGAATGTCTGAATAATAATTTGATCAGTTTTCCGAAAAAAAAAAATTTCAATGCAGTCACTTTTTTTTCAAAGCAAAAGAAAAACAATACAAAATATGTTCAATTGTGTAGTCTCCATATTATTATTATTATTATTATTAAACCCTGTAATAACGAAAGCAAAAAAGAAGAAGAAAAAGAAAAAAATTCTTAATTGAATGTTTCAAATTGGTTTTCAAAAGTAAATGCTCAAGATATGGTCAATTTTTGATTAGCTGACGATATATTGACCATTTCATAACATTTTTTTTCCTCGGATCATTACTTTATTTATTTAGCAGTTTCTAAATGTTTACACTATGATTATCTATTATTATTATTGCATATTATATAGTAAAAAATAAATTCATTTTTGCCAAAATAAAAACAAAAAATTTCAAAAGAATACAAAAATCGTGGTTAAACAAATTTTATGCGTATTTTTGTTGGTCAAGATTTATATATTTCAGCTTTTACTATAGTTAGTTGTCTATCGGTTTGCAGTTCTAGAATATTGTGACTAAATGGAATATGTGGTGCCTGGAAAATGGGAAAAGTCCATCGTATATCTTTATGGAATTCCATACAAAAAAACAACATGATAAACATTCCAGAGCAATTAAGACAGACCAAAAAATAAACTAAAATTTGGCTTTAAAACTGAAGAGAAGAAAGAAAAAAAAATACAACAATAAAATGCACTTAACTCGATTTGGAGACAATAAATAAATATTATTGAACTGTTGATGATTTGTGAGTTTATCGACAAAACCACACACACACGCGCGCACATATATCAAATCATGTTCAGTTGAAAACTGGTTGAAATGTTTGCTTACTGTTAACTGACTTCAGACTTTTTAATGCTTACTCCCATGTGATGGGAGCTCTTTGTCTGTTTATTATCAGTACGCGATGAATCAATGCATTTAAAATCGATGACAAAAAAAAAACTTTGCTTACCGCAAAAGAAGGAATAAAAATACCCAACTAATTATATGTACATTGTGCTTACAGTTAGCATTTATATCTCTTTCTGTCCTAGTGTCGTTTATCGAGAAAGCAAAAAAAAACAAAAAAAACTACTATCATCGATGTTGGGCTATTTTAATTTCAATTTAGTTGCAGGGCAAAATCAGTGTTTTTATCAGAAAATAAAATATTTACAAAATAACCGGGCAAATGATAAATATACATTGTTACACCATACACACACACACACACACAAATCGGACAGAATGTTGAATGTAATGCACTTTGACAACGAACAGCTTTCATTATATTATCAAATTGATAATATAGTTTTGTCGCTGTGTTTCTCCTTACTTACGTTTTTATGTGATAGGTCATTAGAATTTTGGTTTTGTTTATTTTTAAGTTTTTCTTCTTTTGTTTCGAACAAAAGAAATTGGTTGCAATCATCGAACATCAAACATGAATCGGAAATCTTCCGTTGGCTGATAAAATATTCGTTTTATATTGCAACATTTCATATATGAAACGCAATTGATTTTTGTCTTAGTCCTGAAACAGGTCTCTTTGATCTTCGCGGCTTTCTGTCAAAAAACTGTAAAATAAATGGATTCATTGGCTTCAATAATAGTAAAAAATTGTCTTAACATTATTTTTTCTTAACGAATCTTCATTCTGAACTCCATTTAGATTTAAATCCATTCAAAAATTTTGGACCTTTTTATGTATGGATGTTTTATTATGAGGTTCGGCTCATTGTAAAAAAAAATATGTATAAATATCAATTATTGAATGAACAACGAGTTTAAACAAATAGAATGACCTATGAAAATGGTTTTGTTTATGCAAAAAGTAAATATTAAAAAAAAATTTTTTTTATACATATAACACGATTCTGCTCTGAAATTAACCGATTTCCAGGTAAACTAAATGCGATTCCTGGTTATTTGGTGCTGCACAAAAGGATACATACAAAAAAAAAAATAAATAAAACAATGTACACAGAGATGCATATTTGGATTTCCTGGCGACTTTGCTTCATTCGTACGAATTGAAAAAGTGTTTAATTGCCAGTATTTGCCTAAATAAACAATCCATAATAATTGTACGAACGATCGGAATGTGCATTATCCATGTGAAAGGCGATTCAAGTCCGAATATTATGACCCAATAAATATGCAAAGAAAAACATATAATAATATTTTTTGCTTTGTTTATATAAGAAATTCTCTTGTTTCTCACCGGAAAATCTAAAGCATTCCAACGGGCATAAATGCGCCTTCAAATTTTTCGAACATTTTGAGCCTTTCACATTTTACGGCTGTTGTGTGATTTTCATTGTGAAATTTTAGTTTATTTTTGTGTACCTGACCGAATGCGAAACCAAAACAAATGAAACAGGCAAAAGGCTACTTTCCATACAGCAAAAGAAATGGAGAAAAGAAAAAACCAAAAATCCCCCAAACACTGAATGCAACAACAACATTAACACCAATTCAGAGCATGCATGTGAATCAAATGACCGAATGATCGAATATGAATGTCTAATGTCGAACATACTATGCGTATATTTGAAAAAACTGGTGCGTTTGAATTTTAACTGAAAATTTGTCAAATTATTTATTTAATAGAAATTTGAGGGTCAACAAATATTCATTTATCAACATTCCATTGAAATGACATTGCTACCAGTTACTAGTTGCCAGTTGCCAGTTGCCAGTCGCCAGTAGTGTATATATGGTATACAATATACAGTTTTGCACTGTATGTAAATACTAATTACACTTAATCCAATTACGATTTTCAGACTGTGTCCTATGTCATTCATACACTTTTTCACATGTTCGTTAATTCGTCTGTTCTTTTCATATTGAAACAGAAGAAGAAAATGAAAAAGAAAAAAAGTTGATGCCATTTGAAACAGCCGAAGCGTGCTTACACCCAAACGCTCTCAAAATTTGTGAAGGATTTAATTAGTTTAAATACGATAATGATAATCTTTTCACTTCACTTATGAATATGAATGAATCACAATGGAAAATAACAAAAAAAAAAATAGAAGAAAAAAAAAGATTGAAAATTGAATGAATGAAATACACAAATATCGACGGCTATACGGGGATGCACCTTATTCAATAAGGTTCATTTCATTCGGCATTGTTTAAACAAAAACATATGTATTTCCAATGTTAAAGATTACACATAATATTTTATCAACAACATCATCATTATTTATCGTTTATCGTGTACGTTTGTTACGTACAGGTGCATCTCATTTTCGTTCAATTCAAATATTTGCCAGAATCGAAAATGTGCTCCTTAAGTAATTGGATTCTGTTTGTTCCTTTGCACGGTGTGCCTGGTGTTTTATATCTGAATGTTTGTATATTGAATGTTGCGTCCAGCAAAATAAAAATAATAAATGTTTCCGTCAAAATCACCGATTGACATCTCATTTACGTGATGCTCAATGCTTTCTCTGACACACACTTCAATGGTATTGTAATCTATTGCGTCTATATGGTAGGCGATAGGCGCAATGCGCATTGAGTTAATTGTTGAAAAAACAGTATTATTATTATTAACAATATAGTAATAATAACGTATTGACAGGCTGCTGGTGAAATGTAAAAAGATTGTCAAAATGTTTTTTTTCTTTTCGTTCTGTGTTGCGAAAGGGTGCATCAACCAGAGCATAATATGTTTTGCAGCAATAAATTCGAAAATGAAGTTCATCTTTTCCATTAAAACCATTTATTATTATTATTATTGCTATGCCAATGTTGCTCGTGCCTGGCTCATGCCAGTCTACAATCGTCCATCTAAGCACATCAAAAAAATCTAACCCGATAATTACGTTTCAATTCATCGGGCCTGTCTATGTGTGTGTCTATGTGTGTGTGAGCCTTCACGTGACATTTTCAAGAGTTTTCGAACACAAACTGTGAACAAATGAACGGTTTCAGAAGAAATATCGATTCAATTCGATCGGAAAAAAAAAAATAAGAAATAAAACCAAACGACCGAACCAAATTGATATTAGTTTCACATCGATCATATTGAAGAGTATTTATGTGTGCTGTGTGCTTAGCGCGCAGTTGTACAACGAACAATGTACAAATTGTACACACACAATATTTTTCGATGTGTGAGCAAAATAGTGACAAATAACCAAACCACCCTGAAATCATTTACTCTTTTTCATTTTTTTCATTTTTTTTTTGAGGGGTTTTGTTTCTTTTTCATTTATTATTGTATTTTTCGCCCAAAAAATTTACTTAATTTTTTTTTTTTCTCATTTGAAAATCCACTTTTTATACTGTTGCCTGTTACCATTTACCTCTTACCTCAATGCATTTCAAATTTCAAACTAACGGCACACACCGAGCTATTTTTTGACATCAAAATTGAAAAAAAAAAAAAAAAATAGAAAAAAATAAAATAAAAGGGGAAAACTATTTAATCCGACCGATTTATTTGTATTGTCGGCGAATATGAACAAAACAACTCTCAATTTATCTATTGTGTAAACGCACGCGCAATCTTCCCATATTGTCACTCGTTTGTATCTCGTTTCCAAAAATACGGAAAAAAAAACACTTTTTTTTTTCTTTTTTTTAAAGAAATAACTGTGCGTTGCACAAATATGACACCGCACATTTAATACACCCAAAACGATCGCATACGAGGCGAACAGAGAGCAGATTCAATAATGCTTATACGTTGATTCATTCATTCACAACCCCATTTTTTTTTTTTTGTTTCATTCACCATCATCTCCGCATATCTTAACCAGTTCATATGTTGTTTTTTTTTTCGTGACAGCTATGCAGCTCTGTCGGCTGATCCATCATCACTGTGTTGAACAGAGAGAGAGAGAGAGAGACAGAGAGAGCACGCGATTGAACAATAATAATATTAGATATTTTATTTCTGTTGGTTGTTGGTCTAGTTTTTCATCATACACTTTTTACTCCAAATAATTTTCGGGAATCGTGTTAACGAATTAATATAATATGAATGAGTTTGTATGGCGGGAACATGAGCACGAGCACAAAACAATCGCTAATTTTTCGACAGTTGAAATTTTTCAGAAATGTGGAAAAAAAATAATGTTGTTGTGACTAAACGAAGGGTTCAGTATTCGGGCAATGAGTGAGACAAGCAAGGCAAGTCATGGACAAACAGTCACATGGAACTGCATTGTTTTGCTTTATTCTCTCTCTCTTCATAATATGATATTTAATAATGGTGAAAACCCTTAGAAATTGTCGATTAAATAGCAGGCAATGTGGATTAACACATTTTGTTGTTGTTGTTCATATTTCATATTTTTTTTTACATTATCAATTTCAAAATATATTTTCGAAGTGGCTTAGTTTTACCAAAAAATGTGTGTCCAAATTTAAAAAACAATTTTTCCTAATTAAATTTTGTAAATGTATTGACAGGAAAAAAAAAGGAAATTTGAAATTAATTTTTTTCAATACGAAATTTTGCGACTTCCAAAAATCGATCGGAATTGTCTATAAAGACGATTCTTTATCCTTTCGTTGAAAGTACTTCACGAAATACATGATAAAATAATCATTTTCAAATTGTAAATTTCCACTGTAACTTTATTGATTCCATAAAAATGAAGTGTTCCGGTTTTGCAACACTTTTCAATTGATGAAATGAATAAAAAAAAAAATGTCTGTGCCTGCTATTAATCGAATCCATTTATTATGTTGATAGTCAATCTTCAGGCAGTTTAGGCATTTTGAGCATTTTTTCAAATGCCAAACAATCGATTTTCAAACTTGAAACATAACGATGGTACTTTTGGTTTGGACCTTTTTTCTGTGTTCATCTTCTTTTGTTGCGTTTTTCCATCTCCGTACGTCTTCACTTCAATTCGATTCAATTTTTATCCATTTCAATTTCGTCACTTGTGCATATGCAACCCATGAATGAAAGAAGAACACAAACGACGAAGAAAATGCGGAAAAGCAAACGAAAAAAAAGAAAAAGAAAAAAAAACATTGTTGGGATGTTTAACGGTGTAACAGCATTTTTGCTGCGTGTGCATTGAATCAACAACCAACAGCAACCAACTACAAAATGAATTAAAGATTTCATTCCATTTTCATTCGCCGTCAGAATCTTTACACATTTGGATGATGTAATGTGTAATGTGTAAACTCATCCTTGGCCTCATTCTCTGTTTGGTTTTTAGTATTTTTATTTTTTATTTTTTATTTTTTTTAATTGAGGTGATCAAAAAATCATTTATATTTATATACAGAAAAATACACGAAAGGTGCAGCATTGTCGCATGCTGACGATCGCTACCTTTTCAAAAATTGTTCGTTGTTTTTTTTTTGTTTATGTTTTGTTTTCTTGTTCTTCTTCAACAAAAAGTTTTATTCATTTTTCGTCGACGTTGAAGATTTAATAGTGTTAAACTTGGGGTGGTTTTTCATATTACATTTTTTTACCACAGCCGCTCATGATTTTTTTTCCTTTTTCATCTTCTTACGAGATTTCGATGGATCGGATATGATTTTGGAAATATAAGGTACATGGTGGTGCGTACATACACGAGGCAAACACATTGCGCGCATGTTTATCTTTTGATAGGTTAATTTGCTTTGGTTTCGACGTTGAGCATCGTCGAATCGTTGAGTGTTGATCATTGGGGAAGGTAAGGAATGAGAATGTGTGAGCTAATGCGATAACTTGTAGCACGAGACACGAGACACAAAACCGGTTCCCCTAAATCACGTCTGTTTTTTTTTTTGAGAATCGAGATGCTTTGATTTTTCGATTGTTGGGATGTTGGCGAAATTTCAAATGAGATCAGTTTTTCGTTAAGTCATGAAATTTGCCTGCCACTCTCTCACCAACACATTTTGAAAATATCGCTGAATATAAAATGATCTATCGAAAAGTGGTGCTTTATTTTTATTTCTTTCTTCTTTTTTTTTTTCTTTTCGAATGAAAAGATTCGAACGGCACAAAGTTTCAGCCAAACAAAGCATATACAGCAACAAACTACTTGACATTATGATTTGTCTCCATCATCCGAATTAAACGGACGTGCTGCCTGAATTTCATGTTTTCATTCTCCTATTATTGTTATTATTATTATTATTATTATTATTATTATTATTATTATTATTATTATTATTATAGTTTTCTCAAACATTTTTACAAAATCAATGTCACCTAAAAAATGTAAAAAATTATTAATTGTTATATGATTAATCATCATCTGTGTAAATTCTGAATCCATTGAGATCAAACGATAAAATGTACGAAACGAACAAAAAAATAATAATAATAATACTATCCAAAAGAAAACCGAACCGAAATGAAAACGGGAATGACAATAAATTTTCCAATTGCTTTATTCGATCACCGTCGATTGAGTGTGAAAAGGATGAAAACGGGATAAAAACAACATTTCACTTTATATATTTTTCGCTTTAAATTTCAATAGAAGTGCATCGCATTGCTCAACCTGGAGTGCGAAACGAAAAAATGAAATAAAAATAAATAGAAGAAAATATTTCGTGGACAATGACAGAACAAGGACAACAACAACAAAACAAAAAAAACAAAAAAATTATATGAATAAATCGACCGTGACTGACTAAAGAGTTTCTTATGTTTGGGCTATTGACTATTTCAAACTTTGAACAAACAAAACACCCGAACAACCAAAAATATAAAGATTTTTTTTTCTTTCGTCTTTCTCTCACTTTGGTGATACCGACACGGTTGACAATTAGTTCGATTAAGCGTTTATAAATTTTTTCTTTTTTTAACGATAAATAATAATAACAATAGAAAGAAGAAAAAAATTGAATGATTTTTCAAGAGTTTTTATCATTCATCATCGTGTTTTTTTTTTTTTAATTTTGTATTTTTATCTTTCTTTCTTTTGGAATCCCGATTCGAGAAAACAGAAAAATTGTTACCGCTTCTGTGTTATGACCTGTGCACAATTTGAAATATGTGTGGCTTTCAGGTCCCATGCACCAGAAAACGGTGACGATCGACAACTATCGACGACTGTGATAAAAGATAAAATATTCATGAACAATTAATGAGCAGAATGGACGTCATAAGCAAGGGTTGAATCACATAAGTGTAGCTCACTCGTCGTTTGTCTTAGTCTTATTGAAAAAAAAGAAAATAAATAAAATACAAATTAATATTGATTTATCAATTTCCGTTGTGTATTTTGACAGAAAATGAAATATTTTATGAATATTTTCACCTTTGGCGACCTCAACGGCCTGATATGCTCTACAAAATGGAATGCACTTTTTCACCAATTGTATATTGTATTAATTACTTGAAATTGAAATAATAATTAAATTTAATGATTGTTTCATTTTCTTCCATCCATTGATTCGTCAGTTTGTTTCATTCGGTATCAGGATATTTGGCAATTAAAAATGCGTAATGCACAAAAATTCATTCATTTCGCTGGACAATTATCTCACTTTCGTTTTGCAGTTTGTTTTTTTTTTTCATTTCCTTTTTTTTTTTGAATTATTATTTGTTTACATCGATTCGATGACGATGGGATTTGAGTCGGTTCGGTGCAAAATTCCATAGATTCGAATGTGCAATGAGAGATGGAATTAGACCTCTTATTAACATTGGCGAATGAACCCAAAATAAACCGAACACGATCGATAATTATCGAAGAATTTTATTATTCAAACTCTGTGCCCGCCTTTTACATGGACGCAAACACACACCACACATCGGACCTTGTTCCCCCAAAATCAATTATGTTTTGAACCTTTTTCGGTTTGTTAGTTCGCATTTCAATTATTTTATTCATTATTATCGCTGATATTTATTTTATTATTATCGTCGATTTAAATTTTCATTCAAAGTGTTGCATTTACAAAATAAAATAAAATAAACAAACATTTTGTTCATGGGGCTGATAGGATGCAAAGTTCGGAGATGGATCCGAATAAGAAAAATCTTTAATCATACGACCGACTATTCGAAACAAACAAACAAAATATGTACAAAAAAAAAAAAAAAGGACGCAACAAAACGAAATAACACCGAAATATTCAATCGATCTGCCGAACTGGTTTGACTGTATTGCTGAAATTTTGTGTGTACATGGTACGTGGACACAGTGGACGGGGGCATTTGCATTTGGCATTGATCTGTTCTTCTTTTTTTGATTCTGTTTATTCAAAATTCAGCAGAAAAATGAACTGATTTTTTGCTATCTATTGATTTCTTTGGCAGTTTTTTTTCTTCCTGTGTTCGCAAATATTTCATTTATTTTTCATATGATTCGCGATAACAACAATCGAATCATTGCTAAAAAGTATATCATCGTTGTTATAATTTTTTTTTTTCGCTTTCTAAATTTCATTCAAAGAATTGAAATCGATTGCTGTGGCATCATGGCACCATTCACTTCCAATAAATGCCGTTTCATGATCATTTTTATTTTATCAAATTTATTTCGAAACAAGTAATTCGAGATTCATTGGGTATTTTTTTTTTTTTTCGAAATTAAATTTCAGTGTCTTATGTCTAGTACTACTAGCTAACCGCTTTCAGCCCTTGCGGCTCAAACACGAATAATCATCATGTTTTTTCCGTTAGCATTTATTTGTTGATTGATAATCTCATTTTATTATTATTATTTGTTATTAATATTATTATCGATGGATTACTAATCGTTTCTTGGCACACTATTTTTTTTTTGTTGTTGTGCGATGTTCGATGTGCAGTCCAACTGGTTTTGATGACTGAATACTGAACTAAACACCTCATCATATAATCGATTCAATTGTTGATATTTCTGAATTTTAAAATATCAAAATAAATGTTTGTTGTTTTGTCTTGGTTTCCTTTGGGTTTCGAATGTGACCTCCCGGTCGATAAATCGGGTTTTCTGGTGATTTTGTTTGATTGCTGTTTTGTCATTGTAAATATTGACAATGTTTACATACAATACAATGCGAACAGTGAGCACTGATATATTTATGAAAAATTGGAAATACATTCGGCATTACGGTATGCATTTACGTATTTTGTTCGTTATCGAGAAGAGTTTTTCGATTAAATTATTCCCATTGAACGACCCGAAAGATAGTAAAGGAAACAAAAAAAAAAATAAATTTAAATCAAGACTTGTTATTATTATCCCGTTGCCAAATGTCATTTTGGCCTCAGAGAAATGTCAACTCGATCTGGTGAAATTTATTTATACGACAGAAAATCATATCAGGCGTGCGCGGTTTCGGTAAAGAGAGCAACAACAACCGAATAATAATGAAGAGAAAGAAACAAAAAAAAAAACAAAAAACGATAGAAAAATAGCGACAAAATTAATTGGGATTTGTGTGCGCATAACCATAACATACACGATGACATAGAGACGATGTGATGTAACGTTAAAGTGCATTAGCCGACCTCTTTGATTAGCTCGGTAAAACCTTAACCTTCGTCTTTCCCGTTTGTTTTTGACGAATGATTGTTACATGTTGCAAAACATTGCCAAAAAAAAAATCCGCATACAAAAATGTATTAATTGATAGTAAAAAAAAAAACAAGAAACGGAAAACTGACTCAAAGCATGAGGTAAACACGGTGGTGATTGGTTGATCTGTGCACATTCAGATGCGGTGTGACCATCACATACGTCTAAATAATTCTAAATGCCCAGAAAAAAAAAAGAAGAAATAAACGAAAAAGAAAAAAATCGGCACATGGGTGGAATGGCGAAAAAATAATACTTACGCATCATCCGATTCCTAACACATATCCGTTCAATGCACACCATTTCCATTCAGGTTTGACGACTCAATTTAAATAAAATTAATCAAATCTAAGCGGTTGATAGTGATTTGATAAGCGTACGCATAATCCAAAGCCGAATCCACTCAAACACACACACACACATACCCGAATGGGGCCCGTGAACTTCATTTTTCATTTGAAATAGAGAAGAAGAAAAAAAATCAATTTGAAATGTGATAACGATCGATTATAGAGATGAGGCGATAGGCAGTAGACAGGTTAAATAAGTAATATTAAATGCCGACGACTGACGACACAAACATATTAACTCATTTGACAACAAATTTTTATAGTTAAAAGTCAGTCAACGACAATTCAAAGGCATCAAACATTGATTTCGTTTCGAAAATGTAATCGCATCGTAATTTTCCAATGTATTTCATATTTCATTTTATTTTTTCTTTTTCTTTTTTTTCTTTTCGTTTAGTCATTCGATATGAGTTACGGTTGTTTCCCTTCCTCACACTTTCTTTTGCCTTCTTTCTCTTTTTGCGAAAAAAAATTTCGACAGCATAAAAATGAATCAAATGAACGCAACAACAAACGCTCAACTGATAACACACCGATCGCTATTACAATTGTATACGCAATACGCAACAGTCCATTCACAAGTGCGGATCTACTTTACAACACATAAGATCGATAGAGATGCGTCGATTGAATGATTATTATTATTATAATACATATAAACAAGTATGAATATTTGCATTATTATTCAAAGTGTTTTCAAAATTTCGAATTTATTTTTTTTGGGTTAAAATGCAGTAACTGAGCTGGACACACAGAAGTCGATTATTATTTTTTTTAAATTCAAAACATCCATGGCATTTGCTATAAATAAGCATATCGCATCCATCGTATGGACGTCATCCTGCGGTCAAATAACCAAACCATTTCTCATCATTTGTATTCAAATTCAATGGAAATATAATTAAGATTTTTTGAATTTCATTCAGTCCGTTGATTTGGTGTGCCATCGTTACGTGTGCGAAAAATGTCTATTTCTGGAGCAAATCCACCTTATCATTTAAGTTAATGGCCGCACCGATCAAATGCTTCAACGTAATCATACGATTCAAAAGCAACATCTAAAGCATCAACTCAAGGCAAACCAAAAATTTGCTCATTTTTCATCGATTTTTATGTGTGTGTTTCATTTTTGCATTTTGGCAACACAGATTTAGGCAGCACATAAAATGAAATGGATTATTATTATCGATTTGGTTGGCCGGTTGACGTTCCTAGGTACATACAAAAATTATTATCATCGGCTGAATGATTGAATGGACAACAAATTGTTGAAAGAATAAAAGAATAAAGTAAAAAAAAAAAAATAATTGAAGAAGATTGAATAAGATGTGAACATTTATGACAATGTGTATCATTGAGTACCGACAATCTTGCCACAATGCCAATGACGATACAATTCATTCAATGGGCAAAAGAATTGATATAATCCAGTGTGGGTTTCATTACAATACCGATAGAGAGCGATTGAAAGAAAAAAAACACCAAAAAAACAAATAAAATAAATCGAGAGAATCACATTATCATCTCCTACCTACGACATTTTCCAACTAACTCCATTACTAGCTAAC
Source organism: Mayetiola destructor (assembly GCA_000149185.1). Taxonomy (NCBI): domain Eukaryota; kingdom Metazoa; phylum Arthropoda; class Insecta; order Diptera; family Cecidomyiidae; genus Mayetiola; species Mayetiola destructor. Next base: position 636,468 of record GL501446.1, read on the forward strand.
AATCGGTCACGGTGCATTCGAAACGGTTATTTCATTCAATTCACGATGGCACGTAAACTTCGATATAATATTGAATCAAAAAGAAAAAAATACAACGAAGAATATCGTTCATCATTTTACCAATAAAAAGGAACATTTTTTTTTTTTTTTTAGTTTTTTACTTAATCATCCTTTGATCGCTACTGTGTTTGAAATGCTCTTTTTTCCCTGTATCGCTCTCTTTTGTTTATTTTTGTCGATCACACAAAATTTTGTGTCATAGCACACATTTACGTGTGTACATCGTTCCAGGGTTTTTTTTCTCCTTTTTATGCATTGTTTGTCCGGATTGAAAATGATCATATGGAAACTTTAAACTTTGTCATTAGTTCCAGAATGTGCATCCGACAGGACATCAATGGATACTATTATACTCTTTCTCTCTCTCTCTCTCTCTCTCTCTCTCTTTCTCTCAATGGACACCACCAAATGAGAAACGACAGA
>GL501446.1:659616-675751 GCA_000149185.1 Mayetiola destructor
CGAAAGAGGTGAAATGATTTGCAATCATCAATATGCAATTATACATAGTTGACAAACAAAAAATGAACATTTTTGTTTTTCGAAAGATTTTCTTTTCTCTCTCTCTTTCTCTCTTGATTTTGTTCTTTGCATTTAATGTGACAATGGCCTGCCTATCGAATGAATAAAAGATGCATTGGGCATTGCCCATTCAAATAATAAATTTTTTGATGAAAATTAATGAGTTTCTGACAAAAGGCGACTCAGTGGCTGGCTTTGCCTTAAAAAAAAAATCAAAACTTCATTGAAAATATATATCGAAAATAGGAAACTTGAGAATGTCTGTCATCGAATTTAGCTCATTCTATGAATGAATGAATAAATATACTTTTCAGACAGATAATTTCATTGATAATCTTTTTCGGGTTGCAAGATAATGTGAAAAGATTAATTCTTATCCAGTGATTTGTTATTCGAATTCAATATGAAGCATTGCTTGATTCCTTCATATTATTATCATCTGATAAATCGATGAATTTTTCTCAATACAGCTGTCTGCGATACACATATATTCATGATAAACACCGACATTTGGCTTAATTCAATGGAAAAATCCTTCGAACAGCTTTTATCACCGTCATCGTCAAAATAATCAAACATTTTAAAATAACAAATTTCGACTCAATTAACCAATTAATGAACGATGATTTGTTCATAAGTAGATCATTCACGGGTATGAATGAAGCAGCAAACACATTTATATTTGTATTCAAAAATTCAAATTAATTTCAATTGAAAAATGTGATCTTAGGTTATGATGGCTTGAGCAATACAAAAATGATCTAAAGTCCACAGTATTTTGTCCATGTTGCATGTTGCATGGTCACGGCGAAGAAAACAGATCTTTTCAATCTTTTGTTTTCATCGGCAAAAATTGCAAAAGATTTGCATTCATATGCATATTTTGTTGAATCCTGAACCCAAAACGGACAATACATTTTCCATTTAAAATGCAAAGAGTCAAAATATCCAATAACTCGTACAATGACCGAAAAAAAAAAGAAATAAAACAATTTAGAAAGCCGTTCTAATTTGCCTTAATCTTGTTAAAGGTCATTATTTTCAGCAATGTAAAACAACGACTTTAGTTCAATGTCAATGTTGTTTTTATTGTTTTGCATACGAATTCAGTGTTGACCTGGAAGACAAAAAAAAAAAAGTAAAAATCTAGAGCAATCGTCCGGCGCACAATGAATGTAAAACCAATAAATATGCAAAACCTCGTTTGACCAAATGCGAATCAGGTACCCGGTTATATTGACAACGTGCTCCTTTCTCTGCTGTGTCCATTTCATTTTCGCATTCCTAAAATGGACAATGAAAAAACAAAGGAAAAGAGAATGAATTTTTTTCTCTTCAGGCGCTGAATGAATGGCATTTATGGCGGGTATGCATTATTGCTTATAATAATAATAATTTGTCATTATTTTCAAATGGAACAAAATGAACGAAAAACAATGCGACTCAATGCGTCGGTTCATGTAAATGAAGCATTAAAAGAAGGAAAAACGACGAGCAAAATGAAAAGAAAGAATTAGTTTGAAATTTATTTTTCTGACAGGATTAACTCAAATTAGGACGACTTCTATTGTTTTATTCAATTGTCGGCTTGAATCAAAGCAAACTTTCTTTTTACCTTTTTCAGGATCGTGTTCCGAAATTTCGGAGCCAAATCGAAGATTTTGACCAATTGAATGAATGTTTCCCATTTCTCAATGCAAAATAAAATACAGATTTCAAATCCATTTTTTTTTTCTCTCTCGCTTCGTTTTATTCTTCTTCCTTTCAGTTGGATTCAAACAAAACTGTGCTGTGTACTAAATATTTCCAATAAAAGTTGAAATTTATTCAATTTCAAATCCTTCATCATTTTCTCGCCCCTCGCGAATTTCCACAACGCACAAACAAACAGACGTCGAGAAAAAAGTGTTCCATAATCCATGTTGTGGCCAGTTCCGGAGCGAACGAATCTAGCAAGAGAGAAAGAAAAAGTGAAAGTTATATTATGCGGTTCGGAATGGACGCCGATACGTTGATACGTTTTTAATACATAAAAAAAAAATTCTCTGAATTTAAAAAAGCAAACAAAACAAAACACATAGCATAAAGATGAAAAATACACCAAATACATTCAATTCATACATAAACGCTAGGATTCGATACAACTACGCATATATAAACGCATTCTCACTCCCAACATATCCCGTATCCGTAATGTGAACGCATATTTCAGAATTAAATGAAAACAAAGCGAGACAAAAACAGCACAAATTCAAATGAAAAGAATAGAAAACGTACGGACCATTTTCCCTTTCTGTTCTGAAGATTCGCTAACATTGCCGTTGCCATAAATGGAAATAAAATAATTTTTAAGGTTGAATGTGTGCGAGTGCCGTTTGTTGTGCTTTTTCCATATTTATCGTTGTGTTTGTTATCATGTGTTAGAGAGCAAGCAAAGAGTACGATTGAACGTTAAACGTTATATACATTATTTGTATACTTATTCATCCCGTAGTCCGTAGCCATAGCTAGGGTATTGTTCAATTTTGGGTATGTACATTTGTATATATTCAAACACTGGAACATATATAATACATGGAAAAAAAGACAGAGAGAGAGCAAGAGCGAGAGCAAGAGCGAGAGAGAGAGCGAGAGAGAGAGAGACGGGAAAAGGCACACAAAATATTGTATGTAACCATGGACTGCAGGCATATTAGAAGGTGCGGGTTTAAAAAATGATTCAGTCGTGTTTCCGCATTGATTTAGTTCACTTATGATTTTTTCGTTTGTTCGTTCGTTCGATCGCTCGTTCGTTCGCTTTCTATTCGAAAGAATTCAGTTTCAATGGATTTTGCATTTGGAAAATATTTCTTTATTTTGTTTAATTTCAAAATTTGTTTGCTCTTGATTCAGTGTAAAACCACCGATAATTAACAATAATTAAACGATATTCAGCAAAGACATAGATAGATAAAGAAACAAAAACGAACAGAAGGAGAAGAAAAAAAAACACCTAAACAGAAAATATGCTTTGTGTATCAATAATAATAATAATATTAATATTAATAAATCAGTCAAAGTAAACTTTAAAAACGACATTCGTTGCAAAAAAACAAAAAAAACAAAAAATTTGTTGATTTTATTTTCTATTTTAATTTCAATGATAATAATAACAATTTTTTTGGCGCTCGGTGATAAAAGTGATTGCAAAAGTTTGTTTTGTTGTCGCAAAAGCTAAAGCCACTGATTCATCAAGTATCCGGACTTTTTGATTTGGCCCATCCCGATCCATCATTCCCGATCAACACAAAATCACGAAATATTATAAAATAAATATTATTTCATGATGTCGATGTCAGCGCTTAGCCTTCTACAAAATGCTCAAAGTAAGTAAACAGTAAACATTTCCAATTGTTCTTGTTTTTTTTCTTTTTCTACTTTTGATTCGGTAGTCGAATATTTTCGTTGGTCAATGGTTTTTGTCATGCATCTGGGGGAAAAAAACAAAAATTGGATTTGTTGCTGTTGCGATGGGAAAGTTCAATGAAATTTTACATTTCGCGTGTTATTGCCATCCGTTTCCAAAGTCAGAACTCAGACAGAACTTGAAACCTTCCAAGTTGTGATGGGTTGAAGGGAAAACATGAATGATGTTCGATTAGCACGAAAAGTGCATCGATCCACCAAACACAAACACACAAATTCAAGAACTCACCATTCCCGAAAACGATTACAAAGTTGACAAATGAATTTTCCAATTTACAACAACAACAACAACAACAAAATATTATTAGTAATTGAATTCTCAATTGAGTAGAATGTAAGTGATCTCATTGCTCTTCTGTGTATGATTCGTCCGATATTCAACGTTCAATCCAGCCGGGGATTCTGATTTTTAAATTATTCTAAAAGAGTTTGTTTTACTTTTCTTTTCTTTTTTACAAATTCCGTACAATATATTTATGAACACACAGGAGAGAGGGAGAGAGAGAGATCGAGATCGAGTGAGGAACAAAGTGCGCTTTAGTTGCACAGCATGATGCAAATTTCGATCTCGTATATTTTTCATTTGACAAAAAGGATTGAATTGTAATTCCCCTTTTTTTCCTATTTGTAATCTGTGCTCAATGTTCAAACTGTGCAATAACCCTTTGCTCACACTTATACGGTTATATAATAGCTAATATTATTGCAAATCCTATTCACAAAATGCATCAATTTTATTCAAATATCGAATCGATTTGCGTCTATGATTGAATCCAGCCAGGAATCGAATAGGAAACAGTTAAAGGAAAGTTATTGAAGGTTGAAGATTGCAAGTTGGACGGAGAATATTTTCATCGTTTTTACTGTCCGCCGGGTTTTCATTTTCGATATCGATTCATTGAACATTCGAAAAATGTTCAAGAAAAAAAAAACCCCTTTTGCTTTCAATCATGGTTGCCATGATTCCATTCAATCCGTTCTATGGATTCTCATCCCTCTTAAATGGCTTCCTAACCAAAGGAAATGCAAAGGAGTTAATTCTAAAAATAGTCTGAGACTTGAAACGTTGAAATTTTGAACATAGCCATGAAATTTACAGAAAAACGAATTCCTTTTGCATTCACCCGCGAACATAAAGGCGGAATGACAACTATAGGCGGATTGTTAAAACAATGGAATAATTAATGCCATCAGAGATGCGTTACAAAGCATTCCATTTTAAATGAATGATAATAATTGAATTGAATAATAATAATAAAAAAGTTCCCCCTTTCAAATTGAGAATTCAGCCAGATCCAGATGGATTGCACGCTCTTCTTTCATTCATTTCAGCAAATGACAATGAACTCGATTCCCATCTGATTATTTTGTCTCCATGTTTTTTTTGTACATTGGACACAGTCGCACAACGTAGATCGGACTTTTTTTTCTTCTTGGCTTCCGATTTCCAGTAGTCCGAAGGAACAAAGAATGTTGTCATAGCCACCGTTGTGTCGTTTCCTTTTAATTGCCACGTTGAATTCATTAGTATTGTAATTTATACATGAATTTATTTGCTGGCTTCACCATTCAGCACACAAAATCGCTATATTTGTGTAAGTTTTTCGTTTATTCATTTTTCTTTTTCGATTCTTCTGTCGAAATTTCATTTGGCTTCTGGTTGATTTGATCAAATTTTAATGATGCGCGCATTTAAGGTGGGTGTGTCTTATTGAAACTCATTCACTCATCACCATCATTATCATTCAAATGACAAATTTGTGTGTGAGTTGAATGTTGTTGTTGTTGTTGTTGTTATTTCATGGTTTTTCGTCGGGTTCTTTGGGTTTTAGGCATTCGATTTATTTATTGCTCAGATCAATTTACGAAATAACAAAAAAAAAACCGAGACGAAACTTTGCGGCCTGGACATTGCCTGACGTAAAGCTGTTGTTATTTGTTATCGCGTTTGAATTTTAACGAAAAAAAAGAAAAGAAAAAGAAAGACTTCAAATATGAATTTAATTAACCCACAAGCATTTCGGAATGACTTGAAAAATGAATTTAATTTCATTTTTGGCTCTCCTCCCCCTTTACAATCATTTTCGATGAAAACCGTTCCAAAACGATTGTTATTATTATTATTCATTAAATGCATTTCAGTCCATTGTTTTTTTCGGAGTATTGTTTTGGCTTGAAGCGTAACCAGTCACAGTAGTCGAAACATTCTCTTTTCGTTGTGTTTATTCGGATGATGGAGTTCCTGTACAATCCGATGATTGGAACGAACCAAATGTTAGACAGGTTTTTTGTGTTTGTGCGCAAAGAGAGAGAGAGAGCAAAAAAAAACATTATTCAAAATGCGTTCAAAAGTCCATTCGTTCGTTTTGTTTTCGAATGGTTCAATGATTTTCAGACAGCACACCTACTAATTCAATTAAATGTTTCAAAAATGAAATTTCTGTTTTCGATGCGCTAAATGGCCAACGGAAAGTTGTGTTACATTTGAAATTCGGTTTCGGAAATTCGTAAGGTTTTCGAAACAAATATTCCCAGGTCCTGGCACTCAAATAATAATAAAAATGTATTGCAAACGAAATTGTTTGGGAAAAATACACAAGATCCTCGTGCACATCATCATCATTTGTCATCATTTGGCACAAATTGAAATTGGAGCAATTACAGGTTCGTGTGTCGATCACACACGCATGATATTCATTAAAATTTTGTCAATTTCACGTAAATCATTTTAACTTGATTCGTTCATTCAATATTCAATTACAAAAAAAAAAGAAACAACAAACAACCGATTTCGAATGATGCGATTGTTTGGATTTAATGACGGAATCGAACGAAAGCAGCAACAACAACAACAACAACAAAACACAAAGAAATTCCTAATTCCGTTCCATTTCTTCAACTTCTTTTCGCAAGATGCTTTTTTTTGTGTATCTTTATTTCGTTCCTAAGCTCATTTATATGTTGTACGTGTATGTCATTGATTTTTGTTATTGTTGCGCTTCTTCATTCGCATTATAAAATTCATTTATACGACGAACTTTGCATAAGCAAAAACAAGCAATTATATACACTAAATCGATGAACGAGCAAACGAACGAAATGAAGGCAGATTTAAAATTGAATGCTTTATGATTTTACTCTTGCTGCGTGATAAATCCATTAAAATATTCAAGATCCAAATGATTGAGAATTCGTAAATGTTGACACAAGAAAAGATGAAAATCTCATTCAAAAAGGGGGCCCAAAATGAATCGGGTGATTTGTCTCCCCTTCAGCTTATCCGTTCGCTATACAAAGAGCTGTTAGATCATTAAAATAATCATGCTGCACATATATATACGTACACACGAACATCACATTTAAAAAAAAAATCACCTGTGTACTCAGTGCTCAATGTATGCTCGATGTGTACACGCGACAATTTTAAGGAAAAATAGACATCTTTTCGATGATGAAATTAGGATTATTTCCATTTCTTTTTTTTTTTGGCTTCTCATGCAAATTTCCTATATTAATTCCATCGCAATATAATTATTTTCTTGCGAATTCTTTTATTTCGGACGGAACAAAGAAAACGATTTCCTATCTTTCAAAGAACTCAGTGATTTCATCAAAATGAACAAAAATAAATAAATAAACAAACAAATAGTTGCTCATGTGGCTGAAAAATGGATATTTGACAATGAAATACTCATTGATATTATTATTCGAAATTTGACGAATTACGATAAAAACGAAGCAATCAACATTTAGCTCTTTTCTATGTTCATTGACCGTTTTCGTTTTTTTTCTTCGTTTCAGTTTGGTTTGTTTGGTTTATCTCAATCTCAATTCTCCGTCATTTGCCACAAACTTCTGTTCATAGCTCTGATATTTTGAATTGTCGAACTAAAATTTATGAATGATCTCAGCGGATGTTGAATCAACCTGATAACAACACTCAATTGCTACTCACTCAAAAAGGAATTATCACAAAATATGTAACGCACAAAACACTTTCGCTCCATTGTTCTGACTTCTCAAGAAGAGATTACATCAGAGAAAATGAAAAAAAAAAAATTCAAAAATAATTAAATTGTGTGAACCAAATCCCGCAAAACTATTATTCAAACCAAAACATCCTTTCAACAAAAAAAAAAAACACTTGGAATGACCAAAACAAGAGCAAAAAACAAAATTAAACAAAACGATCTGCTCCACGTGGTTTTTCGCTCTCTTCAATTCTTCGATGAACTTGAAATTCACTTTTGTACATATATTGGCAAAATTCACGTAAACAAATCAAAATAAGCGGCTGTTTGAAAAATAAATATGTATAAAAATGAAACACTAAACACATTCCGCATACATTACATTCCAAATTCCACATTATTTCACATGTGGAACAATGCAAACATGGATTTTCTCATATGTATATAAGCCAGCAGACGATAGCAATTCTAATGTCGCGACGTAAACGATAACAGCAACAACAACAGCAACCAAATCTCTGCTTTTACCGTTTTGTTTATCGGGTATCAAATATTGGGTGTATAGCCCACACACACACACACAAATGATTGAGAGTGACAAAAAAAAAATAGAAGAAGGAAACTAATAAATAAATAAAAATATTCCCAAACAAGAAACTTTTAGTTTCATTTTCGATGCTTATGGTATGGGAACGTGTGTGTATGGAACGAATACATTGTACACACTCGCAAATATAATGAGATAAAGATACATAGCACAACATTAAATGAAACCCCATTCATATGTGCTCCATCAATGGATTCATTTGACAAAATATGGCGTAAAAACACATATCCATTCGTCTTCATTGTTTCTTCAACCATTTTTTTTTTTTTTTTGTTACTACCCTTCCGACTTCTGGCTCTGCCGACGCTCCCCTATTCTTTCATATCAAACAACAAATCGATGTGAAGATACCAACAGCCAGTGCTATTACCATCCGATGAATTAAAATGTATATGCGAATGATTGGATCATCGGTCTTTGGCCGTTTTTCTTTTCTTTTTTTTTTTTTTTTCATTTTCATTCATCTTTTCTCGTTGTGCCTTGTGTGTGGTGTGTGCTCCATACTTCAACTTACACATAATATGGATGAGGTGCTTGATAATGTTCATCGGCACTCACTTAACATATTAAGCCTCCCCATGAACTGAAATGCCAACCATATATGAATATACCAGTTGAACCCAATTTTCTATACCAAATTGAAAATGTTTGCTAAATCTGAAGAGCATTACGGAAGCAAATGTATCCATGTGTGTATGTGTAGAAAAAGTGTTATCACAAACAGCAGTTACAATAAAAATTGGCCATTTATTTCACTGTCACACGGTTTCTGTACACAACAATGGCACAAACACACACACATGATTTCTCCACCATCCACCACATATGTTAAGCAATGTATTGCGATACCGCAAACACAAATTATGTATGTACATATTGTATGCTCCAATGTTGTTTTCATTCATGTGTGGGACCATTTTTGTTTTTTTTCGCTTTTCCCTTTTGTCGAGAGAAACAAAAAATGCCGGAAGAATTGTTGCCGCTTAATAAATAACGATTTGTTTTATGTAAATGTGCGTCTGAATGAACCAAAACCGCAATGGAATTCAAATCCATTCGGAATACAGCGTGTTTTTCATTTCACATTATACATTATATATTTCTCTTTGGAAGATGGGCCAAGTTGATTTGTTGATCGGGTTACCTCGTTTGTTCTTCTTTTTCTTTTTGTCGTAATCGATGAACTAATTTCACGAAGGATTCATCATTGATTGTCATTTATTTATTTGTTCCAATAATTCTCCGAAGGTTTGAATTGAATATTTATCGATAGAATTTCCGGCCATCAGTTGAAAATACACTTGAAATAAACATGCAGGAATAGACTTCAATAATAATAATAATTATTTGCTATTTTGAGAGATCAATTTTTTGTTTTTCTATTTGCTGATGACATGGAACCGATTCAATATGGGCGAACGGTATTTTTTTGTACTGTTTCTTTTATCCTTCGAGCGAATAACGCCCAAATTATATCATATTTATCATCATTTGTCGAATCTAATCCAACAATTGTCTTTTACTCGATTCGGATTTTATATCTGACACACACACACACACGCACAAAATAATCATTTCATGTGAGTGTGTGCATTTCGTTTACTTGATGACCGGTCGAAAGGGGTCATTTCATTTCTGAAAGCAACAAAAACAGAACATTCATCAGATTATTATTTATTATTATTCGTGTATAAACAACCGGCGCAACAACAAGTTGAAAAGTCGACATTTATATGCCCGGCAGATAAATCTGATTCTTTTTTTCAGTTATTACCCGAAATGCTTACATCTTGTATGTGAATTAAACATCGTCATCTGATCATTCTATTTATTTTTTTTTATATTTTATTTTTCATTTTACGCAAGCGTAAAAAGTTCAATTGAGTCTTTGGTCCATTGTTTACTGTTTACCTAGACTAGACATCAAATTCAACAGCAATAAATGATTATCGCTACAAATACAAACAATCAAACAAACTAAAGTAAATTGACCTTTACAAATTATGGGTGATAGTTGTGTTGACAGGCATCCCCTTGTATTTTTTTTAAGATGCGAAAAAAGCCCAACAAATATTTCTTCATTATTCGCAATTGCAAATGAGCACGTGCCTTGACATACAGATAGTGTTGACATAAAAAGATTGAACGCAAGACACAAATAAGTGACAAATAAGGGATGCGAAATTTTTCTTAAACAAAAAAAAAATTGTCCCTTCATTTTTTTAGAAGAAATAACTTTAAAAAAAAAATTGATTTAAGATGCTCTTTCACCCCTCAAATTGATCTTTGAAAGTATTTTTTTTTTTAATTTCATTCCCTTCCCTCTGTTTGTTTTTTTCTTCTCTGTTCCGTCTCATACAGGTTTAGCAGCTCTAAATGCCAACATCATTGCCAATATGAAGCAAGAGGAATTAAATAAAGGTGGACAATTGTCACCATCATCATTGGTCAGCGCATCCTTACAACCAGATGCAACAAGTTTTTATGCAGGTTTATTCAGTGCAGCCACCGGTTCACCATTAAATATGTTGACACCACAAATGTTTGGTGCCAATCAATCGCCACAAATGGCCGCATTATTAGCGGCTCGTTTAAATTCAGCATCAAATTTCTATCCGCAAACATTGTTTCCATGGCAATTGCCACCAATGAACAATACATCACCACCAATATCGCCCATATCACCCGGACTCAGTGTAAAAAGCCTTAAAAAAATCAACAACGACCTGGTTTCAACCACAACAAACGATTCAAAAAATGATTTATTGAAATCATCACCGCATTCAAATGCCAAACAAGGAAACAAACGAAAAACAAATAATTACAAAAAGCAACGCAATCAAAGCCTATACCAACCATATTCAAATTTAGACACACCAACCAATTCGCATTCGGTGAGTCCGGGTCCAATAAGCCCGCCACGATCCGGTTCATCGCCACAATCGATTGGTTCAATTGAATTGCAATCGCCATCATCATCCACCGTTCATGCAACACCAAACAAAGAGACAATCACACCGCGTGACAAATCATTTACATGCAAAACATGCAATCGATCATTCGGTTATAAACATGTCCTACAAAATCATGAACGCACCCATACCGGCGAAAAACCCTTTGTATGCCCAGAATGTGATAAACGTTTTACGCGTGATCATCATTTAAAGACGCACATTCGACTTCACACCGGTGAAAAACCGTATAGCTGTGATTTTTGCGATCGACAATTTACCCAGGTGGCCAATTTGAGACGCCATTTACGTGTTCACACCGGCGAAAAGCCATACATATGCACAAAATGCAGTTCCAAATTTTCCGATTCAAATCAATTGAAAGCCCATGCTCTCGTTCATGCGGAACAAAAAAATTATCGCTGTAACACATGTAATGCAACATTTTTGCGTAGCCATCAATTGGTCAATCATAAATGTACAAATGGTCTTCTTACACCGGCCACATCACCAATTGATACAAAATCGGTTGCATCACGATCCGATACCAGTGACATTGATTTAAGCACACAAAGTGCCACCATATTGAAACAATTACAATCGCAAGCATTGCAACAAATCTATGAATGTACATTGTCCAAAGCGATTGGACAAACGGTTCGTGAAATGCCATTGGATTTAAGCGTTGAAACCGGTTGTGATTCGAATGAAAAACGTAATCGTAAATCGAATGATGTACGTCACATTTTGCGTATGCCAAAAGATGCTGATGACACCAAAATCGAACCAAATGAACCAACCGAAGAGCAAACCGAACCAGAAGATTTGAGTATGCATTCACCGCGATCAGCATCACCGATGCTCGATAATAGCGAAGATGATTTAGATGATTTGGACGATGCAGAAGCACTAAATCGAAAACAAAGAGCCAACAATGCCAAATGCTGATCACATTTCACATCACAAAAGTAATAATTTAAGGGGTTTTTCGTTTCGCAATTAAGTTTATATTTATATACAATGTACAATCTACAATCTACAATCTACACCTATATAAATAACAAACAAATTTGTACAATTTTGACTTGCAGCAAAGGTATACTGTTCCAAAATAATAAGAAAACTAAAAAGACAAAACCAAAAACAAAAAAAAAACCCAAAATATTGAAAGAAGGAGATAATTAAATGTTACGTTCTATTTTAAGGAATATGATAATGATGATATCGTGGCCAAATACTGAACTTATACAAAAACCAAAAAAAAAAACACTGTGGAAGGATCCAAGTTAACAGCCACCATTAGCAGAAGGGCGTTAATCGTTAATTGGATTTCTTTGGCCATTTTTTTGTCGAATTTTTGTGAAGTTTTTGTTGTTTATTTTTTTTTTCTTTAAATTAAAAATTGAATTTGTTGATTATTTTTTATTTGTTATTTGATCTTGTCATACAAAAAAAGGACGAGGTCTATATTATCTATGCATAAAAAAAAAAAAAAAGAAATCGAGTGTGCTCCACACCATTCGACCAAACTCTCTTGCGCCCATCTTTAACGACCGTATCGAATGGCAATTGTTTTAGTTTTGTATTCTATTTTTAATTAAAAAATTTTTTAATTATTCTTAATTAATTATTATTATTTCATTGAAAATTTTACAATTTCAAAACAAAAAGAAAATATGAAATGAGTCAAAAAGTCAAAATACCAGTCAGGGCTGTTCTTTGAGTAAACAACAATCAAAATTTCTCATACATAATTTATAAGTTAATTCTTTAGTATATCCTTCGGTTTCCGTTTTATATCGGTTTTATATGTTTTTTTTTTTGGTTGGTTGGTTGGTTGTTTGTTTTGCATTGATAAAAGGCACATTCATTTATTCACAACTCAAAAAAAAAAAGAGACACAAAGAAAACGATAACAAAAGCGTAGGTCAAATTAAATGGAATCAAAGTATGTGTCAGCCATCGGAATAGAATGACCAGATTGAAAAAGAAATAGGAGCAGAAAAAAACATAGATGAAAATAAAATATTTTAAGATTAACATAATTTATGAATGAATAAGGTGACCCGAGTAAGTATGGTTTGTCTTTGATCAGGGATTATTCTTAAATAATTTAATCCAATGCAAATTAATCTAATCCAATATCCAATTTTCCACTACATTAATACATGTAATAATCAATCCATTGTAATTGTAATTCTCTATTTATAAACAAACTAAAAAAAAAATATCTAGTTATTAATCGATAATAATAATCGGTGATAATGTAAATAATATAATAATGCACGTTAACGATTAACCGTGTCTCGAATGTGTCGTGAAATGCGAGCGTTAGCTGACGTCGCAATTTGTAGAAGTTAAAACAATAATGATAAAAAAAAATCCACACTTTAGAAACTATTTTTATTTTGCCATTTTTAAGCCCTTCATCCTTTTTCCAAAATCAAAATTTCACTCAAACAAGAAAATTGGTGTCAACAAAATTACTGCAAAAATGTTACAAACAACAAAAAAAAACAAAATATTTAATTTTTATTTCAAATAAAATTGACGAAAAAAAAAAATGTATCACAAAAATCATGCAATTTTTCTTTATTTCACTCTCTTTATACAAAATCCAAAAAAAAAAAAAACTAAATAATTTCTTTTCGTGATATTGGAGCCCTTTGCACGCATCTTACATCTTACAACTCACCACCACTTGCATACACTAAAATACATTTGGATGGTTCATTTCAATCGGCTGTGTTTATGAGAGAAAAACAAAAACCCCCTTTTTCCGCTTTGTAGATGAGAAATCACAAAACCCTTCATCCGCACACGAAACAGTCTTCATTTGGTTAATTTTTTCCTGTTTTTTTTTTTTTGCACGAGAAAAGTCTCAGACTGACCAGCACAAACACATGTCACCTAAATGTTACATAATAATTACATCAATCAATCCATTCAATTATACATTAAGAAATATTGAGTCGGTATCGGTTTTCTCTTTTCCATATTGTATTTATTGATTTAAATGATTATTATTTTTTATCATTATCATTATTATTATTATTATTATTATTCATGAAAAATGAGAAGAAATGAGAAAAAAAAAATAGATAAATTCTGTGCATGGTATACAATGTTCCTCAAAACAATAGATGAATATTTTCGTCACTCAACGTACTCAATATTAGTAAAACGTTGATATGATGAGTAAATATACGTAAAGCATTACACATAACCCACAACACAATCGGTCTTATATGAACATATGAAAGTAAAAAAAAAAAAAACAAAACAAAAAATATTTAAAACAGAAATGAAATAAAGCAAGCAAAAAGTGAAAGTTTGAAATGATTCCCTCTCAATAATAAATAATCAATTGTCGTCAATTTCAATTTGCCGATATATATAAATATATATTTATATTGAACAACGGATGTTCTTTCCAAACTTCAAAACTTCAAAACCGGAGGGTGAACTAAATTAAATTTCCTTCGAAAGCATTGTATGGGAGAGTATGGATTACGGAGCACATTACGGGAAAAAGAAAGAAAAAAAAATGTATTTGAAATTATGTTTTTATTAGAGAACTGATAATAATTTGGTTGGCGATCTCAATTTTTCAAAATTATTATTTATTAAATTTGCTCGGATTCATTCCATTAGGATTTTTATTCTGTCGCTCCATTTCTCCTCCATTAATGGACAAAAACAAAAACGAAAAAGAAAAACGAAAAAGAAAAAAGAGTCAAACGATAGTGTCGCTGATTGAATCAAATGTTTTGGGCGACTTGAAATAGAACAAAAAAATTAAATCAGCAAAGCAAAACGAAAGCGAAAAAAAAACAAAATCAATCAAATCAAACAAAAGACCAAACGGAAGCTACAGAAACAACAGTGAAAAAAATCAGAGAATTTTTCCTCAAATAAATGTTGTCAATAGCACAAATAACCAGTTCAGTTAGTTTAACTGTATTCCATATAGTTAGTCGAATGATGCAGGAAGATAAATCATATTTATCGGAAATAGAGCCATTGGCAATATGAAATCAATTGAATCAAAGAAAAGAAGAGAAAAAAAAACATTATGTGGAGAAAAGTGAAATGGAGAAAAAAAAGAGATTCAGGCAAATGACTGCAGACACACAACAGTGTTTGATCTTCACAACGAAACAACATAACAACATCAAAACAATGGCAAAAAAGCAAAAAATATGAAGAAAAATCAGTTAGAAGATGAAATGCATCAAACATCATCCGCATTTTTGGATCGATCATGGTCAGAACCAGGCACAGAACAGCATTATTATTACTATTTAAACAGAAGGTAAATCACAAAATAGCAATGGAAATTGTTCAATGATAAATAATATTCAAAAAAAAAAAAGAAAAAAGAAAACGAAAAGATTAGAATTTTGACCAAATAGAATTGTGCTTAACTGGATACAATTCCATCCGACCGGCTATCCATCTATCTTGTGTTGTATTTGCCGAAGAGTAGCCCTTTTCTTTTTCTTTTCACATTCATTTTTCCCATTGTCGGACACACAAACGACCATGCTCACTCAATCATTTCTTTGAGAGTTTTCTATCTGCAATTCCACAATGAATTATTGTTTGTTCGTAATTTGTAATTCGTAATATATACCAGCATATCGTAACGTATTGAATATTCCACACCATGCAGAATGCACAATCTCAATCAGTCAGTCAAACGAAAATGTTACACAAACAGCTATAATTCTGTATAATCTTTTCAAAAAATTCAGGGAAAACGAACGAAAGAAACAATTTTGGAATTCCCTTTTTTCGCTGATGAATATTGCGAAAAGTAATCGATAAATATGGAAAAGGAAAAATTAAAAAGATTTGAAAAAAAAAAAAACAAGATGCCAAATAAGAGTGAACACAACACCATTGAATCGTCATTGTCCGAAGAATACACCAAGAAGAGTAACAGAACGAGTCTGATTATCGATTGAACAATAGAAATTGAGAATTTTGTAAGAAGAAACTGATTGAATCTTTTTTCAAATTTCTTTTTATTCTTTCGGCCTGAAATTTCTGTGTGTGTGTGTGTGTGTGTGTGTGTC
>GL501446.1:702168-720059 GCA_000149185.1 Mayetiola destructor
AAGCTAAAGAGATGCGAATGAACCAACGAACCCAGAGTACCAAATACAAAGACGAAACGCAAAATAAAAATTAGATTCACCATCAATTGCTCATGATGTTAATACAGTTTTTTTGATTGCGTTCATTGGAACGATTCGAATTCAGGTCCTGGATCCATACACCATACATATTACGTACATTTCATTTTCATTATTTTGGTTTTATTTTTTATGTTTACGTTACGACGCATATTTGAAAAAAAAAATAAGAAGAAAATCGATGCTTGGATTTAAAATCTTTATAAACCGTTTTCATCGCGATTCAACTGGTTCGAGAATGGCTTAAATTGCTCTGAAGAAAAGATGGAAAGATTGTTGATGTTCGTCGTAATCAAAAAAAAATTTGCAAAAAATAAAAAAGAGAACGAGAACCGAACAGAATTTGTGCATTAAAAGTATTTTAGCAACCGAAGCAAAGACATATAACACATAGCCCTAAACGGTGTATATCGCGTATATTTTATAATGATAAAACATGAAAAGAGTTAATATTGATCCGGTCGGTTTTTTTTTTATTCATTGGCACTAAGCAAATGCGCAATTTCGTTTCTTGCTGAACAAAAAGTAAAAAAAACCTTTTAATCGAAAAACAAATTTTTGTTGTTGCTTTTTTGGTTGCTTTTCTCATTTGGGAGATGAGAGATGGCAGTTTTGTGGGACCGCGGGGGTATAATATCGCGATGGCAATATCAACGACGGTTTTTTCTTTTTTAAGTATTAATATATTGCAAAATGAGAGTGCTGAAGGCAATCGATATCAGGGAACATCAAAGATTCCATTGGTTAAAGGAGGTGGATGGAAATTGGAAACGTATCAAACAAAATACTTCATTATTATATTGTTTTGCAGACGTCATGCTGCACAAATGTTTTACCGTCAACCATCAATTGAACATATATAAATATGTGTTAATTGGGTGTGTGTGTGTGTGTTTGTTGTATTTAGACATCGTTTCGTATGCGGATTTTTCATTTTTCATCCTTTTTTTTCGCGATTTTGTTGAATGAATAATAACATAATCATTAGAATGTGTATTGCATGTTAACGCATGGAGAAGAGAAGAAGAAAACAATAAAATTTGACATGTTGATCGTAATGCATTAGATTAAGCCATCACTTGGATTCAGGCAGTTTTTGTCTTTTTTTCTTTTGGGCGCTGATAATTCCATTCGTTTCCGTATGGTGTTGGTTTGAAGAGTTTGCACCAATCTATTGTCATGCCATCGAATGACAAAGATATGGATCGCGGAATTACAATATATCCATGCAAAAAGTCATCCCGAATCCAAACAATTATTCCACGCCAATAAAAGTTGAATGAAAATTTTGAACTCTTCAATTGGCATTGAATGTGTGCTATTTTGTTTTGTTTGGTTTGGTTTTGTTTTTTTCTTTCTGTTTCTTCATTTTGGATAACCAATTGACTTTATGTATTATTTGGCGTGCGTTCCATTAACGTTCTTAGTTTTCCATATAATTGATTTAACGAGGCCGTCAATGGATCTAATGGCCATTTGAATAAATATATTATTAAGAGTGCGTATTGTTATACATTTCTTTATTCGAATTCCCTCTCTAGAGTATTCGATTATTAATTTTGTTCTTTTACTTTTTTTTTTCTTTCTTTGCGAACAGGGAACACAGTGAGCAATCGATCCAAAACAGAATAGAAAAATGGCATTGAGGTAATACGTTCATTTCATTCCGGCATCCTTTGTCCATTGCACTGCGAATAAAATAAAAAAATAAAATAGAAAGGAAAATGTATGGAAAGTGGTTCAAATACCGTGAAAATTGTATTCTCAAATAGAAACAAACCTCGAAATGTGGAATAAAGAACGAAACCCGAATACATTAACCGTCTTCAAAATTAGCTTCACCACCATTTTGCTCATTCATCATCATCATGCATCATTATAATTCGCGAGCGGCAGCATCAACAGCAGCACAAAAGAAGAATGAAGTAGCGATAGCATCGACCTCCCAAAGGAATAATGGTTGGATGACTGAAGAGCAGCGCATCGCATCTACTATGTAAAAAAAACAGTAAACAGTGTGTACACTTGTGCATATCGTAAAGTTTCTATAGCAACTCTTTTTCTTGCGTTTGTCTTCCTCTATATTTCCCGCATTTGGTTTTGTTTTTGTGAGTTTCGCGCTTCATTCATTTTTACTTTTGTTTTGCTTTTTTTCTCTTGTTATTTTGATTTCCATCTCGACAATCGTTCGTTCGTTCGTTCGTTGAGATTAATTCGTCAGCGTTTTGCTGTATGCGAAACCTCTTCAGTTTCCTGTTATTATTAATACTTGGGATTGTGCGTTGAATTTTGTATACAAAAGTCCTGTGCCTGTGCCTATACTACTGGTAGATATGGTATTGTGAGCTCATTTAAATGAAAATGGGAAATGATAGGATATAGGATGGTGCTTGGTTGCACAAGTTGATTTTGTCTTCATTTTATTCCGAAATAGATGTGAACGGCGCGTGAGCAAAATGGTGCGTATACAGTCATTATTTTAATAGCAAATTTTCAAATGTTAATTTCGTTTACGTTTTCATTTTCCGTTCTTTCGAGCACTGCCGACTATCAAATATTACCAATACTACGGTTTTGTTTGGCCTTACATTCGTTCAGGCACTTTGAAAATTACTGAAAAAAAAAATAAGAAATACAATTTTTGTTTACCTCTTTACCAGCGAATTGAGGTTGCCATGGTGTTCATGCATCCATTCACGTATTTTTATTTCTTCTTCGTGAATGGTAGACGAGTTTGACCTTAGTTTTGTGATTGACGCGATGGCTATTTTTTTTTTTTTTATTTTTGCTTTCTATTTTTTATTTTTCGGGAAACCGTTTCGTTTGTTTATTATCAAAATGGGAAATGCCCATGAAAACGAATCGAACAGCGATTAAAAACGCATACGCACGTACGCATTGAGATATTGATAGAATTGGAAAAAAAGAAAAGATATCATTTGATATACACTTTGGTGGTACGTGCTCTTCTTGCTTGTGCCCGTGTACCATATCCTATTTCAACAGATCAAATGCAAAATACTAAAATGAGAACGCTTCAAGCGACCATGATGAGAGAAGGAGATGAAATGGAATAAAAAAAAGAATGGTAAAGGAAAAAATTAAATGGAGATTCGGTCGCTTAATGTTTAATGTGTATGTTAAAAGAAACGAAGCAAAACGAATAACGATGAAAAATCTGCAGTTGATTCAAATGTTCACCTCTTCTTGAATATACATTCTTAATCTACAACCCATACCCCCCCCCCCCATACACCCCATACCAATCAAAACAGTAAACAGCAATGCCAATCGAAATATTATATTCGGATGGATTTCATTCTCTTTCCACATTGCTGATGATTTCGGGCATAACATTCACTTTAATTTTATTTGTTTTCATCATTTCGCTTGCGTTGATTCGTTAATGTCATTTCTGTTCATTCACCGAGGTTAATGGATTTCGGGTGAAGCCCCGAAGTTCAATCAATGGATTTGAGATAATTGTTTTTATATTTGGCAATTTCTTGAATAAATTCAATCGATTTCGAGAACATTAAATTGGATTCGACGATATTTTGGTTTTTTCATCTCATCACCGGGCATCGATCGAATGGTTGTTTTTCTTGTCTGTCTCCATTTTTCAACAATACGTAAAATGACCGCAAACAATTCGAAGCCAAATAAACGGTAACATGAAAAGGTAACATTCCAACCTGAAACAAAATCATTCAAATTTATTCGTTTTGAGAATGAAACAAAAATATTCAATTTTCATTAATGAAATTTGTCTGAATTTTGTTTTTTTTTTCATTTTCACCAAGCACCCAGCATTCCTAATTCGCCAATGGAAATCATTGCAAAACAATAGATAAAGTTGTCAAATGCAAATTGTAAGCAATTCGAATACATTTTGAAATGTATCTCCACCGTCGAAATGAAATAAAATTTGCCATCACATGAAATGAGGCTTACATTCAACGAGAAAAATGGAAACGAAATGGCCAATGCCAGTAAAGGAAGTGCCTTCCTCATACCAGAAGAAACTAAAATTTTTCTGGCTGCCACAAACAAAGACATTGTCAAAGCGATGAATAAATAAAACAAAATAACGAAAATAAACAAATAACCATCTAAAGAACTTATCCAGTGCTCGCATCCACTCGCCAATCATTTTTCATCGTTGAAAATCTTTTATCTTTTGCATTGTCTCTTCTTTTTTTTTTTTTTTGCCATTCACTGTGATAATATGTCATGGCCCCAAATGAATGAAGATTGAGATGAGAGCAAAAAAGAAAGACGAAAATAAAATTCAATAAAACGACCAAAATTTCCAGAAGAGTATGAACAATGAGGAATGAAATGATGTATAATTACTCGCAAAAAGTCATTTCCTTTATCAATTTTTTAATTAAAATCCCGCACTCCCTTAACTTCCGCTTCGATTCCGAATTTGCCCGCTGGAAATGGAGAACCGAACAGCCAAACAATGAATAGAAGGGCAACCCCAAATAAATGGATGGAATTGTCAATTTTTATGAAATAAAAAAGATAAATTAAAATAATGCGCCTTCGCTAATATTATACACATAGCTAGTTAAATAATGTTAGACGCGGCAACCCCAATTCCATAGCGCAAAACAAGATGAAGCAAAAAAAAAACCGTTAGTAAATTGTAGAGAATACAAAGTTGTTCATTCATTCAATGGCATTGTTTACATTCTTATCTATCGTTGAACACAAATCGCAATGTTTAAATCGTTCATTGCGACGATCTTTAAATGCAAACACAATTTATAATTGAATCAAATCAGAACCAACGAGAAGGAAATGCCAAGTCTTTGTGTCTTTTGTACAACATTCAATTGAAGTGAATGTAAACGGGAAATAACATAAAGAATTCGAGTCGATCACTGAAACGGAAGGACCTGAGCTAATTATGAAATTGTAAAAAACAATTATTTCGATTATTTACATCGACGACGACAATGGGCAAAACGAAAAAAAAAAAAATGAAATAGAAGAATTGAATTCATTTTACGTCCGTCGTCCTGTATCTTCTTGCCAATTCCATTGGCTTGGTCTTTTTTCGGTTTACCGTCGCATTGAAATTTTATGCAAAAAAATTTCATTCAAATATTATTCAGATTTCTGATTTTTATTTGTTTAAATTTTTTTTTTTACGTGTTCAGTGTTTGCAAAGGCACGTGGATCAAAGTCACTCGTAATTTTTTTCCTAGTTTAAATCGCGGATGTACACGTATTAACTTATTAAATGATGCTAAAAAGGCCACAAATCAAAATATCTTTTCAAAATAGGAAAGAAAAAAATGGACCAAATAAAATGATCCGTCACATACAATACACAACATTAACCCTATCACATTCACGCATCAACTATATGCAGAAAGAAAAGAAAAAAACGAGCGATATAACAAAAAAAAAAAAAAAAAAACGACCAGCACTCAGCTGCCAGCTAGTCAATACAAAAAAATGTGTCTGTGAACCGTTAAACGAATCGACCATTCATACAAAACCAAAATGCATATTCGTAGTGCGGATTGAATAAAAGATGTGATAAAAAAAAGAAAGGAACGAAATTACTTACCGTCACGTGTGAGCATATATGAACGAATGGTGTATGTTTTTGCGTTGCGAGTTTCGAGTTGCGAGAGGCAAACAACAAGAATTGTACTGCTGCTGCTGCTGCTGCTGCTGGTATTATTGATGTTGTTGTCGTTGTTATACGAAAAGAAAAGCCGGGTTGGAAAACTACACACATTCACCATTCACCATTCACAATGCGAATCAGCTGTTTGGATGTTCAATGACTGAAAATTGAGCAACAGCCCGAACACACATGTGAATAAATATGTTATGTGCTGTTGTTGTAAAGTCTATCGGGAAATTGCGTTCATATGGTGTATACAATGTGTGTGGTTCGGTATATTTACGAATTGTTCAAAGCTTTCTTCTTTTTTTTTTTTTTTTTTTTGTTGTTGTTCGAATGTGCACGTAGTTTGGTAGCTATACGATAAACGATGACCATGAAACAAATCATGTGTATCCCGATGATGTAATTCACTTTCAATTTACCAAATAATGCAACATAAACTTTTTCGGTGTTTGTGTTTGCATCTTTTGTCTGGCAGCATATAAATATTCTTATTAATTCTTCGGTTGCACCAATTGGTAAACTCAAAATAAATCTTTTTTCCGAGAATTTTTCCCGAAATATATTTCATAATTGAAAATTTAATAAATCTTTCGCATTCTGTCGATAAAGTCCTACCTATTGTCTTCATTATATTCACGGAAAATTCAAACCAACGTAATGCAAATGATTTATTTTTAATTGAGCAAATTCACCAAGTTCAAGTTCGGATTGCGCATCTCATTACTGGAATACGTTTATTTTAGACTTTTTGGAAATCGTTTAAATTGCCATCGAAGAAATGTGCAAATTAAGGCAAACGAAATCGTTCGAATACCATGAAAAAAAAACCAGAAAAAGAAGAGAAAACATTGCGTGAGCATTTGATTCGATTTTGAATGTATCCTTGGCAAAAAAAATTAAGATGATGATTATGGAACGCCTTTAGCATTCGGTGTAGCAAAAAGACAAAAACAAGAAAAATTTAAAAGCAAAAATTAATGAGCTGCCCCGTTATTTAGTCTAAATGTGATCCGGATTCTGGATTTAATGCTCGTCAGAAAAAATGAAGCTTTCTTCATTCTTTCGAAATGGATTTCGTAATTGTTGTAATTTGTTTATGCGAAACATTTATATGCGTAGTATTTGCACTGAAGAATATTCGTCAAATTTGTTATTTGTTGGCCTTCAATCTGTTTAATTGGCCCAATCTATCCGGTTTAGCCTGTAAGGTTTGTATTCAGCCGGTCCGATCTATTTTCATGACAAATATTTTGTCTTTCGATTTGTTCGACGACAAAAAAAAAACCGCCGGAACTGGACCTTGGAAACCAATAAGGTAAAGCAAATGAAATCATAAAAAGCACTTAACAACAGTCCAAATGTTTCTTCACACAATCAGCATGGGCAACAGTGTGCAATGACAAATGAAATTCGTTCATTTTGGAAAATTTTAAAGGGCCAATTTGTGATCTTTAGCTTTTGATGGCTTCCAAAAATTTAAAAGCATTCACTCATCATTCTAACGAAACATTGTCCATTAAGCGTTAATCATTTCGATTAATATTAATTCGAATGGAGGAACATAGGCATAATTTTAATCAAAATTGGATCCTCATTCCTAAATCCGTATTTCACCATCATCATCGAAACTAAATGCGTTGAGCATTCAGCGTACAGCGTACAATTTCAATCAAAAATTACCTTAATTACCTACAATATACAGTATAGTTCCTCTAGAAGGACAAATTTGATTGCCGGCCAAGTGGTCCACAAATGAGAAATAATGCTTTTCTAGAGACTTTACTGTATCCTAATGCATGGACTTGAATGATTTTTCTTAATTCATACCGACTGGAAATACAAAGTAAAAAAAAAAATAGAAAAAGTGAAATGATTTTAGATTGAAAGTCGTCGCTGTAATAAATCCGAATTAAATATCCATTTAATCGTTAGGCTCATTTGGTGTGGATACTTTTAAAAGTTGGAAATGGCAATGAGGTTTGCAAAACCTAATGAGCAAACGGAAAACAGAAGAAAAAGAAACGGAACCGTATGAAAGTAAGTGAGATTGAAACTTTTCAATAATAATAATAATAATTATATTAGTAAATGCTTAATCATGATCCATGACTTTGGTCTATGATGCGCATTCAAAATTCATGCCGATATTCGATGACGATGCGTGATGCGGCCAAAATATATATACATATACATATATGTATATATTTTATATTATTATTTACTTCTGTAAATGATTGACGCCAAAAAATCATAATTGAATTTCAAAAAGTTGGTCATGCATTAATCTGGCTTCGTCGTTTTTTACGCTAACACTCTCTATCGCTGTCCGCTTTACACTGGATTCCCTTTTGCTGGACGAAATTCTTTCTTTACGCTTAATATTATATTAAAAACCATTAAACTTCTACCACCGGATGGAACCGTTTTATTTTTTTTTTCTTTTTCCTACTTTCTTTCATTTGTGGGCTTTTAATTCCGTAACCATGGAACTTAAAAAAAAAAGACTTATTTGGGCTGATTCAATCAAATTCGATTCAAAGGAGAGAGCCAAAAAAAAAAACAAATCCCCCTGGACTTTTTGCATCGACAATTTTCATTTGTCTCGAACAAACAATTAGTCAAAATGTAATTTCGTATCGTGTCGTAAGTCAAAACAGTTTGAGGTTTTTCCATTTATCGTCCATTTTTCGGTTGTGTATTGTATGCAAATGCAACAGTAATTAACAATATCAGAATATAAGGGGGTGTGTGTATGTTGTGTGTATACAAGTGTACACAATGTACAACACCATACTGAAAAATTGAAACTCAGCCAGTGTGAATGATGTGAATGGTGTGGCTATTGGTTGTCTTTTGTATATTCATTACCGTCAATTTTTCGTTTGGTTCGTTTGCTTGCACAGATGCAAATTCTGAGATATGGAATTTTTTTTTTATTAGCTTATCACCGGAGAATAATCTTTCTATTCGTCTTCGTTTCGGTGGTCGCAGCCGTCAACGTTAAAAAAAAACAACACATTTTTCTATCTATAAATAAAATATGAATCATGCCTTGATGTCGCCTCATTTCAAACTTTTTCTTTTCGATACAAAATATCAAAATTCATTTTTGTTTAATTTTGCTAATCGCTAAGTCCACATTTTGATAACGAGTAAAAAAAAAACCCCCAAAAATTGATTATTTATTATTAAAATTGAAATGCTCCACATGAAAGTGATACGCTAAATGGTTTCTTGATACAGATATTATACAGACACATAACAATGATCAAATCTAATGTGTAACAAACACCGAACACCTGAAATGGTCTCAATATTAGACTCGCGTTTTTTTTTTGGTTTGGGCTAATTGAAGTACCTACTTTATTCAAATTATGATTATTATGGTTGAGCTTGGGATTATTCCATCCGTTTGGAAGCGGAATTTTTTAACAGTGGAAATTCGCATATGGTTAGACTGTTTCCTTCTTTGGCTCAAAAGTCAACTTCACTTTTGGTAAATTTTTCGTTTGGAGTTTTTTTTTGTTTTTTTTTGTTTGTTTCATTCGTTTCATTTAATCCAGCACTCAAAACGAAGAGACTGTTGTCGCGAATGTACCATAATCCAGTATTATAATGAAAGTTAAACATTGAGTGAGCGGTGAGCCAATCGCACCAATCGCCGCTTAAGATGATATGCTGTCACTAAAAGATCCATTCCCTATTTAAGAAGTTATCCAGAGGGTAAAGCCATTCATTTCAGCTATAAATGCTGAAACGGTGACACCACAAAAAAAAACAAAGTTATGTGGAGTGGTGGTTGGAAATGACAATAACAAAAGGTGCCGAATAAACAATGAACGAAATATATGAAAAAAAAAAATTTAATCCTGAAAAACATGACTATAAAACTTACATATAAAGATTGCGTAGATTGAGTTGAATGCGCGCCGCCGCTCTCTGCAAATGTGAATAATTCAACATAAAAATGGTCAATTTTATGAGGAAAACGTAAAACCATACTTGGTGCTCGGCTTTAACATTGGTGACAGCACAAAAATATGTGGAAAAAAGAAAAAATAAAGAAAGTTCGAAGATTGGTTAAGATTGTAGTAGAGGAAAATTAATCCACCTCCTGCTCCCCACATTCAGCCTTTTAGACAAAACTCATCTATTAAAGTTTTGAAAGGAATAAAAGAAAGAGGATTATTACTTTTAAACCATCACCTGAATGAAAGCATTAACAACAGAAGACACAAAATTGAAGAGAAAAAAAATAAAAACGGAAAATGTTAAAATGTATCGATCGCCTCACTGGAAATGCGACAAAAAAAAAAACTTTGAAACATGCGAAAATTGTCATTTTGTCATTATTCGAAGTCCATGCAAACATCAAATCAACCAGCCAACGTTCAACCATCCAATGGCACAAAATTCAAATAAAACGAATGAAGCTTTGGCTCGTTTACACACCAAAAAAAAAAAGAAGTAAAATTATAATAATAATAATACGAAACTCGCCCAATATTTCTGTCCATTGAACAAAGTGCGTGCCATTTGAAGGGAAAATGAATATTCACTTTGAATGGACATCCAACATCCAACCAAAAAGCGTTCAACGTTCAGCTCTTTTTTTCCTCTTCTTCATTTTCTTGTTGTTTTTTTTTCTCTTCTCTTTATTTCATCTAAGCATATCGCATCTGTCGTATCTGCTATCCAAAAAGTTACGGCTTAAAACTTCCATTAACCAAAGACCCTTTTATCCAAAATGCCGACTCTCCTATTTTTTTTGTCGTCTTTCGTACAATTTTGGCGTTGGTTCATTTTCCTCTTTCACAAAAATATCTAATTTGTTTTCACATTTTAATGGAATCGCGAACGCGAACACCGAAGAACCAAACAAACTTAGCGATTGGCGTTTCGCATTTTATATAAGACAGAAAACCATCTCTGCATCAATATCCATCGGTCGCTTTCGTTCAGTTTCAATACACAAACACAAATACAACATAGCAATGGGTAAAAGAAACAACGACCAAAATGGAACGGTAAATAGCGGCTTGAATATTTTAGTGATGATTATAATCAAAAGTAGAATGAGATAAAAACGGGGAAAAAGCAATGGAAAAAACGAGCAAAAAATTGTGCGACCAGTTGCAAAGAAACACTTTCGTTTCATTTCAATGACAAAGTTAAATTAATCGTTTATCGTACGATGGTTTTTAAGGCACGTTCTTTTCTATTTCCTTTAAATTGTCAAACAAACATTTTTCATTTTGTATTGAAATTTAAGATGAAAACGAATTTTTCATTCTTTGCTCCCCGGTCTCTGTTCCATCCACTTTCTTATTCTGTTATTCTTTTTCAGAAACTAAATTTTCCAATTAAATGAAAAAAAAAAACACAAAAATCGCTTTGCCCACAAAAATTGGAATGGAATCGGTTATTTTTCCTTTTGATTCATTTTTCTTGGAGTTCTGCACATTGGCCCACATTCCTTAAGCAACACCAGCAACAATGTCAATTCGATAATAATAATTTCAAACTCCAAGTTCTCTCTCTCTTCAATAATCATCCGAGCTTATCAAGTGCCCAATTGTCGGTTGTTTTTTTCTTTTTCTTCTCAATTTGCTGTTAGTTTTTCCAATATAAATTCCACAGCATTCCGAATGGAATCAAATTGTGTTTGGTTTAATTGATGTTTTCCGATTTTGATTAGAGAAAAATTTCATCTGCATACGCTTGGAAAATGGCATTCGAAACCTGACGATAAAGTCATTTGATTGGATCACCGTCATTTCCAGACCAAACCGAAATTTTCCAATTTTTCTTTGGATTTTTGACTATTCGTCGGTAGCGAAAGAATCGAATTTCTGTCTAAAACAAAACAGTACCGAATAGACAATTCACTAATTAGAATGGGTTTCAATTTCATCATCACCATCACCAATCATTGCTATGGTTTCGATGCGAAACCGTAAACCATCAATGACTTTCGGCTTTCAGCCATCTAATAATGAAACCGTTGAAAACGTGTTCATACTTTTAGCTGATTATATTGTATTGTATGCAATATGAAATCAACAACAGCAACAGCAACACACGCAAATCGAAATCATTGAAAGGAAGAAAATGGGGGAAAAAATAATAATAATAATAATAATAAAATCGTCCAAATTTCAAAATAGAAAAAAAAAATACTGAAAACCTTCATTTTCAATTGGTCGGCCATGTAATTTTATATGCCACTCTCTCACTTCTTCAAGTCTTACACAAAGTATTATTATTATATGAGCGCGTTTTTGCGTTTTGTATATTTTCTTTTTGTTCTTCTTCCTCTTCTTCTTCTTCTTTTTCTTCTTTTCCATATTCTTTGTGTATGCTCACGGCTCGCGGCACCGTTTTCTTTATTCCTTTTTATTCCACTTTTATTTTGCTTCTCATCATTCCGGTGGCCAAAGTGAAGGCAAGTGTAGGCCTTCTTGAGGAGCAAATTAATTTAGCGGCCCCCTAATTTTAGTCGTATTTTATATTATTTTATATGGAGATTCATTCGCTATTTCTTTCCTTTTTCTCTCTTTTTGTCTCCTTTTTACATACAAATACATGAACATTTACTACCCACTCATTGCCAAACACGAATATCTATTTCATGAACGACGATGCCACCGAATACACCGAATATGCAAACGAATAATATAATAATAATTCAACCCCTCGCACAAACAAATCAAATGAACAGAATGAAGAGAAAAAAGAAGGAAAAAAACAAGGACCAAATAAATGGAAATTTTAAAGAACAATAAAAGGCTACGCAAATGAAATGACGGAAAATGAATGGAATCGAAGTGAAGTATACACGAATTAAAAACCAAAAATTTCAATGAAATGTATACCGAACGCACCAAAGCACCAAATCATACTCTCAACATTCAACTTTAGTGGACCGATTTTTTTCACTTCGTTTCTTATTCTATCATTTTTCGTGCTATAAATTGTTCAAAGTTTCACTTGACCATTTTATCGACGTTGCGTTACCATGCCATTTTTAATTGAATTAACATTATCAATCGATCGTTCGTTCGGTCGATCATTTAAGCGTCTTTCCTGTTCAAAAATGAATATATTCACAATATTTTTGAGACCTCAAGACACTCCTCACTTTGAGTGAAACTCTCAATCGAAAACTATAAATTTTTTACTTATGATTATTCAACGTATTCGTTGTCCTGCCGAATTTTTGATTTAATTTGTTAATGAATCAAAAATAATATTTTCCCGTGAGTTGTCAAGTGTTTGCCAAAGATTGTTTTTGTTTTAAACGACCACTCGTTTTTTGGCTATAATTTAAATATTTAATTCAATCTGGACGAATGACGAACATCGAAAAACCAGCATTTACACATTTTCATTATCATATTTGGAAGTCTGTTTTTGCTGCAGCATGAGCATCGAAATTTAAACGAGACATTTTGAATATATCGTTTAGCTGATTGCCGCTTGTATTGTTGTATTGTTGCAAACGAAGCAAATAATACGATTAAACATTTTTTTTTTCTCCTTCAAATAAATAATTCCCTCTTCCGAAGACTTAAACAATTCAATCTCAACCACACACAAACACACACACACACAGACCGCCAATTACCTGCCTGATTCCATACTTTGCCGTAATTTGCATAATTTTGCCGAAGACAGAAAGAAAGAAATTTGAAATGTCCTATGCTTTCATGGACCAAATGAAACAAAGAACCAGTGTTGCGTGTTTATTTTTCCAAAATTTGAATTCGTTTCCGTGGCCAAACCGCGAAAAAGTGTGGAAAAGACCGTTTTGTCTTCGTTGCGCTTTTTAACATAAAATTCATAATTTTTTTTTTATTCTTTAGATACAAACAAAAACAATACAAATTGAATTAAAATCGCGCTTTTTTCTTCATCGATTCGATGAATGGACGGTAAAACGCAGGAGATGGGTGGGTTTTATTCCAGTTTTCATTATAATATTCTGTGCTGATATCGGTGGTAAACGAAAATAATAAAAAAAACAAATGAATTCTTTCGATTTGTATTGTATGTGGTTGATTCTTAATTTGGAACGTTTACTTTGTTGTTGTTTCTTTCCTCTTCGTTTCTCGTTGATCACAAGATTCGTCAAATTGTGGCAAATAGATTGAGTTTTTGATTGAATTGTTCTTTTGCATAACATGATGAATTCCATTCCATTTCAATTGTAGATTTTCAATTTTTGACTTTTTTGTTTATTTAACAAATAATTTTGTTGAATCGAAATTTTTTGCGTTTTTTTTTTCTCCGTCGTCATACCGAGTTGAATGAGCGCAAAATTAATGAAAAAAATAAACAAAACTACCATTGACCAATCAAACTAAACACACATAAAATAAAATGAGATTATTATTTTTTTTTTGTCGCCGTTGGATTTTACCACGTAGTACGCTTGATTTTGTGCTTTTTACATCGGATCCACCGTCGTCAAATCGCTTTACTGTCATTTCAATTTTTCCGTGTGGATTTCAATTTCGAATCTTGAAACCAGTCAGTCATCAGACTGCTATAAATCGGTCAATAAATTGGACGAATAAAATGACAATTCTATTCGTAAAAATCGCGAAAAACTGACTGACAGGAAGATGGAAAGGAAGAAATTTCATTAAAATCATCGAAACGATATGAATAAAACCAAAATAAATTGATTGATGAAAAAAGTTCAATGAAAGCCAATTTAGAAGAAGAAAAAAAAACCGGTGAAGAAAAAGAAAATTCTTTTTAACCTCAGCCAGTACAACAGACACAGTCGGGTCTACAACGGCTGAATGAAAACAATAAAATTGCCACCAATTGTAATTGAATTCAATTAAACTGAAATTGAAAAATGTGAATATCATTGTTTTGAAGCTTATGTGTACCTTAAATGTTATCATTTTTTTTTTCATATGATAATACCCATTGAAGCGTGCTATTAATTGATCAGGTTACAATATTTCCGATTCCAGGCATTTAATCTTCCCAAACTAAGCTCTCTCTCTCTCTTCACATTCCACCGAATGAACAGGAAAAATGAATTTTTGAATGTTGAATTCGGCATGAAAAAGCCTTTCAAGTGAACCGCACAATCGAAACTCGACTCTCATTCTCTTTCTACAGATTTTAACTCATTGATTTAAGCAAAATACATTTGTACATTTTACATGTACATATAATTAATGCTAAAAAATGAATTAAATAAATTTTTTCTATGTACTTGTGCAATTTACATTTGGATGGTGAGTACAACGGTTTGACAAAATGTGTAGCGACCCTTTAATTTGACGGTACACAGTTTCTTTTCCCGTTCATTTTTTCATTCAGTGTGTGAGTGAGCCGTGTACCCGAGGATTTTTTTTTAATAGGTTTCATCTGTGTCCCACATTTTTTTTTATGGTTGTTACTTTCGCTTCATAAGTCGGGCCTGGTAATCATATGCAATTTTACCCCTAACCGTTTTTTTTTTATTCATCATCTTTTTGTGTAATTGTATCTCATACCAATACTCTGCGCTCTGAGCTCTGAGCTCTGAGTCTCTTTTGTTATATTACTGTTCAAAATATACTACAAAATATACATATATAATATTGTAGCCAGCGTTTCAAGGTTTTAGTTGTACTGATTAATGCCGCACATATTCAAATACTTATTCGATATGCAAAATAGAATTACCCTTTTCAGATGAACAAAAAAAAAGAGAAAAAAAAAAACGACGAGAAATAATAATAAAAACAGTTGAGCACGCGTCACATTTTGGATCGCTTGAAATATTTATCATTTGCTGTGATGGTCTCGTTTACTCTTGTGTCTTGCGCTTATTGCACTTTTCCTTTTCAATCCAATCGAAAGAAATTTGAATAAATTATTTATGAACCGAACAGAAGCGAAAAATTCCTAATTAAGAATTAAATTCAAATGTTCTGTTGCCTTTGGTATCGTTTGGTTGTGTTGTATAGAGAAATTGGAACCAATGCTTAATTGCGTTGGTATTGTTCATCACCTGCGTTCAAACGCGTATCACAAACCAAAATATGTGCTGTGTCCTTTTTTTTTTTTGAATTTATGATCCTTTCACCCGATCATTAGACGAATTTTGTATGTGCTGTGATGCTTAATTTACATTTTTCTTTTTTTTTTTCGAAATTATTTTTCTCGTGTCGCTTGAATTTGACGTTGTCAGTATTCACAATTTTCTGTGTACCCACATTTTTTTTCATCTCTCGTTTCGCCTGTGACGGCCTGTAATTTAACCCGATACATTTTTTTTGTTTGTTTCATTCATTCCTTTGTTCATCTACTACGTACGTGTGCCTCATTTCCTGAACCAGAATATTCAAATCACTGTGTATGTGCCTAATCTAAATCGTCAGAGTCAAGTTCTTTTTTTTTTTTTTTTTTTTTTTTTTTGGTTCGGGTTGGAAGGGTATATGGCACAGAGAAAGAGTAAGAGAGAAGAATGAAATAACAACAAAAAAACCGTCAACTGAGGACTTGGAATACTTTTACTAATGCTTATATTTTACTATGTATTGAAATACACGGATTGGAATCGACGCCATGGAAAACAAGAAAAATATTAATCGAATGTTTCGATATGCATTGTCGTTTCGACGCTTTTTTTCGGGTATTATGTAGCTTGTAGCTGTGTAGTATATTTCTGTTGTTTTCTCTTTAAATAAATTACAAACGCGTGTTTACATTAAATTCGTTAACGAAGGGATCGAAAAGTGTTTTTAACTTAATGAAAATGCAGTTTTGTTAAGTCTGTTTTCCACATTGATTCTTAGCACACACTCTCTCGGTGTGTGTGTGTGAGAGAGAGAGAGAGAGATAAAATGAAAAGTGGAAGGGCGGCAGAACCAGGTTCGATTTTACTGTCAATATATTCGAATAGCGATTTTAAGTTAATTTGCATATTCGCGACTGACAGTGACAAAACATGGATATGGATTTAAATGTTTATGTATAAAAGTGCTTCTACATCAATTGAAAAATTGGAAATTTGAACTCCTTTTATTAATGGCCTTTCAGTCTTTACTATGCATATAAAGAATCTCTTCTTTTTAATTTCATTTATTAAAATGTTGTTGAACTTATTTGATACATAACACTCAAACCAACCCCAAAATAGAATGTTGGCCGTTCAAATATACACATATATTCGGATCCGAATCTAAGACAGGCTACGTTTTTAAATTGCTTGAAAACAAATTCAGTTACATCAATGCCTAGGATCTCTAGGCATCTGAATAGTTCAAAATATCGACCGCAAAAGGAGATTGAATGACCGATGCCCAATTTTAAGTGGCCATTTACTCAAAAGTGCTTAAAAAAGATCTTATGGCTTATGGGGCATATAATAATAATAATCGTTGAAGTCTTCATTACGATTAGGCTCTCTTCTCTCTCTCAAAAAAAAAAAAAAAATCATTTCGCGTCTCATTTGTCCTTCATATCAGAGCCAAAACATAATGGAAATCATAAAAATAAGTTGATTCTATCGACGATTCGGCTATTGTTCGAAATATGTATAATTTCGTTCGACGAGTTCGACAGGAAAAACGAAAACATTAAGGTAAAAATGGTAATCATTTGGTTGAATTTGTTTTTGAATAACTCGATTCTCGGCTGAGCCACAAATATAAAGAAGTTCCATAAAAGTTTGCTCTTTTTTCAAGAAAGAAGGAGGAGAAGAAAGAAAGAAAAAAAACGTCATAAAATTAAGATCACATAGTGCGGTTATGAGTTTGTATGCAAATTTGTTCATACGAAAAACAAGCAATGAACATTAAAAGTGGAACAAAATCGTTTCCAATCCATTTATCCATTTTGTTGGCAATATGAATTCCATCTTGGCATTTGGAAGGATTCAGATAAAAATGAATCGAATTTGAATCCATTTCCAGGCATCCTTCTGCTGAATGGTGAATAATGAAAAATAATATTACATTCAATAACAATTTCAAATAAAATTTCGAGACCTTTGGCTTCCAAAAGTCATGAATTTCCGATTCCGTTCATTAAACGAAAATGTCAAACCAAATTTGAATCAGTCAAATCACCAAATTTCGAACATTTTCTATGGAAAAAAAGCAAAAGAAAAAGGAAGAAACGAATTATTTTTTTTTTTTTTTTT
>GL501446.1:720699-742486 GCA_000149185.1 Mayetiola destructor
TTTTTTTTTTTTTTTTTTTTTTCGTTTTTCAAGAAAAGTTTTCATCCAAAAGTGACGACAGTTACCTGTGTGCAATGTCTTGTTGTTAGCATTTCATTGTTAATCATTCATTGATGAGAGGGGCAAATCTGCCATTGATTGTGTTACTTCATGTTTTTCGTCGAAAAATAAATCCAACAAAAGGAAGCGGGAAAAAATGGAAAGAGAACGAAAATTTTTTCAAATGCAATTGCTTTAAAAGCTAATCGAAATGTTATTTAAATATTTTGCTGTTGTTTAGCATTCAGTGTTTGGCTTTCGGCAATCGACTCTCCTATTCTCGATCGATGAAATTGATTCAAATCGATTTGGCATCTTAACATCTACAGTGAATGTGGTGAATGTGTCAATCAAATTAGTGACAATATTTCGTTGATTATTTTCATTTAAATTTTGTCACATACATCCCTGACAGCACTTACACATCAAAATCATTTCCCATTAATTTTTTTCCTCAACTTTTTTATGTTTTGTCTTGTTTTGTTTTTTTCTTCGTCTATGTTGGACGCCTTGAGATTTGGTTATAACAATCGATAGTTAGAGATGACTGTTTCTTGTTTAATATTCTATCGTATGCGGAAATAAAAACTCAAACATTTGAGGAATTCGAATTTGAGTAAATGGTAAATCATTAGCAACAATAACAATAAAAAAAATTCATAATTGTTCTCCGTACACCGCATTTTGCGCCACTAAATACTTCATTCTGAATCTTTTGATCCAGAAATCGGATACCTTTCTGCCATTCATTCTTCAATGGAAGACTAATTCGAAGAAAAATTGGAATATGACATGCTGATTTGATTTTTGTTCGCTTCTTCGCTTCCGATGTCATCCAATAAAAATCAAATAATGTCATTTTCGAATTGTCCAATAAATTGTGCATTGATCTATCATTCTTTTCTTCGGTTTGTCAGTCGGATGGAAAAACCGTTAAAAAAAACTGTCGCACAAACACAAAGATTTGTTCGTTACATTTCCAATTAAAAGGTCGAACCTGGAGAGGTTGACCCAATTTGAAGTGGTATTGGATTAACGCTCGATTGATTTTCCGCATTGAAATTCCGTTGCTGGTTAATGAAATTGCTACAGTTATGCAAAATGAGCTCCGACATTCTTAGCAAAGATTCTTATCATTCGAATAGGTTTTTGTTCTCATGAGAAATTTCCTTCTAAAATAAGATGGCAACATTCATCATTCAAAATATATGTATCCAGTCAAAATTATACAATTCATTTCAACAGGCAACAACAATTCATGCAAATCTCATATGCCATCATCATGTCCACTTCACTTCGATGAAAAAAAAAAAAAATTGCATTTTCCCCCAATATGAAATGCAAAATTGTTCACAAATATTATGACATTTGTTATTATTGTTGGTGGTAAAGCAGGGAGAAACAGGACCTCATCACCATCATCGTCTTCTAGTATTTGTTGTTTGAAATATTTGTTTGTTTTTGTTGCTTCTTTTCGTCGTTGTCACCAATCAGATGAAATGCAATTAACGAATTCAAAAAAAAAAATAAAAATAAAAAAAAAACCGTTCATAGTTGCGCATCATATGATTATGATGAGCACTTCAATCTTCAATTTGACAAAGTTTTGAAGGACCAGAAGAGAAAAAATACGAAGGAATATTTAAATGATGAATTTTATGCTGAAAACAACGGCCATTGCATTCCAAGTTTGGTAATAAATTAAATTAAACCGAATTAAATAATGATGAACATGGCTTAATTGAGAATTTAGGAAACTTTTTCCAGATGAGACCAAATATTTGAATAAGAAAACCTGTGAACCTATTATCGTTATGGTTCGTGGTTCGTTGTATCGTGAGTGTTGAATTGATGAATCTGTGTTTTTCTTCTTCTTCTTCTTCTTCGGAAACAATGAAAATAATAATATTCAGCGTTTGAACGATCGTCGTGAAACAGACTTATGACGATGTTGAAACGATTTAGTTTGATGTTTTTCATCAAAATTCATATTCAAAAAAATGAGTTCAATCAGAGAAAAACCATTCATCGTTCGGTCCTCATTCACACAGGACACATCCACCTTTGCATTAATTTACCACATAGCTGTGGCTGGCATGAAGCTGATGGCTGGAGGGTGATTTGAAGACGGTTTACATTCAACCTGAATAAAAGTTTTACATATACGAACATCGAACATATACAAAATGCGGGAAAAAAAAGTTGAATCGCATATCGACAGAATCAAAAGCGATAAATTGAAGAAAACATTTCAATTTAATTTCCGCTATCGAGAAAAATTATTATTATTTATTCAGCTACTTAATGTCTTGTGTATAAGCGCATTAAATTATAAAATTGAACCTAATGTTCTTCATTCAGAAAGGTTCGTTTTTTGGTTGTTTTTTTTTTCCTTTTCATGGATTCCATTTCCAGCATATGAACGAAAACAATAGACGATATCCATTGAAAATGAAAATTGATACTCAAATGAATTGTGAAACGTTGTGAATGAAAGAATTTCGATCTCAGTTGAACATCATCAAATCGTATCAAGAGTTTTTATCGAAAAATGCAAACATTCTAAAGGGAGCCGATACGCGGTACATTTTCCATTGAAATATTCTAGATCAGCAAAGTTTTTGTCGAAAATAATACAATCGGATCGTGGTCATCAATTGTTCTTATTCAGCAAATCGAAATGAAGACGATTTCGTATGAAAGAAATACGATTATTGAATTTGTTAGGCGAAATAAATGTTCGATAATTTTCTTTTTTTTTTACGAAAAATTAGTTTATTTCATTGATCGAATGATTATTTATTTTTTTTTTTTTAAATAAAATAGAATAAAAAGTTCGAAAAAAAAGGCCAAACATTAAATGGTTCCAGTGTTAAATTCAATTGACAACCGAAGTTTTCAATGTTTTATTACGCGGATCCATTGTTCAGTGATGTTAAGTATTCATTGTATCTCTTTTCTTGAGCGATTTGCAATTTTTCGAGTTTTTTGGTGAGACCTTTGCTGATTTTCTCTCCGCTTAGATCCAATGTTGGGATT
Organism: Mayetiola destructor; assembly: GCA_000149185.1. Classification (NCBI taxonomy): domain Eukaryota; kingdom Metazoa; phylum Arthropoda; class Insecta; order Diptera; family Cecidomyiidae; genus Mayetiola; species Mayetiola destructor. Next base: position 723,778 of record GL501446.1, read on the forward strand.
CCCTGTGTATTCAAAAAAAAAAAAAACAAATATAAAAAAAAATTAAAATGGATCGATAAGTAGATAAGGCGGCATGTTTTGTTTCAACTTACGCGTTCATCGAACGCCGAATATTTATCGGTTTCATTTAAAAACATTTTCTTTGGATCAATTTTGCGTTGTGCTTCGGCGGCAGCAGCAGCTGCAGCTGCTTCTTGTCTCTTTTTCTCTTTGAGTTGTTGTTTCTGGGTCTCGGCTTGTTTTTTAGCATCACGTTCACGTAGCAAAGTTTCCCGATCAACTAATTTAATTGAGGCAGCCGCACCTTCACGATCCTCGAAACGAACGCCCAAATTGGGCAGAACATCGTCTCGCAATGCATCGCACAAATTCAAAATTTCCGAACATTTTTGAGCACGAGCCACTTCTCGAACGGAATGACGGAATTCGGACAATGTGGTTAAATATGGCATCACAATTTCCTCCAAATCCATTCCATTCTTGTTTGAATCGAGCGGAAAACCGATTCCACCTCGTGGACCATTGATAACACCAAAAAATGTGCAAAATGTCTGTGATATAAATTGCAATACGTTTTAACAATAACAAATTCAATGTTCCGCTGGCATTGTGATCACGAATATAAATGTTGCTCAGGCCAACCAAATCACGCAATGTATCCAAAACAGTTCGCGTATCAATGTTGTCGCATAATGCAACATGAACAGCATTCTTAGCATCGTTCAACTTGAGTTGTAAGTCATTGGCAGCTGTGTTCCAGTGTTGAAACTGTTTACCTGGATCGGTATCGTTTTGTGATTGACGCAAAAAATCTTTGACATTCAAAAAGAATTCCTGGAGAAAAAAAAAACAAAACAAACACAATTGAATTTTTTTTTTTTAAATTAAATCCTTTCAAACGATACATTTCGGAAATGGATTTTCGTACATTGAGAAACTTTCGGTATTGTGTAGCCATGTCCATTGTATTATCCGAATAGTCAAGTGTATCTTTCCATGAATGCAACAAAAACATAAGCCGAAGATCAGCTGCACTTTGTTTTTGTAGCGCTTGCTGAATTGTTATGAAATTTTTCAATGATTTTGACATTTTGCAACCGGCTATCGTCAAATGGCCTGTATGCAAAAAATAATTCACCCATGTTGCACTGTCATAGTAGGCCTCACTCTGTGCCAATTCATTGTCATGATGTGGAAATTTTAAATCAACACCACCGGTATGAATGTCAAGCGTTCGACCGCAAATATCCGATGCCATTACAGAGCATTCAATGTGCCATCCAGGACGACCAGCACCCCATGGACTTGGCCAAGATGGTTCACCCGGTTTGCTTGTTTTCCACAATGCAAAATCATTTGGTGAATGTTTTTCATTCAAACGATCTTCGGATATGCATAAATCACCTTCACCTTCTTGTAATGATTTTGTGTCTCCATATGCTTCGGGCACCAATTTTGCATAATAATGATGTTCGGCAGCATCAAATTTGGCCACATCAAAATAAACCGAACCATTCGATTCGTATGCAAGACCATTGCTAATGATTTTCTCAATGAATGTAACAATTTGTGGAACGTATTCGCTGACTCGGGTCAAGACATCCGGTGGAAGGATCTAAAAATGAATCCAATAGTTATTTTTGCTTTCTTGTGAAAAAAAAAAACGAAAGAAAAAGAGTCTTATTCTTAGAGTCTTACGTTCAACGCTTCCATGTCTTTATGGAATTCATTTTCCCAGAATCGTGGCAATTTTTCGAATATCGAATTCTCCGTAACAGTCGAACCAAACTTACGATCCAGCCAATCGGCAAACGCATCTTTGGATTGTTCCAAAAAGTTTAATTTGGCAGTTTCAATGGATTTTGCATCACCCGATTTTATTGCCATTTGGAAATTTACATTGGCCTCGGTCATTCTGAGAAGAAGAACAAAAAAAAAAAAGAAAAACAAAAAAAACTCGTTTTTAAATCACATTCGTTGCCAACTGTGTGCCAAGTATTTGCAATGAAAACAAAACCATTCAAATGTAAACAAAATATGAATTTGATGGAACAGAAAATGTCACTCACTGATTCAGTGTCCGAGCAAGCAATGTCTTTTTATCGGGATCGGTATTGTTTTCGATAACATTGTTCAATTGATCCAAAACTTCCCGGTAATCGCTAACAATTTGTTCAACATTCGTGGATGATGCAACATAGCGATCATATAGGTAATGTTGACGGGCTCGTTTGATGATTTTGTCATCGATATCGGTGATATTCATCACATAAAGAACATTGTAGCCAAAGTAATCGTTGAGAACACGACGAAGAATATCAAAAGAAATGTAAGATCTGCAAATGAATCGAAATTTCCATCAATTCATTTTAACTTGTATTTGACATGTGATGCGAAATTAACATACCTGGCATGTCCCATATGTGATGCATCATAAACAGTTGGTCCACAGCTGTACCAATTAACATTGTTACCATTGGCCGGCACAAATTCCTCTTTCTGTCTCGTTAAACTGTTGTAAAGCCGTAATTTTGGTTTGATTTGCAATGGTGTCGGCGCTTGCCACGTTGGTTGATTTCGTTTTGACATTTTACACACTTTTTAATTCAATGACAACAAATGAATTTATTTTCGTTGAGAAATTTTTTCGATTGTACACCTTTAACTATGAATGGATTGAATGGAACCGTTTGAATTTCAATTCAATTTAATTAAAAACTTTTGAACGACGATTGTTTTGTTCACATGCTGATCGTACACAACCGTATGCAAGTGAATGAGTCAATCGGCTGTCAATTTACATCATTGTTCATGTTGCAGTGATTTTTGACCAGAGGAACAGAGATGGCGCCTCCTGCAAATTATCCATTCGTGTTCTCGGGACGCTGAGCTTTTCGAAATTTTTTATTTTATTATTTTTTTTTTCTTACCGAAAAATATTGTCGAAAAAGTTAGAGGTTCTTCTCACATCGGTTTGGCTGAACAAATTTATGGGTAGCAAATCGGTCGATTTGATTTCATAAAATTTTACCGAATGAGAACGTTCAATGCATCGGTCGCCATGTGAATGAATACAAAAGCTTCTACACAATTAGTGTATATTGTTGATGTGTGACTGTATGCCGATCACATTGACAGTTCACAAGTATTCGTGTTTCACCGCATTTCTAGCTACGTGTTTGCATTCAAAGAATAAGTTTTGCTTAACTTTGCACGCAAAACATATACAAAACCGATTAAATTTCCCTAATAAATCAAGTGAAAAATTTCAATTCAATCAAAATGCACGGACCAGCCGTATTTATAGATCTAACATTGGAAGATCAGGTAAATGAACAAATATATATATATATTTTATTTGCCGAATCAAAACAATTGAGTTAAAATTTCGAATCGAAAAGATTATAACCTCAATGTTTGTGATGTATTATATTTTAGGCCCAAGAATTACGAAAATATCTCAAAAGTTTGGGAGCCGAAATTTCCGAAGAGAAATCAAATAAAGGCATCGAAGATGATTTACATAAAATCATTGGCGTTTGTGATGTATGTTTTAACAATGGCGATCCAACCGACATCGATGGCATATTAAACAGCATTGTGTCGATTATGGTTTCGGTATGTATTTACCATGTTTGAATATGTATCATCATAAATGTAGGACGATGGACTCATTTATATTTATATTTGTATTTATATTTATTTTTGTTTCATGTGCACAGATTCCGTTGGAACGTGGCGAAAACATTGTTTTGGCATTTTGTGAAAAATTGACAAAAGCATCGGAGCTTCCATTGATCAAAGTTTGCCTTCAATCGTAAGTTCAATTGAAAATGAGATCCCAAAATGAATTCAAAACGAAATATATCATTCAAAAAAAATTTTCAGATTGTGGCGTTTGTTCAATCATTTGGAACCAACATCACCGTTCCGTTATCATGTGTACTACCATCTGGTCCAAGTAGCCAAACAATGCGATAAAGTGCGTGAAGTGTTCACTGGTGTCGATCAATTAAAAACACAATTCGCACAATGTCCACCATCAAATGAACAAATGCAAAAATTGTATCGTTTATTGCATGATGTATTAAAAGATACAAACAGTGAATTGGCCGCAAAAGTGATGATTGAATTATTGGGAACATATACGGCCGAAAATGCATCGGTTGCACGTGAAGATGCAATGAAATGTATTGTGACCGCATTGGCCGATCCGAATACATTTTTATTGGATCCATTGTTGTCATTGAAGCCGGTACGTTTTTTGGAAGGTGAATTAATTCATGATTTGTTGTCGGTATTTGTGTCGGAAAATTTAGCCGCATACATTCAATTCTATCAAAATCATAAGGAATTTGTAAATTCACAAGGTTTGAATCATGAACAAAATTTAAAAAAAATGCGATTATTATCGTTTATGCAATTGGCCGAAAGTAATCCAGAAATAACATTTGATCAATTGCAACAAGAATTACAAATCACAGAAAATGATGTTGAGCCATTTATAATTGAGGTATTGAAAACGAAATTGGTGCGGGCTCGTATGGATCAAAAAGCGCGCAAAGTTCATATTTCAAGTACAATGCATCGAACATTTGGGCGACAACAATGGATGCAATTGAATGAATTGTTGCGGGCATGGAAATCAAATTTGCAACTTGTTCAAGAGGGCATGAAATCGGTTGCTCAAACACAAGCTGATTTATTGCATAAACAACAAAAACAACAAAACAATTAAATGCCAATCGATCGATACAAAATGCACACACACACAGACACACAAACCACGATGAATGCACCAAATTGATTTTGGTGAAATTGTGAAATCAACATCATTCGAAAATATATTGAGAGTGAAAATGGGATTTTTTTTATTCAATTTTCCACTCATTTTCTTTGCATCCAATTTATACCGATTTACCAATGAATAAAATGGAAGATCCAATTAAATGTAAAACAAAAAAATATGTTGCGTTTTCCTCTTTTTTTTTACGCTCGGCAGTGGAGTTGGGTTTGTGAGCTTGATTGTTTCTAATTAGGTATTAAATGAGAATTCCATTTTAGCCTGAGCTCCTCTTTGTTTGGCCTCAATTCCTTGCGAGTTTGCCTTGAATATCTTACCTAATTCTATTTTCATTGGTTCATCTTCCTGTGCAACGCTTTGTATGGAAATCGGTTAGACCGGGAGTCTTGAATGAAAAACTAAATTTTATTCTTTATCACTTTATTTCAAATGATTTTCTTTTTTTTTTTTTTTTTTTGTATAAAAATATTACATTACTATAACTAAAAAATAAGTTTGCGTTTGTGCTTCCCTCCTGTCCTCTGCATCATAAATTTCATTCTAAACTCTCTCTTTTCTACATTCTAATAAATGAATTGTCATTCTTAAGAATAAAGGAACGACGAAAGAAAGACTTAACGAAAAAAAAAAAAATACAGGAATATCGAAGGAACAATGCACAAAATGATTTTGTCCATTGCTTCCAATTGGCCATGAGTACTTTTTCCCTTGTTATGTATTTTTTTTTCAAAAAAAAGAAAAAACAAAATCATGACTTATCAATTCAAATGGTGAATGAAACGGATCGCCTTCTCAAATGTTTGTTTAATTATTATTTTTCCAAGGATGAATGTTGGGCCGCTTCAACAGCTGATTGATTGCAATAGATTTCTAAGATCTTTGAAACCAGAAGGAACTATAGAATTTTCCCAAACATCAATAACAACAACAACAGTTAAAACAAATCACTGAATTTCAAATTCAAAATCCAAAGAAAAAATTAAAATTAAAAAAAAAAAAAATATTAATAAAATAATATCAATGCGTTGATAGCACTTTTTACTCCGGCTGGTGGACATTTGTATTATCGTTGATCACTTTGTTTTAATTTCATAAATTTTGTTGCATTTATGTTTCATTGTGTGTATGTGAATGTGTTCAACTGTTTTTTTTCGTTATAATTTTTTTTTTAACTTTAAATTCGATGCCCTCCACATCTCCGTTGGTTATTTTATAATTCGATTTCGATTTAAATTTGTACTTGAGTTTTTTTTTATGTGTATCTTCTTTCATTTCTTCTCTTCTTTTTTTTTTAACAAAAATAAAACGAAATGCCTTTTCACCATTTCAAATCGTTCATTTTTTGGATTGATTTTTTTGTTTGTGTGCAAATTTTTGTTTCTCTTTTTTTTCTTTTTTTTTTTTTTGATATTTCATTAATAAATACGTGTTACGTTCACTTACCCGAATGAATATTTTCACTGTGTGATGCGCACGATAAATCGTATTCGGTTTCGCGGAGACGATACGCATTCAATTTCATTTCATTTTGCATTTGTTTTTTTTTCGAATAATTTTGGTCTCGAATTGCGTTACTTGATGGTGATGCGGTATTGCGGCAACGCGGAAAATAATTGCGATAGAAAACAAAAAAATATTCTTTCATAAAATACATCTGTTTGTTTTTCCACTCGCTAAATCGATAACAAAATAAGTAAACGCTGTAAATATTTAATGTCCCAAGGAAACCAATGATGTTTTGAATTCGCAGCCATCTCCATTTCGTTCCCTTTTCCTATCTGTCTCATATCAATTTTTTTGCACAATTTTTTTCGTCACGTTTTTTTTTTGGTTTTGTTTTTCTCAGTGAATTTTGGAATTTTCATGTAACCGTTGGGCTGTGCTTGTCTCGATCGAGAATACCTGTCCAAACAAAACCAGAGAAAAAAGAAAAGAAGAAAAGAAAAAATTTCTTCGTTCGTGAATCCCGATGAATAATGTTGCATTGATGGTTTTATTCAAGCGTCATCGCATTAGCTTATTTTGTTTTTTTAATAATATTTAAGAGGGAGCATTAAGTCCTTGGATGTAGCATGCCGATCCAATTCCTTTTACGTGCGTATAAACAAAACACATCCACACAAATACATATACATATAAATATATAAGAAATCTTATAGGCATCGAAACTGGAAAGATTATAATTTGAAATGGAAAACAAAAATGTTCAAAAAATAAAATGTAATAGAAACCTTTGTAAAATGGTATGTAGAATGAAAGTGGATGTAGGGCGGGACCGAATCACATGGACAAGTGCCGATATTTGCATTGTTTATCCTCACAACGTCCCATCAAATCAAATGGACAAATGATGGAATCTAGACTCTGCTCGGTTGCACTGTAAATTTATTTATTTTTTTTTGTTCATTTAATGGCTTTTACGAAAATTGTTACGAAATGATTTAATGTTAAACTGCACCTGGATTCATTCTCTTTGTCACATTTTAAGTGCTCCAATGGCGACGAATATTTACCATAAACCGTATCATCATCTTCGATCTGTTTTCCACTGAATTCCACTGCTGCCTATTTTTTTTTTTTTTTGGAAAGTGAAAAATGAAGGAAAATACAAAAACTGTTGTCTTTGAACCCATAGAAAAAGAAAAACAGAAAATTTTTTTTGTTTTGTTAAAATTAAAAGATAGATATTCAGCTAACTGAGAAAAAAATTTCATGCGGCACTTTAGGCTGGTGGTTTGGTTCTGATGCGATGATCTGTGTGCCGCTTTCTTTTCCATCTGCCTTTTGTGGTGTTTGATTGATAAGCTCTTTGTCGATGGTGGGCTCTTTTGTGGCAGGTTCTTCATTGATAGACTTTTCTTGGGCAGGTTCTTCTGTGATGGGTTCCAGTGCCGGGTTTTCAGTTGGTATTTGGTCATCATTTGGCTGTTTAAATGAACGGGTTGAGACGATGTCAGTCGAAGCCGGAAAAAAATCAATTCATCCGATGATACTTACAATATCCACGATACTAATTTCATTGTCTTCAGTTGGTTTTGTTGAATTTTCAGCCGTAATCGGCACTTCTGGTGGCGTCACCGTATTCTCGGCTAAACAGATTACTTCCTGAGTAACAGCTTTTTTTTCCGGAACAGCAACCGCTGGCTGTTCAATATCTTTGATCGATTTGTCACCAGCAGCAGCCGTCAACGGTTCCGAACGTACCGTTCCTTGATTGCCATTATTAGCAACAACTTTTGCAGCAGCTTTACGTGCATCTGCTTGCAACAAACCGATTCGTTTGCTAATCGTCACGATGGCTTTTGGATCTAATTGTTTCAACTTTAATTTTTCCATACTAATTTGTTTTAGCTTCGTTTTAATATCCACTTCTTTATTACACTTTATTCTGATGATCGAAAGTTTCGAATTTAGTCAAAAAAACAATTCTAAAACATTAAATGAAAAATCAAATCCAAAAACGGAATACTTACTTGTAATCAGTATTTTGGGCTATAGCACCCAAACGATTACATGATGTCTCTAATTTAAGCAATTGGGTGCGACTGTTGATGGCCGTTATTTCGGCCTTTGCAACATTCGGATATAAGTTTTCAATTAAATTATTCTGTTGTGTTAATAATTCTTCGGTCAGCTGCATTTGTTCTCGCAATTTAATCAAATTCTGTTCTAGTTTTTGTTTACTAAGGGTTTCCAGATTGGTGCGTGAGGTCAGACGGTGTACTTTCATTAAATTGTTCAAATAGATTTCTCTATTGTTGATTTGGAAGCGGAAAAATAGGAGAACGAAAAAAAACATCTTGAGTATGGCAAATAAATGGACTAAATTTGACAACGGATGACTACTTACTCATGGGCATGATAACGTTTTTCATAATTTGCCAGAACAATTGCCTGAATTTTTGGTGTCGTATTTGCGAGATCAGCAATTGAAATGGATGACAAAATTTCTGGTTTCTTTGGAATTTCACTATTCGTTGCATTCTTCACTGGCTGTTCCTTTTGAACAGACGAAAATTTCAGTGCTGTTTTTGATAATTGAGTTGAAGCGGCCATAGTTTCGGTGACCTCTTTATTTGACGCAGAGGCGGCCAGTCTATTTTCCTCGGATATAAGATTTTCAATGGTATTCTTAACCAAAACATGCTTTGCTAACGAATTATTATTCGTTGATGAAAGTGCCGGCGATTTAATCGTCAAACCACTTTGAATCGATGTTTTCGGCGATTCCACAATGTTGGTGGTGTCTTTATCGCTAGGAGTACATCGATCATTTAGCAGAACAACTGTCAGTTCCGGAAATTTGGTCTTTGGCTTAATTGGATTCGGTGTCGTGGCCGATAATGATGTCTGTTGAGCCTGCGATTGAGTTGCTGGTGTAGCTTTTGCTGTTCGTGATTTTTGCTCTTTTTGTCTTTCCAACAACTTCATTCGACTTATTAATCGATGATATTCTAATCGTGATGACAGCGGCAAATGACACACTGCTTTCGATTCGTCCACTTTTGGTTCAGGCTGAGCCCAAAAAAAAAAACGATTTCGTTTAATTGGCATAAAACATAGACAAAAAGAAAAAACGTGGAAATTACCTGTTTTTGGCTTGTAGTCAGTATGCTCTTCTTAGCTGCTTTTGCTGCCGGAGCCACTGTGACTGATGATTTTTTCGTATCCTGATTCGAATCTGTATTTTTGCGTACGCTTTGCAAAAATTGATCGAGTCGTAGTTGGAATGCATTTGTTGGATCATCATTATTTGAATTGGTCGATGAATTTGAATGAGTTTTGTTGTTTGGCAATTGATTTTCTCGGTCATTGTCATCGGTATCATCGCTCGATGATTCTGGATTCAGTGAAATGATTAATTTTTTAACCGGTTTCGGTTTCCACGTGGTGATAATCGGCGATGACGTTGATTTTCGCAACGCATCTAAATTCGTTGATAAAATTGATTTTTCCAAAGTTGCTTTTGTTACGGGCTTAGCTGCTACAGTTTCAGTCTCTTTTTTCGTTTGGATAACTATTTTTGGTGTCGATGTTTGGCTTGTGGATGTGGAAGCTGCTTTGGTAGTCGATTTCATAGTTGTCGACTGTTTTGTTCCGACCGTAGCACCAACTTTTGGTTTCGTTTGTTTTGCTGGCACATTTTTTGCCTGTAATGGTTCGTTTGGCTTCCGTTTTGATGGCACATTTTTTGTGATGATGGTTGCCGTTTTCGTTACAACATTCAACTTTTTCTTATCATTCGTTTCAATAACAGTCTTAAGCGTTTCATTATTACCAATTTCCTTGTTTGTGGTTTGTTCGATCTCCGAAACATTCGACTTTGCTAATTTGTTTTCCATTATTGGTATTGGTGCCATGCCAGCATTCGTTTTTATTTTAGACTTTGCAATCGGAATGGGCTGAACTTTTGTTTGATTACTTTTGAGTCGTTTCAACGCTTCACGTAAATTCATTGTTAATTTCGGTAGATCATCATTCATCCCCCATTCAGATTCTGTATCCGGTTCAACGGAGATTCTTTGGATGGTCGCTTGGTGTTTGGGTGATGTCGTCTGAATGTCGTTTGCTTTTGATTTCTTACCTAAAAGTTTAAATTGTATTTCAACTGAGAATTCCAAACGGGGCAGAAGGGGCAAAAAATGTAAAAAGCTTAAAATACACAAACCTTTCGATGACAGCAACAGGCTCCGCAAACAATCCTCTTCCAAAGTATCAACCTGACTAAGTTCATCATTATTTTTTGGTTGAATTTCATCATCAACAACGGTCATTGTAACTGTTTCAATGCCACTATTCGAATTCGATGAATTTTGATTTCGCAATTGTTCAATCAATTGTGCCCGAAGCTCGTCTTCACTATCCACATTCACAGCACCAGCACCAGTACCGCCAGTTATATTATTATTATCCATTGTTTCGCCATTAAGTGGCTCATATCCGGCTGTTATTTGATTTTGACCAAACATATTCGGAAATTGATGATTCATTGGCGTCGACTGATCAATTTCAATATAAGTTGCATTAAATGGCACCGGTACCGCAATCGATGTACCCCAATCCACATATTGCTCATCAAAAATAATTGTATTTCGGCAAAAAATTGGACTTTTTGAACTTTCATTGCTGCTCGCCAATTCCATATCCATTGGCTGATACTGATTACCACCATCCGGCGAACTAATTGGACTTATATCCATATTATTATTATCAGAATCAATGCAATCAATGCTACGTTCACCACTTTCATCGGCAATCACACTGTCGGTGGGTGAATATGGTCTGGCCGTTTGTTGTTGTGTGGCCGCTTGACGTTTTTTTCGTGCTTCATGTTTTTTCAATACGGCCGATTTCAATGCCATCAAACGGAGCTCTTGCTCCTCCAACAAATGCAATTCATCTTCATCATCATCGGCTGGTGGCGATGCATTTTTTCGCTTCTTTTTATTAAAATCAGTCATGGAATGTTCAGTTTTTCGTTTAATCGATTCATTTGTTGGACTGTCAAAACTTTTGCATCGTTTTCGTTTCGTTGATGACGTTGATGATGTTGATGACATTTTTCGATTATCATCATGTGGCTGTTTTTGTAATGCCGTTAATTTGTCATACAATGTACTTTTACTGGTTGTACGTCTGGTTTGTTCGTTCATATTCAATGCCATTATCAATTCATCACGATTTCGTAACAATGTTTCATTGTCTGAACCGCTTGAATATGAATACGCTTTGAATGGTTGCTGTTTGACATTTGATCGTTCCGTTCTGCGATCATCGTGTTTATGACGTTTATCTTTTTTACGACGTTTTTCCTTTTTTGTAGCACGATGCGATGCCCGGCCAATATATCGACTATTTATCAATAAATAATCATTTTCATTGTCAATCGTAGGCTCTTCATCGGATGATATGTTTTCAATGTGAGCGGCCAATGCAGACGGCATGATTTGTCTTGGATTTGTTGACGGTGGGATTTTTCGGATAAAATTCTTACGATTGGTGTGTTGATGCGATGAGCCGTCTTCGATTGTTAACGTTTTGTAGCCATTGAAATTCTCTCGACTATAGCCTGTATTGATGATGCAAAGCCATAAAAACAGTAAAATAAAAGTGTAAAACCGAAATCAAATACAATATATTTGGAAAATAAATTCAAATCAATAGACAAAAGAGTTATTGTGTGGTTTTTGATTCATGCCATAGACGCATTAACTCTGACACAACAATCTCTTTGTTTGTCAAAAAAAAATAAATAAATAAATAAATAAAAATAAATCGATTTAGAAAATGAACAAAACTCACATGAAATGGATGCTATTTTCTCTAATTCTAAATTTCTAGCTTCCAACGCTTCGATTTTTTGCCGTAATGAAAATTCCTCCTCCGATGAAATGGCTTCGTATTCAAAGTCAGCCGTTTCATTGGCAACGATTTCATCATCGGTATTTGTAATTTCACCTTCTTCCGGTTCATGTTCGTCATCAATCACTATTGTCTCGGCCTACATTCCACCATAAATCAACACACATTAAATTCGATATATGAACATTTTTCCAAAACTACTTTTAATCGACAAAATTTCAATGACAAAATCCGAATTTGCATAACGAAATTGATGAAAAATGAATTTTATTTATAAGTTTTTTTTTTTTGTTTCAATACATTTAGAACCAACCTCTTGTGGAATTGGTGAAGCTGAATTGATCGCATGATTTGCTTTCAATAGATCAATGACTTCGGATGCAGTTTTAACATCTGAATCGTTTTGGCCTGCATCGGCCTTCATTGGGCCTTCATTGCATACAGACATTGTTTCGCTATCCATGCTTCGAATTTCAAGACCGCTCGAAATGCCCATAATTCAACGATAATAAGCGAAACATTCACTTGGCCCTAATATTTATTATTACGAATACATTCATCGAAATAAACAACAGCAAAAAATTCGCAAAAAAAACGTCGAATTTTTCTTCCTCCTTTTTGATGAGTGAACACACACAAACACACAACTATTCGAAAATATGTATGCAACAAGCAAAACAGCTTTTTTTTTTATTTACATTTATCACAACGCATGAAATTTATTTTTTATTTTTTTTTTCTTATGAAAATTATTATCGATTCTTCTGCTCGAAAATGAGTGAATCGAATTGAAAATAATAAGAAAATATATAGGAAAAAAATCGTAAAAAAATAAAATAGACTAAATCGCGCACAGGGCCAACGAAATGTTTAATGAAATGGATGGTGCAAACGAGATTCAATTGAAATGAAATAATATATCGTAGCAAAAAACAACGAAAAAAAAAACTAGTTAAAAACTTAAGAAAGGAAAAAACGGGTGTTGTGTTAAGGAACAAAAAAAAAAAAGAATAACAAAAAAGAAAAATTAGAGAACAATTTTCCGAAAACTGTAACACATAGCTTCAATCACTGATGATATTCTATGTGAGCACATTGCTTATAATAATCGCAAAATAAATGGATTTTTTTTGTGTGTCCTTTCACGGATTTGTTTTTTTTTTGTTTCCTTCGTTTTTTCAATCAACTTGCATCAAATTAGCACATGAAACAATTCAACTCCAGAATCGACTAAATATATACGAATCACGAAATATATTATACATTTATGTGTATAATATAAATTCAGTCTTCTTTTTCATTCAGTGTACCTAGAATTGAACTGTCAGGCGACTGGATGTATGTCAATGTTCGATGTTCGATGCTGTCATATACAAAGATGGCGCTGTCATTTTCACTATGTGTACATATCATAAATATTCATTTAAACTCAAATCAAATCCTATCTAAATATAAACACGGGCAACACACTTGTTGCCTGATTCAATATTATATTTGAACACATGAAAGATGAGCTTTATTATGAAATTATGTTCGCCAATGATCCGAATATCCATGAACTTGAATCGTTCAACATTGAAATGGGGAAAACAAAATTTTGGTTTTTTTTCTTTCCTTTTTTGTTTCGATTTCATTGAAATTGACACGACAAACAATCCGAATTTCGCGAACAATGGATCGCAAATCTGTAAATTCGATAATCAAATAAATTGCTGGAGTGTGGTTAACCGAAAATGTCATTTGATTTGGGTTTCAAGAGGCGCACGTTCACTTTTATAATACCAATTGCCAATGTTATGCATGAAGCCTACCTCGGATACAAGTATGAAATATGAAAATGAGATGATTTGTGTACACACAAATGGCACACGTGAGCCTCGGAAACCGAATGAACATGACAAAGAGAGAGAGTGAGTGAGAGAGAAAGAGAGGGACAAAAAGAGGGACAAGCCAAAAAGATTTGTACGACGCAGTTAACATTGTATCTGTGCGTTGTCGTTAATAAAACATTGTGTTACACATGCGAAGCAAAAAGCACTGAAATTGAATCAACTTATTAATTTTTTGTTTTTGGTTTTTTTTGGTTTAAATTTCTTCATTTTTGGAATTTTGAGAAAAGGTTTAAAGCTGTTTAATTTTTTTTTTACACACACACACACACACACACACACACATAAGTCGTACAGCGGAGCCAAACAATTAGAATCGAAACAATTTCGAGATTCAGTTTTTTTCCCTCGTCTTCATCGGATTAAGATCTGTTTGAATTGTTTGCAATAGTCGGTTTTCGGTCTTTTTTTTTCAGTGCGTGTTCAAATTTTTCAGTTTCGTTTGCAACAATAATGAAAACGAATTCAATTTAAATAAATAATACAAAACGAATGAAAGAGAGAAAGAAAAGTTATCACACACAAAAAAAGAAAAGAAATGAAAATTGTTGTGTAATTATTCATCATCGAAATAAAACAGGATATGCAAGTGATGAGATATTAAAGAATACACAAAAGAGCGATTTAATGATTCGGGTTTTAACATTTGTTTTTGTTTTTTTTTTCGTTTTAACGAAAAGCAATAAATAACATTTTTCTATTGAATAATAAAATCGGTAATAATAATTTCAGTGCGCTCGAATTGGTAGTTTTTTTTTTGTGTATGTTTGTATGTTATCGAAATTGAAATTAAAAAGAAACGTAAAGAAAGAAAGACAACGGAAGAATTATTAATGTATTTATAGTATAGAGCGTCAATTGTTCATCAACGCAAATCACAAAACCATAATTCATCTATTTTTGACTAGTTTCAAAAAACGCTGTCCGATTCTATCTCGCTTACGCCTGTTCAGAAGATTTAAGCAATTTTTATTTTCTCTTATTCCTTTCTAATCCTTTTTTCATTTTCTTTCGTTTTTATATCAATGTGCTTAAATCAGTTTCATTAGTGTGTGGTCAGAATATATATATATATATATATATTATATATTATTATACATTAATAAAATACGCGGACGCGGTGTGTGATATCAAAGGTTTGTTAATTTAATCAACTATCAACTTATCAAATTGAAAAATTATATTTGAAATAATTGGTGTAATTATAGAAATTTCGACTTATTACTTTTCTTATATTTATATTCATATCAATAAAAGCCCGAATAGAGACTGAACACCGAACACCGAACCTCAAATTTGGTACCCATAAAACATCCGAAACAATTTTATATCCATGACCCATTCAATGAATAAATATATTTATATTTAAGATAATGAATACCAAACACCATCAATCATCACACATTTTCAATGCATTTCATTGAGTTTTCATTGTGATTTTTGTGTGGAAAATATTACATTGGCCCATTCAAATCCGATTAGGATCCTCTTTGAACCAATCGGAATTAATTGGAAATGGAAAAACAGTGCAATCACATCTGAAGGAAAAAAAATTTAAAAGGCAAATCTAATCCATTCAATTGTCTCGATTTTATCTCCGATAAGAATCGATAGAGCTTGAAAATGTGTGCAATTGTGATCGTATGATAGAATGTTTTGTGTATCAGCTGAAATTATATCAATGTATTTGTGTGCGTATGCATCACTCATTGTGTGTGTCTGTGTGTGTATTCATGAATTGACTGAATGTGACAAAGAAATTGCCGAACGGCGTCCGAATAAACAATAATAATCGGTAAATTTATTTTGTTTGTATTCTCCCTTATGTGTGTGTGTGTGTGTGTAATTCATTTGATTTTCATATGACAGAAATGCAATTGGTTTTTGTTTGGTGTGTTGTTTGTGTGTCTCCATCTCTTTTCGTTGAATCTCCAGTAGGCTGCAGAAGAGCGAATGAGAATGAATCGATTTGTTGCCGATTATTATTATTATTATTATTATATTTTTAACTGAATGGGCCATATAAACAAATACCATCAAGAGAAGAGAAGAGAAGAGAAAACAACACAAAACCATCGGGTTTACATATGCCATTTGACAGTAGCTCAACAGCTAACAGGCAACAGCTCAACATAAAGAGTATTCTTTTAATTTTATTTTTTTCTGATTTTTCCCTTTTTTTTTTACTTAAGTTCTTTTTTTCGGTTCGGTTTCGGTTTAATTCGCACATTCAATCGGTTGAAAGAGATCCCGGACAGAGGAAAAAAGCCATTTTTTTAAAAAAAATATTCTCCCTTCGGACTTGAAGAACAGTTTATTTTGTTTCCCTTTCTCTCTCTCTCTCTCTCTCTCCATCCATTTTTCATCACTCTCTTAATTCTGGTCGAAACGAGAAAATAAAAATAAAAACAGTTTTCGATTTGGAGGAAAATTCGGTCGCTTGGAAGAGTGTTGGATAAGACAAAGAATCGGCTATTCGGTACCTTGATTTCGAGTTCGTCATCGAATGAACAACAATTATTAGTGTATTTTTATTGTTATTATCATCGAATCGGTCTTTTTCGTTCCAACTTTAATCGTGTACAGTTCCTTTACGCTTTGATTTTGGTAAATTAGCTAAATATATGTGAAGTTTTTTGTTTTTTTTTTTTGCTTTCTGTCTTTCTCGCATGTTGTTATTTTATTTGTGTATTTTATTTGAATAATAACAATTTCGAAATGAGAGACGACAAGAAAGACTGAATGAAATATATATAAAACAACAACAACCAAATTAATTCATTTCCATTTTCTCTTAATTTCATCAGATCGATAGCAAAACCAAATAAAGTGGTGTAATTAAAATCTGCCTGAGGCAACAGCAAAAAAATAAAAAAAAAAATTATAGAAAAAAAAACAACAAAATCTACCATTTTGGATCTCGAACGAATTATCGATTAGAAGTCCATTTAGTTCGGAAATAGAAACAGAAGGAACCAACGGAGGGAAATAAAACGGTCACACAAAAAAAAAAAAAAGTTACTCAAAAATGTTAATCGCTTGTAAGTGCCTAAACATTATACTCAAATCAGTTGCCGATAATTTGCCGTCAACAACATCTGCCACATTATCCGATTATGATGACATTACAATCAGAGCAAAGACATCGATTGGCTTGCCATCGAATATGGTCTCATCGACAAATGATAATCATGAAGACAATCGACAAGAGCAATCACCCTTTATACCAGATTCGACGGCCGAAAAGCTCAAAAATGATCAATTCCATTTTTTTAAAACGGTAAGTGTGTAGTTTGTGTGTAGCCAAAGTAGCCATTAGCCATATAATTCCCATATACACAAATATACATATAAATTATTCATAATTCTCGTTTATATTTTGGTTGTTGCCTGGTGCTTGTTGCTTCGCTTGTTGTATTTTTTTTTTTAAATTATTTCTTTTTTTATTTTTTTTTTGTGCCGCTCGAAAAACATGCGCTCATCGTCATTTAATTCGATTCTCATTTCAATTCGCACCGTGCAGCAATGTGTATATAATAATATATGCGGTGTTGGTTGCCAATCAAGTCAAGCAACGTGCAAAAATCATAATTATAACAAAAATAATAATAATAATATATCAACGCGAATAATAGCTATAATTGCAGGCCTGTGAGTTCACTCACGATGCGGAATGGTGTGCGCGGTGTGTATCATATATCACATTTCAATTTAACGCACACATAATGCATCCAAATTAATGTAAAATATGCAGCCGCTGACTGCCTGATGCCATGAAAGATTTGATCTGTTGTTGTTTTGGCTGAAGGAAAAATTCATTCAGCATGCGAATCGGAAATGTTGATTCGAATGGTTCGTTTTTCAGTCCGACTGAAGCTACGTATTAAATCTTCTTTTTTAATGGATGGTTCAAGACTTCCTCGAAATGAAATGTTTTTTCTCATATTTTTTTCAAAAAAGTAGTTTTTTTTTTCAAAAAAAAGTAGTTTTTGTTTTCACAACTATGGCTCCAGATACGGTTACCTCTTGTATTTTTTTTTTTCTTTTTTGGGTTTCGAATGAAACAAATGTAGTTTGATCCATTCTAGATAAGACCAATAGCCCAACATTTCATCTATTTCGTATATTCGTTTCTTTTGATTCTTTCTCCGTACGCTTTGTTTTTCGTGTATTCATAACACATTCAATATTTGTATGGCCTACCATGGCACATTTTTTGTGTGGCTGTGCTCCATGTGTGAACATTAAATTATTATTATAAACACAAAACCAATCCAATCCAAATGAAAAAATGGGAAAAGAAATAAACTATAATAGAATTATTATTATGAACGAAATGCGATTGAAAACCACACACACAACAAAAATGAAGAAAACGAAAGAAAAAAAAATAATTAATGAAGAAATCATTTACAGGCGTTATGTATACATAGCAAACAAAACAAATAAGTGAAAAAAAAAAACAAAAACAAAATAAATAAATGATAGAGAAGAGTTGAAAACAGGGGGCCAATCTGTATGCTTGTCATTATTTTTTCCATTTATGACGTTGTTATTACATAATAAGTCAACGGAATGGATCCTTACTTATGCATTGATCGTATGTTTTTTTTTCTTCTTCTTCTTTCTCATTATTTATAAAGTGAGGATCGAA
>GL501446.1:745054-759676 GCA_000149185.1 Mayetiola destructor
TCAAATATTTATTTTGAGATTCACGAACATTGAACTAACACGAAATAACACTATGATAAAATGACATTTGGATGCAATGAAAAACGCATACATTTACATTTAGCTCTTCGCATATGAATAAGAAAAGAAACGTCACATACATTGCCATATAATTCAGAGGGAAGAACGGAATTTCGTTACAAACAGTTTTTGGATTGATTTTCAAATCAATGGAACATTTCATCAATTTATTTAATTATTTAATTATTTTTTTTCAGTTTTTATTGGAGAATTTAAATATTTTGAAATTCAAATAAGAAAAATATGAAATTTAAATGAAAATTTTAGAAAAGTTTCATCCGTCGATAATTTTCAAACCAATTTCCATAAGGATATTTTCACATCCACAACCATATGTACGTCATGCGCACAAATGAAAGGAAATACATGCATCTGTACACAGCTTTTTAACGTTCTTAAAAAAAAAATTCAGACATTGTAAAGATGTGAAGATATAAACATCCAGGAACCGGAATGATGCTTTGATCAATTTGAACGAAATTCACTAATTAATTAATAATTAATTGAAAAAAAGAAGATGTTTGCATTTATTGCAAAACAACGAATGTTTGCCATGACATTCAAGAAATTGTGTCTTTATTTTTTCTTTTAGTTTAGTTCCACAATAAGGAACGTTTTCCATGTGTTTAAAGGAATTCCTAATTTTCGAAAAGAGAGGAAAAAAAGGTTTAGCTGATTTTTTATTTATATATATATTTTTTTTTTTTTGTATATTTATTTGCAATGCTTGGAATCTCGGAGCAATAATAGCGATAATTGCCGGCTTCAGAATTATTCACATTGGTGAAATTAAAGGTAAATTTACCGTGGCCCATCCGAAGGGCTGAACAATTCAATTCAATTCAAAACACATTTAGGATCCCGATTCTAGGGATAAATACAAATAACTCATTTCGGTGCCGAAAGAAAAAATAATATAAATCAAAGTCAAAAATTATTCTATTAATTCGCCGAATTGTTTAAATATGATTCTGGATGATCCGATATCTATCAGAATTTGAGAAGAGAAAAAAGAATTGAATTTTTTTTTTAAATTTCAATTTCAAAATGAGAGCTTCGTTTTTGTTTTGTTTTTACTAAATATTAAAATTAATAAAAAAAAAAGTTAATTGTTCGAACTTAAAAGCGGAAAATATTATTCAATAATGGAGGAGGTGCTGTCCAAGACCATATTCTCATCAGCACTTTGTTCTTCGTTCACAGCAGCATTTTGTTCCTGTTTTAATGGTAGACCATTTGGTTTAAGCATATGTTCGGTGCGCCGATGTTCACGTAACAATTGCCGACGACCAAATACACGTGAGCAACTGGTGCATATCCATTCGCGTTCAACAAACGGTGATCGGCTCATGGTGGATCTCTTTTTGCTCATAATAGTATGTGGAATTTTTTTCATTGCATTCGATATATGTTTGGGGGCCGATTTTAAATTTAATTTTATTTCAAATGTATGACTGAACATTTTGTGGCGTTTCAATTTGGTAGCATTTTCAAAACATTTGCGACACTTTTGACATTTAAATGATTTAGTTTGGTGACCCGTTGCGGTTGGTGTTGCCGTTATTGTGTTGCTGTTGCTACATTTAGGCGATGGTAATTTTTTTGGTGTCATAGATACAACTGCCGCCTGTATATCAATCAAATCATTGAGCACCGATGATTTGCCAGTGGAATTCATGGAACTGTTTATACCACCGCTTGAACGATGAATTAGATTATGATCACGAAGTAAACGACGTGTACGGAATGGTATTGAACATTTTTTACACATCCATCGATTCGAATCGGCACTTAAACTGTTCGTGATCGATGACATTGATGTTGTTTTGGTTTTTGTTTTTGTTTTGGTTTTTGGTGTTGGTATTTTACCGTTGTTCCCGAACTTTATAGCGTTGGCCAAAACGTCCATTGCTGTCGTCGATTTCGCAGAGATCATTTCGGTTTTGAGAAGTTTTTCAATTGTTGTTGTTGTTGTTGTTGTGTGTGGAATGTTGTTGTGTTGCTTCTTAAAACTAACTTTTTTCACATGTGATTTGCGTTGTGTGACATGCTGCTGACGATGGGCTCGCAAATGGGCTCGCCGCAAAAATTTCGCTTTGCATGTTGTGCATGTCCAACGAAGCTCATCACCATCACCATCACCGTCACCATTTGACAGTGAATTGGTTGACATGTCCATGTCCATGAAATGCGATTGTATTGTTTCATTCAAATTGTCCGAATCATATTCGTCCGGCTCTGATTTGATATGCATTTCTTCTGCATAAAAACCAAGACCATTTGGTTCAATATCATCAATGGCGGGCGACGGTGTCTTTTTCATTTCAATGCGATGAATGTGACGATGTAATTGTAATTCAATGCGACGTCCAAATGCTTTTGGGCATTTGCTGCATTTCCAACGAAAATTATTTCCAGCATCAATTGTTGGATTATTTAAATCATCATTCATATCACAAATGCCACCATCGGATGCCTCATTTTCATAATTCAAATGATTTGTTGTTGTTGTTGTTGCTGTTGGTTGTTTTGCAAACAAATCCGTTTGATAATTTGCATTTTTTTTTAATTGTTCCAAATGGTCACGCAATTTTTGTTCCGATTCGAGAAACATTTGACGAAACTCGTAAAAATTGTAAATTTTATCCGCACAAAATTTGCATACATTGTCACCCAATGTATCACTTGGATCCATCTGTTATATATATTTACGATGCATGGAAAGAAAAAAAAAAAGAACAAACAAACATTACACAAATGACCAAACAAACACACGATGAACAATCCAAATGAAAAGGGGGAAAGAAAGAAAGAGAGAGTGTAGTGTGTATGCGTGAGAAGAAGGAAAAAAAACTTACCAAAATGTGAATTGTTTCGGATATCATGAATGATAATGTATTATTCGATTGATATTCTTCGAAAATCGGAACATTTGTTTTCGCATTCAATGGAAACAAACATGCACGACATGTTTGTGACAGTATTTTACTCATTATGAAATCAAATGTGACGAAAATATATTTTGCGTTTTTTTTTCTTTCTTATTTTTTTTTTCTTTGCTTTTGTTTGCTTCTGTTATTTGATGTTTGTTGGCTATTTTTCGTCAATAACAACGATTCAGGTGCTAACCCAAATCAATTGAAATCTTTTTCCAGCCACCGTTTCCAAAGCCAAATCACCGCAAGAAAAAAAAAACAACCACTTTAATTTTACAAAATAGTTTCCGTTTTTGGTTTTTTTTTTATTTTTGGATTTGACAGTGTACGGTGTACGAATCAAATTTTCGAAATAATTTTTTGACTTGCTGATGATAAATGCACACCAGATTCGATTAATATACACAAAAACAATAATAAAACAGCGCTAAAATTACCATCAACCAGAATGACAGCTCACAGCAGTGCTTCTCTTCTTTCTTTTTTTTTGCCTCTACTTCTTCGAAATGGATGCGTTCAATGGCTTCGTTTTGTGTATCTTGCCAAATGTGTGTGTTCGTGTGCGTGTGTGTGTGTATTACTCAATTCAGACCGTAGCCAAGTGAGCGCTTTTGTCAGTATCATCATTTGGTCTATGAAATTAAGAAATCATTGTTGTTATTGTCGTGGTTGTCGTCATTGGTGCGTATAAAGTGTAAACGTATATTGTGTATGAATATCGTAGAAAACCCGCAAATGTTTGATTTCTTACATATCTGTACCGAATACCGTTAATCTGTTATCGATTTGTGAAGGTGGTTGATTATTTATTATCGATGGTTGGTGCAATTGAGATGAATTAATTTTTATCCGAAATTTCTGTACATTGTGTGATGAAACGTGCTGTTACACCGATGAGCTATTTATTTTATCGTTTCGAAATTTTTGTGCATCTTATTGTGAAATAATAGAACGTTTGAACGACGATCAAATGAAAAATGAAGGACTATTTATCAATTATCGGTTATATTGATGAAGGGAGTGAGTTATTTTTAATTTTTTTTTTATTTGTTTGGATAAATGAATCTGGACGACATGTGCTCATATATGTTGAAATAAATGTATATTTTTATAGATTTCGGTACAATTGATTTGGCCAGAAAGGTTGGCGGTATTGACGATAATATAATGTATGCGGTTAAAACCGTTAATGCACCAAAAGATCACCATCACCGTCACCATTTGACAGTGAATTGGTTGACATGTCCATGTCCATGAAATGCGATTGTATTGTTTCATTCAAATTGTCCGAATCATATTCGTCCGGCTCTGATTTGATATGCATTTCTTCTGCATAAAAACCAAGACCATTTGGTTCAATATCATCAATGGCGGGCGACGGTGTCTTTTTCATTTCAATGCGATGAATGTGACGATGTAATTGTAATTCAATGCGACGTCCAAATGCTTTTGGGCATTTGCTGCATTTCCAACGAAAATTATTTCCAGCATCAATTGTTGGATTATTTAAATCATCATTCATATCACAAATGCCACCATCGGATGCCTCATTTTCATAATTCAAATGATTTGTTGTTGTTGTTGTTGTTGCTGTTGGTTGTTTTGCAAACAAATCCGTTTGATAATTTGCATTTTTTTTTAATTGTTCCAAATGGTCACGCAATTTTTGTTCCGATTCGAGAAACATTTGACGAAACTCGTAAAAATTGTAAATTTTATCCGCACAAAATTTGCATACATTGTCACCCAATGTATCACTTGGATCCATCTGTTATATATATTTACGATGCATGGAAAGAAAAAAAAAAAGAAACAAACAAACATTACACAAATGACCAAACAAACACACGATGAACAATCCAAATGAAAAGGGGGAAAGAAAGAAAGAGAGAGTGTAGTGTGTATGCGTGAGAAGAAGGAAAAAAAACTTACCAAAATGTGAATTGTTTCGGATATCATGAATGATAATGTATTATTCGATTGATATTCTTCGAAAATCGGAACATTTGTTTTCGCATTCAATGGAAACAAACATGCACGACATGTTTGTGACAGTATTTTACTCATTATGAAATCAAATGTGACGAAAATATATTTTGTCGTTTTTTTTTTCTTTCTTATTTTTTTTTTCTTTGCTTTTGTTTGCTTCTGTTATTTGATGTTTGTTGGCTATTTTTCGTCAATAACAACGATTCAGGTGCTAACCCAAATCAATTGAAATCTTTTTCCAGCCACCGTTTCCAAAGCCAAATCACCGCAAGAAAAAAAAAACAACCACTTTAATTTTACAAAATAGTTTCCGTTTTTTTTGTTTTTTTTTTTTATTTTGGATTTGACAGTGTACGGTGTACGAATCAAATTTTCGAAATAATTTTTTGACTTGCTGATGATAAATGCACACCAGATTCGATTAATATACACAAAAACAATAATAAAACAGCGCTAAAATTACCATCAACCAGAATGACAGCTCACAGCAGTGCTTCTCTTCTTTCTTTTTTTTTGCCTCTACTTCTTCGAAATGGATGCGTTCAATGGCTTCGTTTTGTGTATCTTGCCAAATGTGTGTGTTCGTGTGCGTGTGTGTGTGTATTACTCAATTCAGACCGTAGCCAAGTGAGCGCTTTTGTCAGTATCATCATTTGGTCTATGAAATTAAGAAATCATTGTTGTTATTGTCGTGGTTGTCGTCATTGGTGCGTATAAAGTGTAAACGTATATTGTGTATGAATATCGTAGAAAACCCGCAAATGTTTGATTTCTTACATATCTGTACCGAATACCGTTAATCTGTTATCGATTTGTGAAGGTGGTTGATTATTTATTATCGATGGTTGGTGCAATTGAGATGAATTAATTTTTATCCGAAATTTCTGTACATTGTGTGATGAAACGTGCTGTTACACCGATGAGCTATTTATTTTATCGTTTCGAAATTTTTGTGCATCTTATTGTGAAATAATAGAACGTTTGAACGACGATCAAATGAAAAATGAAGGACTATTTATCAATTATCGGTTATATTGATGAAGGGAGTGAGTTATTTTTAATTTTTTTTTTTTATTTGTTTGGATAAATGAATCTGGACGACATGTGCTCATATATGTTGAAATAAATGTATATTTTTATAGATTTCGGTACAATTGATTTGGCCAGAAAGGTTGGCGGTATTGACGATAATATAATGTATGCGGTTAAAACCGTTAATGCACCAAAAGATGAACAAAAATCCAATGAAGATTATTCAGAAATATGCAACAATGAACTGGAGGTATTGTATTTCAATTTATGTTTCCTTGTTTTTTCTCTTTCTCTTTCATTTATTCATTTTTGGGCGAAAATTTCACATTATGATGAAAATGTGTAACGGAATTATGAAATGTCAAACAGTAAGAGTCAGCATTTTGTTGACTGATGTGCACATTAAAAACCCTTTTCTTAATTCCTTTATTTTCTCTCATTTTATTTGTTCTCCGTCAGATGTTCAAAGCTGTTAAAGACTCGGCATTTTTTATTCAATTAAAATATGTTTGCAAAACAGAGTCATTGTATCGTTTTGTCATGGGTATGGATCATCGCTGATTATTATTATTATTATTATTATTTTGATTTTTCGTGTTTTTTTTTGGTCTCGATATCGCAATTCATTCTGTTGTTCATTTGATCCTTTATTTTGCAATTCAGATTACAAAGCGAAGGGTACCATGTTTCATTATTTAACAATTGTAAAATACCTAACCATGGACGAAGTTATTGTATGTGTTGGTGAAATAGTAACCGCCATCGAATATTTGCATAAACGGAAAATTGTTTATCGTGATTTAAAATTGGAGAATATTTTGATTGATGATGACAATCATATATTGTTAACTGATTTTGGATTGGCACGACAATTAAAACCGGGTGAAAAATTTAAAGATCCATCGGGCACCATTTCATATATGGCACCGGAAATTTTCAAAGAAAAATCCTACGAATATGAGGTTGATTGGTGGTCATTGGGAATTGTAACATATGAACTATTGATCGGGCATTCACCGTTTGTATTTAAACTTCAAGATGATATTTCGAGCCGTGTACTTCAGTCACGCATTTTAAATGACGAAGTTTCATTAAATGCCATCAAATTGCGCACCAAAAATTCCAGTATTTGTGATTTCATTGATAAATTACTTCAAAAAAACCCCGCAAAACGTTTAGGTACCGGCTTCAATGGATTTGAACAGGTCAAACGACATCCATATTTCAGGTACACTGTTTGCATCAATTTCGATTTTTGAAAACCGCTTTTTTGTTTTTGTTTTTTTTTCTCTTCACATTTTAACACATTTTCGTTACAGTCAAATCAATTGGTTGGCGGTAAGGTTAAGAGCTTACAAATGTCTCAACCGACAGATCAAAGAGAAAACCCTGAAAATGTATAAGGACGCAAAAAATATTCCTGTTGAAGGATCTCGGACCACATTCAGACGAGGTAAGAAAATTGACATCCATATTGTTGGCAGTTTGGAAATAATATATGGGTTGATTTTTTTTTTCTTCTACAGAATACTTTTACACTGCACCCGAATTAAAGGATCCAGAAGAAGTATTCATTCCAATCGATGGTCTTACAGTGAATGAAAAGGTACAAATCGATAAAAAACCAGTTCAAAAATTGCAGGTTTATGTGCCAATTCAGACACAGAGTAGAGGATGGTTCAGAGGATTCAGGCCCGATCAAGATGGACATTTTAAAGATTCAGTCTCTGCGACATTAATGGAAATGTTGAAGAAATCAATTTCAGTTGACTGCAATTTATCCAACAACAGCATCATTTACAACAACAACAACAACAACAACAACAACAATGACATTTCTGATATTAGCGAACCTATGAAGGAGACAATTGAACCAATAAGAAAATCTAAAACCATTAAAAAATCATCATACAGCCGTTTTCAGCCATATATATTACGACGAACCATTCGAAATCAACGTGAAACACGACAAGGTTAAAATTACGAAAAATAAAAACCATTGAAATTCAGACCGGACTCTTACAATCCATACCAAATTTGAAATCAAATATTTTCGGGACATTTTCACAAAAATTATTTATTTCGGTTAGACAAAGAGGCCAGAGGAGAACCTCATTAAAATATGGATTTTGTGTTATTTTATTAGTATTATTATCGAACGATTGAATACATCAATTTTGAGCATAAATGCCAAACAATATCAGATAATGGCAGGAACATTTTGTGAGCATTTTTTGAAAAATAGTTTTTACCGGAACATTTTCATGCAATCAGTAAGTATTATTTTTTCTCGAAGGACTTAACACTAAACATATTGTAAACGAGAATGAAATAAAAAGTAAAAAAATTAACCATAAATCCTAAATTAAAAGGAAACATGCCTCATAATTTTTTTTTTCTCAGAAAGAAAATATCCGTTGTTATATTTACTATGAACCGAAAAGCCTATCTATAGTCATAAAAATTGAACATAAACAAAACGTTCATCGTTCATGCATCGATCATATTCAAACACGTATCGTCATGTTTTGCCTCACTCCAAAGTATTACACACTTCTTATTGTATACAAATGGATTTGAATATGTATATGGTTTTCTTGCGTAAAGCAGTAGCGACTAGAAGCATATGTGTTGTTACTATGAGTTCATGTGTTCTGTTCGTACGAGGTTCGTATTTCACTTCACTTGGTGAGAAAAGAATGAAGTAAATGAAGTGAGGAAGCTAATTTTTTTTTTTTTTTTGGTGATCCTGCAAACGAATTGGAGATAAGAAGATAAATTTCAAGAAATGATTGTATTTATTAGATTTAGCAACATAACAATAAATGAAATTTCGAAATCATTAAATCGAATTAACCAAAATTCATTCCATTATATTTTAATTTTAATATTTTTTTTTCCGTTATTGACACGATTTCCGCTAATCTCAATGTCCGTTATTGACAGATCATACATCAATGGCATGAAAATTAAAAATGCAATATTTCGTTGGATATTCCTTCGATGCACGAACTGAAAGCTTTCAGTCTTCGTGACATTGATTTGATCAAATTTTGAATGACATTAGATGGCACCTTTTCTCATTCTATCAAAAGAGGTGTTTGAATTTTTTTTTATACCGATGCAATGGTATGGAATGGACTCTTTTAAGCACAATAGAGCTCTAATTGAAATGAAACAGACAAATATAAATCATTAAATTGACAATTTTCTGCATTAATTCGGCCATTTTTGGCTTCCTATTTTTTCAGTTTCTTGCAACGTCTGTTGGTATCCAATGACTGAATTATCTTCGTTTTACTTTCAATCATGAATAACAGTAATTTTTTGAACAGAAAGCAACTTATGACTGCATTTATGGACCACATTTCATTTATGGACATTGTTGTCATGTAAGGTGCCCAACAACACAAACGGTTCCTTCTCACGTTCATAAGTCAACTCGTATAATTTTCGATTTCGATTCCAATCTTTCGGCAATAGCAAACTAACATTTTTATCACAAATTAAACAGGCATGAATGTTCATGATAACAAAATCAGAATTGTTTGGAGTTCGCGTATTTTGACGCTGTATTTCAAAAAACTCTTCTATCTCTTCCACCCGGATCGACATATTCTATTTTAGTTAAAAATTTAAGAGTTTAATGAAAGAAAATTAATTCAACACACTTTTGGTTTGACAACAAAATAACGATATTTTTCTTTTTGACATTAAAGTTTTTGTTCTTTTTTTTTTATTATCATATTTCTTTATTGACCAATATATGACAAAGATTTCTTAAATATAATGCCTCTTACTATTCATCGAAGTGCTGATTTAAAATTAGTGTTAGATTGTAATTATGAGAGTGATTAAATTCAAGTTCAAAAATTAAATAAAAAGCAAAAATAATATTAAAGAGAATCATAGGCAATTAAATTATTGCTCCAAGTTATATACATAACTCGGGCGACCGTTATACCGCTTATGAAAAATGGTCAAACGACCATTTCTAACCAATTTATTTTGTGTATCAAGCCTATATAAATATCCCATATGCTTGTATTTGAAATTTCTGCCAGAATATACCGAATATTTGAATTTATTATGGCCGGTCATACGGCACTTTTTGAAAAAGTGCACTTTTAAAAAACTCTTAACACTTGGCACTTTTTAAAATTTTTGTTCCGTTCACATGAGGCTCGTATTTAACTTCACTTGGTGAGAAAAGTATGAGTGCGTTCAATGATTTTCAAATCCAATAAACCAATCCATTGAATCCTAAATACACGATGAGTGTAAAATGCGACATGAAAAAACACAAATATAGCCTGCAATCCATTCATCCGACCATTCAATTTACAATACATACACACAAAAAATAAACAGCACGACTTAAACAGAGAAGAAAATCTGCTTGCTTCGAATGATTGGGATGAATGAAAGGGAGAGCAAACCGAAAAGCGACAAATGAAAGAATGAAAGGCTCACAATAACTTGCAACGAACACATCCAATGGAAACAAACAACCGAACTGAAGAGTAGAAAAAGAAGAAGAAGAAGAAGGAACAAATGAAATGAAATGAATGTTGAACCAGTTTGTGCCAATGGCTCTATGATTGTGGATGTGTAAATTTGGGCCAAAAATTCCATCGACGAACGCACGAACAAGCGAAAAAGAGAAAAATAATAATAAAAAGAAGAAGAAGAAGAAGAAGAAAAAGGAACAGAAACGAAAAAACAACACACAAATATTGCTATTGATTGCATAAAAATAATTCAATTGAATGTAATTTAAATTGCATTTACTAAAAGACAGAAAAATTTTTGGTTTTTATTTTTTTATTTTGGTCTGTTCTTTTGTTTGTGTTCGTTTTTCGTTTCGATGTTCATGTTTTGCCGTCGTTATTCTATTGAATAATTGTGTAAACATCACGAGCTGTTTTAC
This sequence comes from Mayetiola destructor, assembly GCA_000149185.1. Lineage (NCBI taxonomy): Eukaryota > Metazoa > Arthropoda > Insecta > Diptera > Cecidomyiidae > Mayetiola > Mayetiola destructor. Next base: position 756,002 of record GL501446.1, read on the forward strand.
GCATTACATTTCATGCATACCACAAACCGAACCGTCTGTATTTGAGTTGTTGTAGGCAATCAAACGACGAGAAAACGAAAACGAAAAAAAAAAAAAACAATAAAAATTCTTTTTGAGTGAAGCAAAACGAAGTGAAGAAAACAGACACACACCAACAGAGAAAAATTCGTACAAATTGCATTCGCAATGAGCCATTTCACGTTCATTATTTTTTATTTTTCGTGAATGTTTTCGTTTTTGTGATTGGGTTGTGGTGTTTTTGTTTTTGTCATTCGATGAAATTTCATTAGTTTGCAACCAACCGATGCTGATAAATAATTGAAAATTCATTCGATTTGACGTTTGGATTAAAATTCATTACAGTCAGAAAGTGGAGCAAGCAACATTTTGACAGAAACATAAATAAAGTGAAACGAATTCAACAATTATTATTAAAATTAATTCATTTCGCATTCGAATTTTTCGCAAATTGACACACCAAAATAGGACAAGCGAAGTAAAAGACGGAGAACGTGGAGAAAAGACAGCAGAATAGAAAGGGAGAGAGAGGGAGACGGGAGGCGGTGAATGAGAAGAAGTAAAAGTTCCAAATATTGTTGTTGTTGTTGTTGTTTTCTGTTTTGTTTTCGGAAAGTGAAAAAAAAAAACAAAAACCAAATAAAATTCAGTGTGGGAACAATTTTTGAATTTAGGCAGATATTTTAAGAAGGTGTCACATCACCCACAGTTTTCAGTAGAGTGTTTTGCTTTTGTTTTTTGTGCACGATTGTAGACGAAATAAACACCATCCCCGAAAATGCTGCCAAATATGGGAAAAAGAAAATATCCTGCACGGAACAATCCATATTATGTTGATGTAGTGAACACATCTGGAATGTTTTCAACACGGAAAAATCCTCGATATCGCCCATGCCGTGAAATTGTTTACACAGAGGACAGCGTTCCAGTTCGCAAATTGTATTTCAGTGTCTCATCAGCCGATGTAATCATTTATAGCATATTTTCTGCTCTGTTATCGTGATTTTTTTTTTGTTTATCATGGGTTTGGCTAGGTCCGGTTTGCGCAATGTTATCTGTGGGAACCGATAATATCCTTTGGGTTTCGGTAAAATTGTTAAAGATTCATTCAAAAAAAAAAAAAAAAAACCGGAGCCGTTGCCCATTTAAAATTGAATGATACACGAAATGATTTTTCTGTTTTTTCTTTTGCTTTATTTTGATTTTGGATACAGATAAATCGTAAGGTGTTGGTGAAACATTTTGCCATGTTTGGGCCGATCGATTCATTGAAAATGCATTACAAATTGAGCTATTGCTATGGATTCATTCAATATAAAAGTGTGTATAGTGCAGCGGGCGCACTACGTTGCACTCATCATTTTGTATGCCGTCTTCGGATCAAAGTATCAGTAGCCGATAGTTGGCATCAGCCCGGTTCTGAGCAAGACGATAATGCAACACAAAATGATTCATCGATCGAAAGTGAATCGGATGTGGCCGAAACGCGTCTAATGCAAATGCTCGATTTAAACGATGATTGCTTGTATGACATTTTGAAATGTTTGAATTGCATCGATTTAAGTTCAACCGATCAAACATGTCAACGCTTGCGACAAATATCCAATGATGTATTCCGAAAGCAGCATACATCAATCAATTTAACCGACACAACATTGGCCGATTACAGTAATGTTGGCACCGATGCCCTAACCTTGCTACAAATTCGCAATTTATTCGTCAGCTTTGGATCACAAATTCAAAAATTAAAAATCGGTTCAATGTCATTCAAGGCGGAAAATCGTTCAAGAGTTTTGGATTTAATAATACGGCATTGTACATCATTAAAACATCTTTGTTTAACTGGTTTTTATTTTAGAGAAAATTTCTATCGCATCCGTAATGTTTTCTTTTCAAATTTAGAAGAATTGTCGTTGAGTTTGTGTGAACTAAATGACAGTATTCGGCGTGTGTTCCTTCAATGTGATCAATTACGAAAATTGACCATTCAATCGGATTCAAATTTGACGGGTTCATGTTTGAATGTACGATTTCCACGATTGGAATCGATATCATTGGTCATGAATTCGGATATACAAACGCGACATTTGTACACATTTTTCGAAATGAATCGTCAATTGAAATATGTTAAATTGATCCATTGTGGCGGTTGTATATTCGATGAAATATTTACGGTGATCGCTAATAATTTACCATTGCTTGAATCGCTCATCATTGAAGTGGATTTCTTTCAAAATTTTAACAAAAATGTAGCTGCCCTACTGAATTTAAATCATTTACGTGAATTACAATTAAATGCATCAATGTATTCAATTTCAACGTTTATCGAACAATTGGCGGCCAAAGATAAAATTCAAATTTTACATTTATCCGATGGTTTGCTAAATGATAATTTAATTGAAGCTATTATTAAATGTAAACGTTTGACATCACTTAAATTATGCTCAATGCCTAGCGTTAATAATCGATTTTTGACCGAATTGGCAAAAAATTTGCCCGAACTCACGGATTTTCATATATCAAAATGTCAATCGTTGAATTCATTTTCATCGGGTGCCATACATTTTGTCGATTTGGCCAAAAATTTAAAAACATTACATTTATCCAATTCAAGCATTGACATTGATGATAAATTTTTCCTAAGCTTGGTTCAAATATATAGAGCACGCCAAACGAAGCTAACACTTAATTTAAGCAAAATGAATCCCAAAATTACACCAAAATTATTGGAAGAAAATAAGCATTATGTGGAAGTTGTTCGGCCCATTGATTTTCTATTATATGACATTTATGGCGAAGAATTTTCCGATGATTCCATTGATGAATTCGATGATGGTTTGTATTCTTGATATTGTTTCAATCTCATCAATTGGTTTGCCCAATTAATAATAATAATTAATCCTGTTTTTCCTGTTTTTCGACATTCCAGACGATGAGGCTGATTGGCAGGAACTCGGCAGCTATGCAGATCTTTTTGATGACGATTATGATCTATTTGATGGTGATTACGTTTTTGATTTTGCGAATCAATGGAATTTTTTCTTCGATTAAATATGGAATCTATCACCTTTAAATCCTGATCTCCAACCGATTCGAACAATTGGACGCCATTGATACATACATTTTCGTTTCATTTAGCCGAACAGAGAGAAAAACAGAGATAAAGGCGAAAAAAACAAACAAAAACAATACAAAATATCCAGTTTTCAATATAATTGTGATAATAAATAATTCAAAAAGAACCCAAAAATTTATCGGAAACAGTCTAAATCTTCATTATAATTGATTGATTGCAACAAGATCTTCAGTATTAATGGCCGAGGAAATTAGAAACAATGAAAAGAAAGAAAAAAAAAACACTTTTCACTCATTACAAACAATCCGATAAAATGGCGTTCAAAACAGAATATCATTTGAAAAAAAAAAAAAGAAATCAGAGAGAATTCTACTATATTTGTTAATTGATTGTCATTATTGCCGGAAATTGAAGGGCCCATACAAAAAAAAGAAAAAATTAAGCAAAAACACATAAAAATATTTAAACAAAACAAGCCGGAACTTATTTAGTACTAGAAGGCTTTGAACACAGTCGTCCCTATATCTTAAGATATTACACATCATAGGATATTTTATCTTTCGATTATACTTCTGATTTAT
>GL501446.1:769992-782734 GCA_000149185.1 Mayetiola destructor
CAACAGGGAACTTTTAAATAGTGTTCAAAAAACAAAGGAACATAAATTTAGAGATTGGCTTTCCAAAATGAATGGTGTTGATGATTTCATATAATTCGTTTGCCTGGTATTTTGCCTGTTGAACAATGTTCAGGTGGTCAGGTTGGCCGACATTTACCCATCAATCCGATTGAATGTATACAGTGTGAATATGGTAACAAGGGATTGACAAGTCGGTGCATGTTCAACTCATTCTTTGAGGCCAATAATCCAAATTTTTAAGAGGATTTTTTCAAAAAAAGAAACGAAAAAAAAAAACAAAGAACAGATGGGCTTATTGAATGAAAAAACACAAACATGTTGATAAAAAATCAATTTTTAATTCATTTTTTACGTCGAGAGAAAATTTGATAGCATGACATTAAAGAAATATATTATTATTATTATTATTATTATTATTATTAATATATTTGGAATCATATAATGACTGATTTGTTTATTTTATTAAGCATGATTAGCACTTAATCATCGATAATCGAATAGCGGTGCTGCGTCCATTTATATCATCAAATAACTTGTACACATCTTTTCGTTCAAATTTAATTTCGATAAAATCACCGCGTGTTTGTCCATCGTTTCTTTTTCGCAAAATTTGTTCAAGTGTTAAAAGAATTTGTACCGCATGTTTTGGCGTCAGCAATACAAGATCCAAAATCAAAAAACGTAATTTTGGCACAATTTTGATGAGATTCCAATCTTCGGCAACCGATGATATCGTTAAATGTCTAACATTGGCCAATATTTGTGCCGAATAAACTCTTAACAATTTAAATTGTTCACAAATTTGCCCATGAAAAAAGGTATCATCCAAACGGCCACCGTGTCCATAAATTTTAACAATTTTCAAACGATTAAATTGCATCATATCGAAACCATCAATCATGGGCCGATCCAAAAATATACAATCTGCATTTTGTCTATTCAATCGATCATGTTGCGTATATTTTATACAAAGTGCTTCAATTGTATCATTTTCGGCTAATCGTTTCATTGCATCCATAATATCACCGCCGCATATTTGATGTGTTGCCAAACAGATTTTCTTTAAATTTTTCAATCCCGATATAAAATCAAACATATTGCCGTCCATTGCATCGCCATCCTCTTGATTTGTTGGCATTGCACCCGAATATTCACGAATTTGATGGCCACAATATTGTGCCAATCGGTCGCACACATCTCGTGTATACTCTTTAAATGTGTAACGATCATGATGGAAAATTTCCAACATCGGTTGTTGTTCGAGCAAATGAATGAACTTTTGTGGCCTTATGCCACGCACATCACTCAAATATATTTCCTTTAAATTTGTCAATTTGTTCCAACTGAAATGCGGATCCAAATCGATATCGTCCAATCGTAAATAGCGCAACGATCCAGATAATTGTGCCAATAATTGGCCACCGCCAGAAAATGACAATTTTTCCACTTGACGAAATTGTGTGGGCAAAAAAACGGTTCGTGAACAAACAATTACAACACTTTTTAGTTGACCAACCGCACAATAACGACATATCGATTTTATTAGCTGTTCAATTGTTTGTTTATCATTTCGATCAACAAAATTAAATTTGCGAATTTGTTTGCCGTATCGTTTGAACACTTGGGAAATTGTGATGCGCCGTTTGTAAAGTTTGTCAAAGTTAATTTCATGTTTTTGGATCACTAGTTCGTTGATAATTTGTCTATAAAAACCATTCATTTCACCCACTGTATACAAATCGACACTGTTCAAATATTGAAAAATATGTGCCAGACAATGAACGTTAAGTTTGTGTCTTAAACGACAATTGGCATCTTTGTCCTCCACCATTGTTTCAGGAAAAAAAAATAATAATAATCCTGGATTGATGATTTCACAATGCTGTTTTGTTTTTAATGCGTTTTCTCAGTGAAAACATATGTACAAGTGATAATTGACATGTTGAACTGTCACTCACATTGTTGTCATTGTGAATGATACTTGTTTTCTTTTTCTTTTTCCTTTTTTTTTCTTCTTTGAACGAACTGTCAATGGTTAATTATACGATTGCATTCGAATGTATGCATTTTGACAGTTCATCGTATTTATGTGTTTTTTCTTCTTTTTTTTTTTGAATGAATCACATCATCAAAAGCTACTTTACTTATCGGCAGTCTGAAAAATCCTCACGCCTTATCGCCAATGAGTTGATAACTAATACGAAATGGATAATGAATATTCAATCTACCAAACATTGTCATTGCTTGAAACCAGTACTTATTAATTTACTTTTCTTCTTTTTTTTTTTGTTCAATGAGTAACAAGATATAGGTTTGTATAGGAAACATTGAAAAAAAAAAACACATTTTTCAAATAGTTGGATCATCGAACTTCATCTCGATAAAATTGCGCCTATGCGAGCTGTTCATTGTTCCATCCATAATGAAATCGTTATATTTTCCACGTTCGTTAGAATCAAAAAAGTTTTCTCCAAATATATTTCCGTTAAATTCTTTAATTTCATTCAATCAAATTTCAAATGAATTTCTACATGATGTAATGGTAAATAACGCAGAGATTCCAGAAATTTATGCACAAGGTCCCGCAAATTTGGCTCAATTCAATTCTAATGTCTCGAAATGCTGAAATTGATTCGGGAAAAGAACGATTTGTGTGCATATTTCTCTGGTATGAATACTAATATTTCAAACATTTTGTGAAACTCCGAACGCCTCTTTCAAATAAATCTCCATATCTATCGACTAATAATTCGTCATTTCGCCTGAACTGTGTACAAATCTGATGTATCGAGATAATGGAAAATATGTCCTCGACAATGAACATTGAATCCATGTTTCCAACGACAATTTGCGTCTTTATCTTTACAATGTTATCAGATGAAATTCCTATTTAAACTGTACATTTGCACAGCAAAAGCTACTAGCGTCTGTAGTTAAAATGTCAAAAAAATATATATGTAAACATTTGGTAATGTGATTGTATTGAATTTGTTATTGTGAATGATGCTTCCTGATTGTTCGGAGGAACCATTAACCATAACATTAAAAGGTTTAAGTGAACCACAGTTTCAATTTCATTAAACGATATTGATTCACAATAAATGCACTTCGGGCGAAAAGGGCCAAAAGGAAATAAATGAAATGCGCATAACTTCGTCATCATTTGATTCGAATCTCTTCTTGTCGTTTTCGCAATAATGCAAATTAATTTATTGGTGGTGCATTTCATGAATAAACAACATTCTAGTGGTCTGTTTCCTTTCATTACCAGCTTTTTGACAACCGTGCTAAAAGGGATTAATATCAACAAAGCCCATTTTCTCATCAAAAATTTTAAAAATTTACATTTCGAATAACTGTCGAAAAGCTTCAAAATAGAGCTGAACAAGATTTCTCCTTGAACCAAAAATAATATTTTTGCAGATTTATAAAATTCAAGTAATAAAATAATCCACTGTACACTGTGCCTGCTATGTGCAATATTTTCATGCTGCTCAATCCCCAACATATACAATATATGTATGAATATATGCGATTATTGCACTTAAGATAATAAATGAAAAGAAAAAAAAAACCTGTGCGCTCTTTATTTTTTTTTTTGCCTTCAATTCGTTGGTTAATAACAGCAAAGTACTAAAGTATTATACCATGAGCTTTGCTATCAGTTGATCGTGCGGAGGCGGTTTTTACCTTTTTATTTGCAGTGATTTTTTTTTCTTCCACATCTTGTCTCGTTTGTTGGCTCCGTTTGCTGCTTCAGATCGATTTAATTCTGTAGCCAAAGATATTATTGCATTGCGCATGCATTGTTGATCATTGAACGTGTGCGACGTGAATTCTTCATATGAATTTAGCGATAAATGTGTTGTTGCTGTTGGTTTTTTTTTCTTCTTCTTCTTTCTCTTCGTCTTCAGACTTATTCAGTTGTTGGCTTTGATTGGGTGGTTCACTAATGTTCGTATTATTTTGATAAATGTTAATTGGACACGCCTTATTCTGCTTATAAAGATGCATTCATAAAATATAATTATTCCCTTTTATTATATTAATAACAATATTAACGAAAGCAGGAATCGTGCTCCAAAGCATCGAACATCAAGCATCAAATATTAAATATCAAACATCGAAAATTCAGGAATAACACCAGCGAAGCATCAAATCGATCGAAGTCATATCACACACAGCATAAAAATTTCACACACACACACACACACACACACACACATTATATTAATCCCCGTTTTTTACCTACAGCGCAAAGCGCGCAAAAAAAAAACATTATATTTTTTCTTGTGTACAATATTGTGAATTTGCACACACTTTGTACATTATACATTGTTGGCACTCTCGGCACACACTGAACCAGGAATGAAACGGGACACAGGTCTCATGATCACATCATATTTACAATGGTTATAATTTGCAATGAGATTTGTTTTTTTACATTTGTTGTATGCCTTTGTGGTCCCGAATGCACAAATATCGAATGTACGAATGTGCTGTGCTTTACTTTCCCTCATCTGCATTTGATCGGATTGGATTGGATTCGATTGGATCATATCATGCCGTTTGGATTTTCTTTATTGGTTTTTGTTCATCATAATCATCATTTTGAAAATTGTGTGCCATATGAAATTCGATCAGTCGATTTTCTATGTGTAATGTATGTGTGTGTGTGTCTGTGTCTGCGCCAAATGCGCTTAAAACTCAGGTATCCATCCGATCATCATCATCATCATCATCATCATCATTTTGTGAATTTTTATGTGTGATTTTGTCGATATCATTTTTTTTCAATCGTACAGTTGTTTTCTTCCCGTTCGCAAAACAGTGAAAAGAAAAAACAAACGAAAATAAAAAAAGAAAAAAAAATTAATAAAACTGAAGGGAACTAAAATACCTGCATTCTAATATGTATTTGCCATATTTATCTTGATTTGATCAGTATTTTTTTATATTTCGTCTTTTTCTTTTGAGTTTTTGAGTCGGTTTGAGTGTTTGCCAAGTTTGCCAAACGATTGAAAAATTTGTTTATATTTCGATTTCGTCTGTTTATCGATTCAAGTTTAACATCTCTGTTTTGACTTGAGGCCCGCAGGTAATAATACATGTGTTAATTCCATCGTATTTGCGATTTTTATTATTCATTTCTTTTCTCGTCTTTGGGGGATTTTTTTTGTTTTTTCTGTTGCTGTTCAAGTCAAAATGAATATCGATGAACGAACTTTGATCATCGTAATTTCTGTTGCTATTATAGCGATGGCTCTTTTGCATAATATCGAGACAAGACAAGCCAAGAGATGAGACGAGACGAGACGAGTTCCCTTTTTTTTTTCTCTTTTATGTTTGTTTGTTTTGTCTTCCTTCGCTCCGGAGATACTCACCGTTGATAAATCTAAATAACAGTTTTGTCACATCGCACAAGGCTCAAAGGCCCCAATAAAATTATTATCTTTCATTAACTATCTATGACAAAAGGGGGAAAAAGAATTCAATAAGAAATCGAAATTGGTTTTTTTTCTCGAAATTTTTTCTTCATTTATTTTTATTCATTTTTTTTTTTACTTTACTGTTCATGAACTAAATAATCAGACAGACGATTTAAAGTATTTGCAGATATTTTTCACAATTTAATTACAACAATAATTCATACTATTTTATTTTTTTAACTTTTTTTTTATTGTGTGTGCATTTCCCTTTTCGTCATCATTTCTTTCTTCTTTTCGTCAATGAACTAACTTAAATTAGAAAATTGATTATTTATTTCGAAATGGAATTCATCGTGTTTTCGTAAGTGTGTGTGTGTGTGTGATTGAGTGCGATAATGAGTGCTTAAACATTGTCAAAAAAAAGAGCTTAAATTTAATAAGGAATTGGTTGATCGTTGCATCGGTCTTAACTGCCTATTGAATAGGAGAAGAGAAGATCATTGAATTTTAACCATTGAGTAAGTGTGTTCACAAAGCTATAAAGCCATATATTCCGACATCTTACGCACAAAAAGCCAAATCGAGCTTGGAAAAGTTTACTACATTCTAAACAATCGAACGATCGATTCTTCTTTTACGTGCCTCCCAAGAGGAGCAAAGAAATAACTCAATTCATTTGTTTTCATTAAATACAATTAAATTAAATTTAAAAAACAAATTTGAATAACGTGCACCAAAAAAGGCATCATTCATCTCTAAAACAAACTAGACTTTATCAAATTTATTTATAATGTCAAGTCCTAAATCATGAATATGTCGAGAATATTAAAAGTGGGTTTTTGTGTGTTGGGTGATGTGATTTGTTATCTTTTTAAAATCTACAATATTTCTTAAAATCTTTTGTCTAACAATCGGCCTTCTGATTCTTTTTCAAATGGCTGATCATTTATTCATTGTAAATAATTAATTATTAGTTATCATTTTGATCAATCGAAACACAACATAAATAATAAAATAACACTAAAATTTTACACACACACACACACATACTCGACAAACTGTACTTACAAATGAAACCTATCAAGCTACGTTATGACCGACAATTCGCAATATTCAATTTTACAAATTTCATTAATTGAATTGCACCGGCAAAACAGAAAAAGAAAAAAACATTAAATATACTTTAAAAACTAAACGAAAAACACATAAAATTATTTATTTGCATGATTATTCTCATTCGTCATCCGAATGAGTCTTTTCAAAAATATTTTATTGTAAAATTTTCAATCAAAACGGAAGATTTTCCCTGCCTGAGCGCTAAGGATGTTTATTATTATTTAAAAAAAAAAAAAAATAATACAAAAATAAACTTTGAAATGTTTTGAAATTTTGGAAATGAATGGCTCCAGGAGCCGTTGTCTTTTTTCCATTTGTTTGTTCGGAGACAGATCATAATAGCAATCAAATGGTTTTACATAAACAGCGTTAAGAATGCGAAGAGTCTGATTGTGATACACCAAACACACATATACTCAGTTCACATTGAGTATTATTTTTTGTTTACTTTCGATGAATTATTGTAATTGTTTTATATTTGAGAGAAATATTTTCTGTAGATTCACTCTGTTTTTCGTAAAAATAAGATACGACAATCGGCAAATTGGAAAATTGGCATCACAATTTACTTGTTGTTGGATTGTCATATACCGCTAATTTCAATTGCTGTAGCATGTTTTCCGAACACCAGCCAAAATATTACTAAATTCATCGTCTTTCATGGAATCCGGTTGTACATAGATTTCAGTTCCACCGAGGATTGTCGTTGTTGTCGGTGCTGGTAAGATGGTTGGTGCCTGAGATGATGGAACTGTTTAAAAAATCATTATTTAACTTATATGCGATCCAAATCGCAAATCAAACTTTATTAAGCGGACATCATATCAATACACTAATCAACATTAGACACTGGGACACTGGATATTCCGCTCAATATATTTTGAAATTGCAATTTAAGCGGAAATCAGAAAAAACAACAACAACAACAACACGAGCATTTAACTAAAATATACTTGTATTAACGGTTAATATAACATACCTGCTGTTGATGATGGATGATAATACAAATGATAATAATCTTGTGGTGCTAATGCGGCTGGATGATGTGGTGATGGTAGCACATGTAAATTGGTATTTGGTGCCAATTGATGATTATGATTATGGTAAATTGAATTTGAATGATGATAAGCTGTATTCGAATCGAATTCATTGAAATTGTGATTTGTATCGGTGGGCCAACTTTTGTCACCTGTATATGTGTGTGTGTGTGTGGTGGTGTGGATGTGAGAGATAAAAATAACATTATTACAATAATAAAAATGAATATTCATTGATTTGTGCGATACAAATAAATTCGAATGGAATGTCAATGGAATAGAATACGAAAAAGAAAAAGAAGAATTAAAGTGTATTTATGCGTACCTGGATATTTGAAATATTTTTCAAATTCACGTGAATCAACCTCATCATTGATCATATGATGTGAATGGATATTTGGTGTTGCATTCGAAACGGGCGATTGATTTTGATGATGATGATAATAATCTTTGTACTGTTGATGATGGGCACTGAACGATGATGATGCATATGTTGGCATTGGTGCGGTTACTGTAATCGCATCATAATTACCATAACCATCAATTAAACCACTTTGTGATGAAACTATTGATTGTTGTTGTTGTTGTTCGGAACCAATTATAGTATTATTGCTGCTATCTTTTGACATTAAACCTGATCCGCTGCTATTCGAATTGGCCAAACTCAATCGATTCGATTGATTATTATTTAAATGCATTGCATTATTTCCATGTGAATGATCTAAATGATGATTTGTTGTATAATTGGACATTGATGTACCGGATATCGATTGTGATGATGTAACTGTGCCAAGATTTTGATGATCTTGTGTTGTGGCCAATGGTGGAAAATATGTTCCACGCACAATATTACCCTGATCAAGAATACCACGATTGCTGCATGTAACATACATTCCTTTGCCGGTGGCAATGGTTGTTGAGGCTGACATTGATGGTTGTGATGTTGCAGTAAAATTACGCTTTTCTCCAACTGGTGACATGCCTGCTCGAAATCAAAAATACAATATTTAAAAAAAACCGTACACAAACAAACATTCAGAATTACACATTTCATTTCAATACAAATTTTTTTAGTTCGAAATGCCAACAATTGAATGATAATATATAATATATAATATATATTATATTGAATTAATCTACTCACGTTTAATAATATGATGTTCAATTGAATCCATATCAAACGTATTTAAATTACGATTTGTATTTGCTGTATTACTATAGACATATGATGTTGGCGTCACTGTACCTGATTGATGTCCCTTTTCCGATTTAATATGACCATTATAGTCCATAAATGTGATTTTTTGTTTATCATTTGCGATAAGGCTGGCATTATAATTTTCTTTTTCCAATTCGAGCGGACTCATTTCGGGCGTTGGTAATGATGATGTTACTTGAGCAGAAGAATCATCTGTACCGTGTTTAACATTACCACCTCGCATGTTACCCGTATTATTATTATTATTGTTATTATTACTATTATTATTATTATTATTATTTGTTGTTGTTTGACCATTAACGGCATTCAATTTACGATTTCGCATATTTGTAACAGCATTATGTGCTGGATCCGGACTATGGGTTGGACTTGATTCCGGTGTATGTAATGCATTATTATTATTACCATAATACAATTGTGAATAATTGCTATTATATGGGCTCATTCGATCAACGCCACTGGTTGCATCACCAAATTGTGACATATCGGGCGATGCATGATTTGATTGTTGCTGTTGCTGTTGCTGCTGTTGTTGTTGTTGTTGTTGACTTTGTTGTTGGGCTGCCGATTGATTATTGATTGTTGTTTGTTGATTACCAGCCGAACCAGTTCGAGATTTTGTATGCTTTCGACGACGTGGCCGATATTTATAATTTGGATGCTCTGTCATGTGTATAACACGAAGACGTTCCGCTTCTTCGACATATGGTCGACGATCTTGAGGTGTTAATGAGCGCCATTTTTTGCCTGCAATGCGAAAAAAAAAATGGAAATCAAAACCAATTAAAATGCAATCATTTAACAATTTCTAATCATAATAATTTTGAATTTTAATTAATAAAAATAAATTAATAAATTATAATAATATGGCGTTGCAGTTTGCAACATTCGAAAAATCTATGGCATTCTTGCAAGAACTTTAGAAAATTATTGTTTGGCATTTTTGTTTGATCGGTTTATCTTTTGGAATATATCATCAACACACCAACCAATAACTAATAACGAATTCGTATCACATCGAAGAATATAGTCACCAGCCACACGACAATCGACAATCTTTGCATCGAATTCCAATGAAATTATTCATTTTTTCGTTGGGCATTTCTATGTTTGGTCACAGACATCCATTAATTTCGAATGCCAAAACACTTTTTCGAATGACTCAATGCGCTCAAATGTTAATCATCCAAACCATATAATAATAATTATTCAATAAAATGGAAAATAAAAGAATAAACTATTTGAATCATCATCTGTTCTGGGCACTGAACACTGGTCATCGAGTATTTGGCATCAGGCACATTATTTTGCGGTCCAAAAAATACCGTAAATTCGACAATTGATTACAAATCGAAACCGAAACGACCAGGGAAAATAACAAATGAAATTGAAAAGAAGAAGAAGAAGAAGAAGAAAAAAAGAAATGAAACCGCGATGTCGTGCATAAAATATTTGTAATTTGATGATTGATTTACGCATCAGGCACATATGGCACGTGCGTTCAGTTTCCAATGAATTGTAAACGAAACACGAAATGAACAGAAGAAAAAACAACCGAATATCAATAATCATAAATCAAATGCTGGTGCGTGAGAGAGAGAGCGAGAGAAAAAAACTAACAAAATAAGCGAAACAAAATTTGAGGTTAAAAAGCGATATACTATGTAATTCGATCTGGAAGTCTTAATTGCTGAAAAGAATTTTTCGTTTTATTATCATTGCACAGGCGATGCAAGAATTGCAATTATTCGTTTGGGGCAGTTCGGGCGTTTAATGCAATTTATACGTGTGTCACTTTATCGATTTGAATATTTCTGAAAAGACAATTTTGTGGCGTTGTTAAATGGTAGTGAGTGGACGGCCCGATACGTGTATTCATTTCGATGAAATTGTTTTGTTTTCCATTTCAATTGTTTCGGTTTTGGTTTCGGCTCTTTGGTCGATTCTTTTCAAGTAAACGCGCACTAGCACGACCATTTTTACATGTATAAATGAACAAAACTAAACTGAATTGAATGTTTTTTCTCCTCTTCTCTTTCGTGATTTTATTTTATTGATTTGAATGGACTTTGTGCCACTGAAACAGGAGAAAGAGAGAGCGAGAGAGAAAAAAAGACAAATAAACCAACACCGCCATCGATAAAGAATGGAAAAATTGATTTTAATTAGATTCAATGCGTATTGAAAGCAAATCGATAAATTTTGTTGATTTCATGGGCATTGTTTTGTCATTTGATGTGGCAATGCCCAGAGCCCAAGGCTAAAAAAGATTGAGATTGTTAACAAACTGCAATTCGTAATTCGTACACACATCAAATTATTACTTTCCATAAAATTGAGTCTCAATCGAATAAATCGCCAGTTTTGCTATCATTTCCATTCGTCATCTATGCGATACACGATTATGCCATTGTATCTGGAAACCTAATGGCGGCGATCATAGAAATAATTTCAAATTTGTTTCGCTCACGTTGAATCATTTTCATCCCCATTCCGTCAAATGATTCAGCAATGCAAAATGGTGAAGGCGAAACACAAGATGACAATAATCACAAAAAAAAAAACTTTTATTTTAATGACAGACTTTGAAATCTGCCAAACAACGACGAATCAAACCACATTCTCAATGTGAACGAATACAAATTGGGTACAATTATTTATTTGAAATGACTCAACAAAACATTAAATTGAGAAAAACAAAAAAAAAACAAAAAAATATGTGAGCAACGAAAATACATGCAAACGAAACGTTAACTGACTGGCAATTATGCTGAGGCTATGATATAGTACGATTGTACTATGGATTATGGCATAATGTATTGGTAGGCATGAGGCATATATTAGAATTAAGCCGCCTTATACAGTGTTTATTTCGTTTGCACAACGAAAAATGATTGAGACAGCATATAATTATACGTCATTAATTATTGTCATACAATTTACAGCTACGAATTATGGTTCGCATCTAATCGAATGGAATGGAGATTTTTTTTTTTTTGCTCTCTTTGCTGAAAAGCGTTCCCCATTTAAGATTTTTGCAAATATAAAAATAAAAATATCATCCATAATTTCGCATAGTTACATGCAATATTTGCATTTTAATCAAGACGAAGAAGGCAAAAAAAGAACAAGAAAAGAAAAAGAATTAAACACGAGTAGCAGAATGCATTACAAACGAAATGGCTTATGATGAGCGCTAAACACCTTCATCAGGCTTTTTAATTATTTCAAAATTTTTGATTAAAAGAATTTCATTTCAAAGCTGCCCGCGATTGCATGCCCATTTCATTCTTATCCGTTCCGATTTCGTAGCATTTGTGTGATCTATATAATAATTTCATTTAATTGTTTTTGTTGTTATTTATTGTATCGGCATTCGTTTGTTACAGATGAACAAGTGGCACTCACACCAAGAATCCAACACCAACACCAACACTAAATTATTTGTGATCTCTGCAAAATCACCACCACCACCACCACCAAACAAAATGTAAACATAACACACATTTTATGTTAAGTTATAATAATAGAATTGATTAATACAATTTCGAACGAGTCGCATAATGTATGTATTCGGTACGAATAAATAAATGAATAACATTTTCAACAAGAACATCAACGAATAGAACCATCGATCTCTTTATTTCTAATTCCGTACACAGCCACCAAAAAGACACATATATATTTCTTTCTTTTTTTTTTTTTGACTTCAAACACGCAAAGTTGAAATTGAATCAGAGCCCCACAGAATAACTATCATGTTCAATTGATCATCGCAAATGGAGAAGATAAACAAAAAGAAAATAAAAGAGCAATAAAAATGCGCAAAGTTCGGTATGTGTAGGTGAATAGATATTGAACTCCACACTCTACACTGACTCGATTGAGTACAGCAATATTCCTTTTTTTCTTTTTCTTTT
>GL501446.1:783404-794765 GCA_000149185.1 Mayetiola destructor
AAAAGAAGAAGAATAAGAGAGAGAGAGAGAGAGAGAGAGAGAGAGAAAAAAGAATGTTAAAATTATTCATTTTTAGTCATGCAGGTTGAATTTCGATTTTTAAAACTTGAATGAGTTGTAGGTGTTTTTGTTTGACGATTAAAATCTAATCGACATTTAGAATACACTTGAGTCTGAGTTGTGTGTTTCTTTGGTTGATTTTTCTTCTTATTGTGTGGGAACAAATTTTTCGTTTTATTTTTCTTCTCTTCTCCAATTTGGTTGCTCAATGACCGGCCCGAACCATACATAAATGTACAGTGTGGTACAGGTGTATATTGTATATTGTATATATGCAGGGTGATTTCCAGTTAAAATGTTAAAAATAATAGAATTCTGTTATTTTGTAATATTTCATTAATTGCGGAAAAATCCAAACGATTGAATTTCGTTTTAGATTGGGAATTCTTTTAATTCAGATTCAACAATCCAACAGTCGTAATGAAATATTCCACCTTACCGCACTCATGGCCCATTGATAATAATGATAATTTATTTTTATTTCTTAATTATAATATTGGGCAACGGCAGTAGCACTGCTGCATACAGTCGTGTTTGGAACAATTTTCTCTCTCTCCCTCTCTTTCTCTCTCTCTCACACACACACACATACACACTCTTTTTGCTTCATTCGTTGTTGTTTGTAATTAGTTCCACTTCAATTTTTATTTTCTTCTTTTCATCATTTCGTAGCTCAATTTACTTCCACAACGCTCAAATTGTTAATTGTGCAATTTAAGAGTCTGTAACAGTATTTTAGCTGATATTTTCGCCTTCTTTTCTGTATTCCCTCAATATTTGTAACCGCTTTCAAACTCGGCAAAAAAAAAAACCTTATTTTTCTCACACATCGGTCTTGAAATTGCCGTCTATTTATCTCGTTTAATGTTGCGGGAGAACAAATTTGTGTGTTTTAGTGTTTTATATCAATTTGAAAAACAAAAAACACATTTTTGTCCGTGTTTCGTGTTTTTTTGTTGTTCCTTTTTTTCGGTTCCTTTCAATTGCACAACTCCGAGATCCAACATCCAAGATGGTAAAGGCCAAAATAGTCATACTGTGATTTATTGTGTGAACTACAATATGAACGGATAAAAATATTTTAACCGAAATGTGGCCACTTTGATAAATGATGGATAAATGAATGCCGTTATTAAGTGACGACTGCATAAATTGTACAAACACACACACACACACACACATCCAAAATAAGAAAATTGCATCATTTTGCATATAAGATTATGTGATTGTTATTGAAATGAGGCAAGGGTTCGTTTCAATTTTGCTACTGTCAATTATGAAATTGTTTCGGAATACCATCAGCACTCGCCGCAGGAGACACATTGTATTACATATTATATGGACCAGAATTTTTTTCGATTGCATTGCATTGTTCAATATATTCAATGGTGGAAGAAAAAAAAGAAAAAATATGGCAAATAATGTGAAATACAATATGGTCGCTTCGTTGTTCTGTGATATGTCAGTTTGGTGGGCACACATCATCAACAACAATTGACCAAGCCATGGATTATTATAAAATTATAAACGGAATGCAAATTGCAAAAATTCAGTAAAAAAAAGAAAAAAAAAACAAGAAAATACCAAAAATTATATGCAATTTTTGGCTTAGTTTGTCTTGAGTTGATCATCTATCAAGTGAACCAGTAACCAGTATAGTTCATGTGAAAAAGTTTTATTCGAAACAACAATAATAATATCATCATTACACTTTGCACTCACTTTAATGCTGAACACTGGAATTTAACCAAATTCAAAGAAAAAAAAAGAAGAAAGAAACGCGCGATCGCACCAGACAGAAGGAGAAAGATACAGAAAAACTCATCATATTTTCATCCATATAAATTTCATACTATAATTTTTGTGTGTGTTTCCATTGCATTCCTCAGTTTGTATCTTTTGTTTTAACATTGTGATCCAATTCTCATCAGACATATTCCGTTCTCTTCCTCCTCCTCTGTTTGCTGCATTATGAAAACAACTTATTAGTTTGTTGTGTGTTTTTTTTTCTCTTTCCGTGTGCACGTCGATTTTCACATGTATGCCACACTGTGTGGTTTTCTTTAACTTTTCATTTTAATTATTTCGGTCATCATAACAGAACCCAACGGAATAACAAAAGCATTTTTAGGACGCGACATGCGCGCAACAACTCAACCAATGAATATTTAAATTGGTTCATCGTCGCCCTAATTATTAACATCAATCTTTTGCCAATTCAATTATTTATTTATTTATTTGTTTAATTAATTGGCAATTTTTTTCTTTCCCCTCCTTTATCTTTGGGAAATTCGCTTGCAATCAGATGTATATAGAATAGCAAAAGAGAAATAGAAAAAAATAAAAACGAACTGAATGCCGAATGTTGATCCGAAAAGCCGTTCGTGTCGTCCCAAAGTAGAACCTTTATACGAATTTTTCCTTTTTTCACTCTTCTTCGATTCGAAATCATGATGCGCGCTTTTGAATAAATCGATCGATTCGATGGGCTATAAATTATCGTTTGTTTGCGACATTCGTTTGTGGGCCTCCATTCAGTTTCGCTTTGTGGTCGTTTTTCCTTTATACATATATTATTATTCTTTCTTTTTTTTTTCATTATTATCTTTGCTACACATCTTGTTATGGTGGATAAACATCGAAATGGGAGCAGAAGTTTGGTTGCCGGTATTTTTTTGCAAATTTAATCAACACAAAATTCAAATCCGAATTTTGAATAAATACGAATGTCTCAGCGAATGAAATGAGAATGAGAATGCGACATCAATGCAATATCATTTATCTTTTTGTTTTTTGAACATACACACACACACACAAACAATTTATATGTATAGACACACAGGTCCAAAATAAACTGCATGCAAAAACACATTTTAACGAATATTTAAATTATTTTATTTACATTCGATGCAATTGCTGCCGGACTAACACTGTGTGTGAACAGTGAACAGTGTACAGTGTATAAGAACGATTGAAGCAAATAAAGCACATGCCATTCAAAATATCATTCGTTTGGCTCATCAACCATTGCCGCTCACTTTACCATAATACATTGTACTGATTTTGGATAGCGTTCTTCAAAACATATGGAAAGAACTATTTTGTTCAATTTTATCAAATGCCCAAAATGACCAGAGCGTAAGCAACTCTCTAAGCAAATAACGAATATGCGAATATTTTCCGTAGATAAAATACTTCGGCAGGTTAATGGTATGCATAATGCACATTGCACATTGCATTTTACAATGTTATAATGTCAAAAGGTTGTCATCAGTTTTACTTACTTATATTTATCTCATTCGGCCATACTGCACCCGAAATGAAAGAATTATTGTGATTGAAGAAAACATAATAATTATGCGTTGAAAATTCATTTTAAAAATGCCTTGCTAAACGGAAAAATCGCTTTCAAATCTCGCAATCATTTACTTATTATTTCTTGCATTTTGTAACAATGTTGAATGATGTTTCATGTATAGCATACGGAACATCGAACATCAAGAAGCACAAGTATAAACAAAAATTCAAAATTTTCCATTGGCCATCGTTGGCTCATCAAAGCCATAAGCCCCATTTAATATTTTTCTTTGTTTTTGTTTTTGTTGTTTTTTTTTCTTCTTTTCTCTACTTTTTAGGGCCGTGGTGGCCGTGTTGGCCGTGCTGTTGCATATTGCACACGTCGAACATTTTAAACATGAAAATAATGCACGGTTTCGTTTTAACCATTGCAGTTCGTCATCAAACAATTCGGTCGGTTTTATAATTTTCTTTTGCATTTTAACTCTTTTTGTTCGTTTTGTTACTACTCGTGTTTGGGATCCAATTTCTTACAGTTTCTTTTTTTTGTTTTTCTTTTTGTTTTTTTATTTTTCATCGGTGGTTTCTCTTCACTTTGTCATCGTTTGAATTCATTTTTCTACTTTTTAAACATTTATTGTTGATGACAGAGTCACCAGTTACCAGCGTGCATAATATTAATAATATTGTTTTGATTTGATTAATTTTCTTTTGGAACGGAAATGCTTCATGAGTGCCTGGAAGTCTTAACGCACCATTCAATATATTCAATTTGGCTTTTTATGCAACCATTAATTCCCAATGGATTTTTAGCTTCTATGGCCATGTAATCCGGTGTACTCCGTTGTCATCGATGGTTCAAAGTGTTTTTTATGTGTGATGTAATAATATGTACAAATGTGCGATGAATTCAAGTTCGTCGTCGATGTCCACGAAAGAAATCGAAAAAAATAAACGAAATTATTTGAAAAAATTATGGAATGACACGAAGGCACGCTTTATTCCGGAAGATCGATCATTAAGCCGACGTAGCATTTACGTGATTGGAATTTAATTATGTGGTTGTATGTGTGTGTGTGTGTGTGTGTATACGCGATTGTCATATAATTCAAAATAGAATTGCATTCGTTTGTTCATTTTATGCATTACACGCCAAACATACAATATTATTCATGCGGCGGCTCAAACTCTTAAAATGCTCAACGATGACGCGAAAACGAAATGCAACAACATCATATCATGAACACGAAAATATAATGCCCAGTGTTTAACGACATTAGAAACATACAAATCTACTTAGATCAGCTCATTGATTACCATAAACAGTAATATAATCTCACTTTAGTTGAGGAAAATTGTTTCATTCGTTTTTTTTTTTTTCATTTTGTTTTGTTATTGTTGTCATAAGTTCAACGTGCTACTGATTATCGTGTTTGAATCCAATTCAATTCGATTCCATTCCGATTCAATTAGTTGTTGAAGTTTGTTTTTCGATTCGGGGGTTCGTTGCTTATGGAAGTCTTTGGATTCCACTTGTCCGCTGTGAAATAAATCCAATGTCCAATCGATTCACTTTTATTTTGTGAATTTATTTCATTCGATTGAAATGTTGCAGAAAAATTGTTGTTAATTTATCGTTCGTCAGATAATATGTCTCTCTATTTTTGCTGTCCGCTTCCAGTTTACTGGCTATTCAGTGAATTTTGAGTCTCTGTACACTGTACCATTGTTTGATTGATTTGCATAAAATTCCGGCTAGAAACTGGAGACTCAGACAATTTAACAAAGAAATATGGAAATGAATTGCTGTTTATATTTTTTTTTTTGTCTATTCTCGTCGAAAAGGAGCAAAGCATCATTTCGGTCGTCATTCGTCATTTGTGTGCACATTAGAAACATTTCGAGATGTACGAGCTGAATTCAGTTGCAGGTGGAATACAGCGCGCGTGCACGCATATACAATAATAAAAATCATTTTATTTATTCAACAATGCCAAATGCGTTTTGCGTTTAGCAAGCACTATACTATAGGCAGCAAAGTAGCTCAGTCATTGTCATCATGCAACAACACATCGAATCAATCGTTATAATGCTAACAATGTTCCGTTGTTGTTGTTGTTTTTTTATCTCAGTGTGTCTGTGTGTGTGTGTGTGTGTGTGTGTGTGTTCAGAAATGCCAATGTTCAGAAATGCCAATGATGAGTTCCATCTGCCATTGGCATCATATGCTCGCTTTTCTCTTGGTAAATGCGGCAATGTCTAATAAAATGTAACTTTTTCGATTTGATATGTTACCATCGATTTTCTATGCTTCTGTTGCTGTTGCTGTTGCTGCTGGCAATCGCGTAAAAAATTTAAATTAAACATCATCAAAAACAGCATTTCTTCTCTATATTTGGCGCGGTGTGTGGTGTAATATTAAACTGCATGCAATTGCATGTTTTTGTTTTTTTTTTTGCACAAACCACATACGACTGATGATATTAATATGAGCCATACCAATGCTGACATATAGGTTTTAGGTTTAATAAACAGAATATGTATAATAATATTTCATAGTCCATTGTGTTGAGAAATTACAAGAAACAACACTAGCATCGAGTACCTTGCATCAGGCAGGCATGTATAAGCATTAGCGGAACAACGGCACACTCGACACATAACCAGAAAGAAAGACAGAGAGAGAGAGAGAGAGCAAAGAACAGCCAAAGCTCACATTTCTATTACAAGAACATAAACACAACGGGGAACCTGAGAGGGCGGATAAGGGGAGAAACTGTTGGATTAATATTGCAAAAGTAAAATTAATACGTATAACAAAAAAGACAACAATAACAAATTTTTCAGAAAAGATCGAGTCCAAAGACTCTTATGTCGAATTTTCCCACATCAAATAACGCAATAGACACTCAACCATGCATCGAATCAAATGCAAATAATAATAATGATAATAATAATAATAATATAACAACGGCAAACAACACCGAATCAAAAATCTCCCACAATCCAGATTTTATACAGATTTATTATTGTTTTTATCATTGTTGGGTTTGTTAATGCCGTTGCGTGTATTTGAAAGTTTTGTGCAGGGCAAATAGATACATTTTACAATCAGTTTATAGTCTATATTCATTCATTTGCTATTTACCATGCTATTTTTTAATGTTAAAGTTGAGTAAAAAAAACAAAAAAAAACAAGATCCAATTGCAAACAGTTGACATAAAAATATGGCCATAATGACACAGTTGAGCCGAAATTATGGAATAGAATTGCGAATTTGCTGTAAGCTACGATTATAGGGGGAGGTTGAAACTGCTGGATCCAGCTTCGATGTACTGACTGAATTGAATTTGTACATAACACCGAAAATTGAAATTTCAATTGGAACAATTAAACCTTAGGTCATATACAGACAGTCTGATACGTGTATCAGATTTCAATCAAAGTCTTTATTTACAAGTTTTGCGCGAAAAACTGTCAGGTTTATTTCGCGAAAGTCTTTTTGCAACAAGTGAAAAAAATAAAAATATTCATGAAATGAACAAGCCAACACATTCATTTGTGAACTAATTACATGCACAAAATGTGAGTCGGAGCCGAAAAGAGAGAGAGAGAAAGGGTTAGACAAAGAGGAAATCATTGATTGTCAGGGTGATGTGATGGTAAAAGATTCATTTAATGGCCACAACACATCACTTTGATCCATTTCATTCGTTTTGGTTTTTTCCATCCTCCCGACTCTGGCGTTAATTATTATCACAATTCAGTTCAAAAGTCTATCATTAAAAAATAAAAAAACCAAGACGAAACAAAACGAAATGAAACTCTTCGACGATTCGAACAATTTCGAAAAAGAAAAAAAATTATATTATTTTTCATCAACATATGTAAGCTGTGCCGTGGTGCCTTTCTCTTTACCATTTTTATTCTTCATGTTTCGTCATAATTTTTTTGATTTTATATTTATCTTCTTCTTCTTCTTCTTCTTCTTCTTCTTCTTCTTCTGCTTCTTCTTCATCATAATTTTTTTCTTCGTTTTCTTTTTAATTTCAGTTCGCAAATTCCAATTACGATTCCAATTCGGTTTGTCCATCCTTCATTTGCATATACGTATATTAGTACTAGCTACGACAATGAATACCATGATTCCGTACACCGAACAAACATATAATTGATGATTGGATGATACATGCGTATGGCCAGCGAATTTGTGATAATTAAGCGAAATTGACCGAAACAATTTTATCTTTATTTCGGAAGGGTTTTTCCTTTATGTTTGGTTATATTATTTCATTTTGATGGAAATAATCAAATCAGCAGCCATCAATTCCATGACTTTTTGTTTAGTTGTCGAAATAACGGAACTAAATAGCAAACAATGATTGTCCTACTCAACGTTTTCACACAATAAAAATCGTTTTATTTGGATAAAATGGATTTGTTTGAGTGGTTTATTTGGTGGCCGCTTTGCGGTGACCTAAACACCGAACAACATATAAAGCCCAGAAAATAAAGATAAAAAAACAAACAGAATATACATAAGTTTCGAAGGTTCGATGGAATAAATTAGTTGATGATTGAGGAGGGGCAGAAGATGCGAGTAAAATTAAAAAAGAAAGTTCAGGAAACATAATAATCCAATTTAATTAAGGCTTATTTTGCGTGTGAATGCTCATTATTTGCGATTCTTTGGTGTGATTAATGATCTTTCGCGGCCAATTTTTGTTTTTAGATATGATTTCAGCGAAGATCAAACCAATGGATATTTTGACTTAATCCAATTCAATTAGGCAGGCCATAATGGTTGGCTTGCATTTTTCTTCTTCTGGATAAAATTGTGGAATGATGGCGGAAAGGTTGATAAAGCTTGTCCATTTCAGATGCCCTAGATATCCCAGAGAGACCAGACTGGATTTTTGGTTCATTTTTTCAATCAAAATTTGAAAAAAAAAAATAACGCAAAAAGGCTTCTTTTCATCACATTGCTTGTGCGATACTTAAAACTCCCCTCTCCGCCTTCCATCTACCGTTCGTTATCCAGAACAATCAGATAGAATAATTTCTGAATTCATTTTGCGATTCAGATTTTTCGCGTTTGATTAAATAATAAATAAATTCAACGCTTGGCTCATGAATGATTGAAAAGCGATCTTTTTATCGGGGAATCAAGAAATTCACAAAACTGCATACTTCATAAAACTTTGAACATCGAACACTGAAATCGAGTACTAAATCCATCAAAAAAAAAAATGCGAATTTGTTAATTTTTCGTTTCCTTTTGTAATTCAAATTGAAGGGTTCTCTTTATCGTTAGAATAAATCACGGTATGTCGAGCGCTATTTTCATTGGCCGAAATTCAAATGAATGAAGATTTTTTTTTTTTTTATTTGTTTTGCATTTAATAATTTTTTTTTTCTGAGTCGATTCCAAACGGAACACGAACAACTCAGTAAAATTCATTAATATTTTGCTATAAAAAAACGAATTGAGAAGTGTTAAATTACTACGATACAACACATTTGAGCTTCGCCCATGAAATAGATTTATATTCTTCTTCTTTTTTTCTTTCTTTTTTTTTTTTTGTATTCGATTGGAAAATTCCATGGGCCGATTTTCGGCATTGAGAACTTGGTTCTTCTTTTTCTTTTTCGTTGATCGCAATTCGAAATAATAATTTATCGACAATATCCGTTGAATGTTTCGGTTGGTTGAATGTCTTCAATTTTTCATGCAATGTTGTTACGAAGGGTTCGTCATTTCCTGTGTGTTGTTCACTCTCTTTCTGTTCACTTTTCATATGTGTGTGTTCATTGTTGACAGTTGTAGTGAAGTGTATTTTTTTTTTTTTGGTTGGAAATTCAAATCGATTTATCTTTGGCGAATATTAACTTGAAAATGAAGGAATTGACGCGTCAAGCATCATCACACTGCGATGATGACATCGTAGCAAAACTAAATGAATATTTGAAAACGGAAAACAGAAAAACAGGAACGAAAAAACACACTTAAATTGATCGAAATGTGGGCATCCATTTAGCGTCGTCTTCGGTTAGGCAATCAAATTGAAAATTGGGATTTTTTTTTTTTTTTAATTACAAAATTGGAGCATCGATGGAAAAAAAGAAGAAAACGTTTTTCAATAAATGATGTATACATGTAAAATGCGAAATGCGCACCAGCCAATGGTCGTGATTGTACCCGTTGTGGGCGGTGATCTTTGTATTTCCTCTCAAAACCAGCCGAGTAATCGGTCGGTTAATACAAAAAAATAAAAAAAATAAGCGCTATGTTTAAAATGAACAACATTCTGTGAATCGTATGTATGTGTAGCACGTATGAGCAGAGCACAGCGAAGCTGAGTAGAGTAAAGTAGAGTCAAACCGTACGATCCACATATTCAGTTTTTTTTTCTGCAGGTTTATTCATCGTTTAGTTCATTTCTCATTGAAACTCGTGCGTTTTTCGCGTTTGAATCGGATCGGCAACAGCACATATTTGTACATTTTTACAAATTTTTTCGAATAAAAAGAGAAAAAAAAAATTTTTTTTAAACGAAACATTCGACCGATCGAAAACAGTTCGGTGTGCATTTGTTTCTTCCCTTCAGTTGATTGCTTAATTTCATTAATCGAAAAAGACAGGAAACGAATCGATTTATCGGAATATGAATGTCGGCGAATACGAATGGCGTATGAATGATTTATGAACACACACACACACACAGAATTCGATCGCAAATCCAATGAACTGTAAAAAAAACAAATAGTCGTATTTCCTCGTTATGTATTGTAAGTTTTACACAGACACACACACACACACCAACCGAAAGAGCAAGCGAGACGAACAGAAAAGGAGAGAGCAAATCACATCAAATCAAATAAAATGGAGACCAAAGTGATAAATACACTGAATTTTTAAAATGAAATAGTTGCTGCCCCCATATCAAGCACTACTAACTAATGTCATCACATTACACACAAAATTCGAATAATAAAATAAAATTCTCGAAATCCTCGAATTTTTGATTTACAAAAAAAAGAAAAAAATTTGTTATTCGAAGCGACTGGAATTGCGCACGAGGCGATCGCATTCGTTGAATCCCAATTGAATGAATTCGATTTTTATCGAATCAGAAGAGATTGGATCGCATTTTAAAAAAATTCTTTATTCGACATGAAATCAATTCATGCAATTATTTTGCATTTATATTAGAATTCGATTAAAATCTTTTTGGGGAGCACAAAAGAGAGAAGCAAAAAAGCGACACTCATTCGTTCATTATCACATCTTTTATTTTCGTGCATATATTGGCAGTTCGCAAATTATTATTATTCGTGTAAGTATGGGAGTTCAGTGTTTCGCATGTCGTGTTTTTTCCAAACTTGCGAATTGGCAAACATTTAAATTTAGTTTTTTTATCTTTATACATGTGGATAGTGTATAATCATAGTGCGCACTGCGCACATTCACATGAATGATGAAATGGGGGGGGGGGGGGGGCCCACGGCTTCATTTTAAAAATTTTAAGTTACATATATATCATTCGAAAAAAAAAAACAAAACAAGTTGATACGTGGCTGGTGCTGGAAGGATTGACAAAGACAACACGATTACACACGATGGGTTATAAATTATATAGTATCCAAATACACATGTAATCAAAACCATATAAACTGGCCATCGAATGTTGAAAAAACGAAATAATAATAATACCGTAAAAGTATAAAAACTAGCAGTAACCAGCAGCCAGCAACTAGCATCATCAAACATTAAAAATTGTAAATAAGAAAAGAGAGACAGAAAGAGAGAGAGAGAGAGAGAGAGAGAGAGAGAGACGACAAAGAAAAAGAAGTACTTAAAGACGAAAAGACGATTTGTGTTGCTTGTTCTGTTCATTGCGATGATTTCCAATCAACGCTGTCCATTTAAGTAGCACTTTCTTAGCCATTCTTGTGTTATTCGACGATTTTTGATTCATCGAAATGAAGGAAATGAAGAAGAC
>GL501446.1:798207-821229 GCA_000149185.1 Mayetiola destructor
AGAGAGAGAGAGAGAGAGAGAGAGAGGAAAAGAGATACAAATTTCGGAATCTTGGATTTGAATTTTTATGTGTAGCCAAACGGAGGTAGGCAAATGAGACAAAGAAACAACAACCGAATGATTTTATGAAATGATCACCGAATAACGATATTACAACGCCGAAAAAAAAAAATGAAGATCAACAGAGTATCGGCATTCATCGCCGCCACACAAACGTGTCTACATAAATGTAGATAAAATAGATTCGCACATATACAATAAATGTTTTCGAAGCGACGATCATCGTCAAAAACCAAAGGAACAAACAACACCGAACGATATCGATTCTTTCAGCACAATGTGTGTTGCTATGAACCCACAGGGTTCGCATTCAGCCTTTTGTTTACCGTAATAAATATTGTCACAGTCATTTGAATATTATATACTTTGACAGTTGAATAATTTTTTCCTTTTTTTCTCTTCCCCTCCTTTTCTTTTCTCTGCACTGCTCTGATCGACTCATTCTTATTCGGTTTTTGTCTTGTGGACTGGATTTTGGCATTCAGCATTCGCGGTATTCGAACTGAGAACTAGAGGAGCTGAATTTGTATTGCGATATGAAGAAAAAATAAATAAATAAATGTTTATGAATTCGTTTCGATTTCTGCATATTTCGTAGTGTGTTCATTTGGTTTTGTTCTCTGCCTTTGATGCACTTTATTCGTTACGTATGTGAGTGGTGGCAGTGAGTTTGTGAATTTAGCAATGTTTTTCTTCATTCCATTCGAATGCAAAGATGTGGAGAGACCGAAAAAATTTCCATATGAAAGAAAATACCGATTAGCTGTCGAATATATCGACATATGTTGAAAGGATCGACGAGTGCAGCTAAAATAAAATAAAAATAAAAATCAAATACATTTAAAAACAAATGTTATTGGCAATCGACAATGACAAGAGAAAGCAAACGTTTTGCACTCGCTTGCGTACACATCGATGATTACACTTCATCGCGCTTTGAATAGAGGAAGCAAAAAAAAAATGGCAAATAAACAAAAACCGTCACCGATTCGCACCGAAGAATAGTCAGAAGGAAAGTATTGAAAACGAGGCAAACAAACACCGATTTTGATACGAAATGATTAGAAATGTCCATTGGTAGGTGAGTGAAACCACTTTGGCAATAATAAAAAAATAATTCCCAAACCACAGACAGATTTCGTAATGTTAAACCATGTGTTTTATGTGGCATGCCATCGCACAATCGAAATCGGCAAATTATATTAAGCATGGCCCGATAAATCCACGGCCGGATAATAATTTAGTATGCGAACAAATTATATAGTTACGTGGAATTGAGTGCATGATCAGAATGAAATGGTTGCAATCAGTTTCCCAATTTCGAAAATGGGAAAAATCGTTAAGGAAAAAAGCGTATTGAGCGTATTGAGTGCTTGTGATCGATGAAGGCACAATAGAGAGAAAATTGTCGCTTATGTCGACAGTGACGATGAAATTAAAAAACGAAACAGAAAAAACGAAACGAAAAAAAGAAAGAAAGAATTATTTTCAATGTTTTTGAGCTAGCTGTTAGGCTTCCGAGCTGATACCAGTGATCCGTATGTGCGCACATCAAATTGGATAGAAAACGATAAGAGAACATGGTTTGTATCAAAAAGTAGCGAACGAAACACATTGAAACGGTGAGCAATTGAGCAATGAAACGAAAAAAAAAAGCAATAAAATAAAGCACACAACCGATTCGTTTGCCATCCTGCGAAATATACGCATTCACAATCTACAAATTCAAATCTTACACTCTACTTTGTGTGTGACTTTTTCTTTTACTCTTGTTCCATTCCTTCGACGAGGTAGATCGGTTTGTGGCTGGTTTTGTGTTTGTCGTTTTTCGTATTTTTCTGTTCATTTCTGTTGAATGCAGCATTCGCGCACCGTACACATTTTTGTTTGAAGTTCTTCTGCTTGTGCAGACACACACACACACACACACACAGACACACTCACGTTGAAACTGTTTCGTTGCCAGTGATCGCATATTCACGTTTACATTCGTTATCTTAAATTTACTTCAAAAACAAACTACCCATATGCCGATTTTTCGTACATCGTCCAGTATAAATTATTGTGGCATTTTTTTCTTTTCTTCTTTGTTTTTGTTTCTCTTCTTTTCTGTTTTTGCTATCCTTCAACCGTTTCGATTTCTTATTGGTTTTGCTTTGCATATTGCATAACTTTGCGCGCCGAAGAAATGCAACAAAAACACAGACAGAAATAACAAAACGGTCAAAAAACAAAAAATAATGCAGAAACAGCCAAAGATCCAAAGTTAGAATTGACAATTGCTGCCGATATAATATATATAATAATGTTTGGTGTTTTTTTTTTCTTTCTTTTTGACCCGCTTCACTTCGTTCTCTGGAAATGAATTTTTTCATGATCGTTATTTTTTGCCATGCAAATTGCATGCTGGATCAACAGCGGCAGTACTAGCAATTGATTTTATTTTAGCTGCCGTGTCCGTTGTGTCAAAGCGATAAATGAAATTTATCTCCATGGAATTGTTCGCGCCTAATTTAGTTTGTGTTGGATATTATAGTCGTTTGTGCGCCCAGTTTCCTTTCAACAACTTTCAATCAGTTCACAGTTGGCCAATTTTTTTTTTTTTTTCATTTTCTTTTCTAAGATAATAATGCGATGGCGGTCAGAATGTAATGAATTGCAAAAATTGTTTCAGCATTTCATCACCTGTTTTATCTCCTGTATATTTTATATATATCATATTATGCCTTATGCGTTATGTGCTTTTGCTTTGCATGAAATCGATCGATTGTGTCCGAGCAAACATACGAACACTTAATTCCCAATTGGATTATATACTGGAATGATGATTGGATTGTGAACATCAATTAAGTATCAGCACAAAAAAATCGTGACGCAGATATTAAGTTGCATTTTAAATTCGAGAATTTGTTCGATAAATATTCGTGTGTTCGGATTCTCTAAATGTTTTTGTTGGGCCGGAACATATTTTTCGTTTTGGATTCTATCGTTAACAATTAACAAGAAGACAGAGACATGTGGTAAGATGGTTGCTTTTAGCTCTATTCGGTAGTTACCTTTTGGTACTTGTTATTTGACTACACATCTCAATATTTAAGATCCATTTGAAGCTAGCGATAGAAAAAACGACATTAACTAATCCCGGGCCTAACGATGCCTAACTGAATGCCAACCAGAAAAAGATGAAAACGAACCGAAAAACATTTGAAATTCAACGAAAATGAATGATTCGGAAAATCGGTAAATTAAAAATGCAAAATAGAGTTGTTTTTTTTCTTACATTTTTACAAAAATGAAAAATGAATGCAAATTCAATGCAACACAACAACAAAGAAGTGGAAAGAAGTAAAAAGGAGCGCGCTATTGGTGCGGTATAGTTTGATGCATAGGCCTGATTTTCTTATGCATTTTCTGAATGCCATACAATATCCAATGAAAAAAATAATGCCCGAATAAAAGAGCGAAGCTGAAACAGTGTGTGTGTGTCACCATGGATCATCCACAGACTACAGAAGCTAATTCGATATATTTAACCAGAGAATATTCACGACAGCTTTATAACGACAACCGCGCTCTTTGCAAAACCTCACATTGGATGGAATATGGTATGCGGATCGGGTTTGATTCGAATGAAAATGTTCGGCATTCGGCACAAAATACATATTCGATAAAAAAAGAAGACAAAAACGAAAAAAAAAGAAAAAGAAAAAAAAACAAAAGGGAAAAATTGGGAACAGAAAATAAAATCGGCCAAAATCAGCGATCGTAGCAAGCAGCACAATATATGATATGTACCACGGATTACGGATTTCCAAATGAGTCCGACCGATGAAAACCAGAGTGAATATATGTATAGTCAATATCTCAAGTCACCAAATCATTAATAAACAGTGGAATCGATTCGACGACAACGACGATGACGGTAAACAAAATATATCGCAACGAGAGACAAAAACAACTCAAACGACGATAATTCACCACCGACAGTCGGGTCGGTATGTCCTGTAGTCTACACTGTATTATATTTATATATCGTATATGCATATGGCTGGATGGCCTGGTCAAATAAATTATCTTACATAACCAATAACCAATGCAACCACAACGACCAAAGAGGACGAAAAAGTTTTGGTTTTCGTATTTGCAATGGATACGAATTATTTCCACATAAATGGTACGATCATGTGCATTGTTATGTCTATGGTGATCCAGAATTGTTTTCTTTTTTTTTTCTTTCCTTGTTTGTTTGTTTGGACTTTTTGCAATTTTGAATGTTGTTGCCGCGCTACTGCTGTCTGTGTCTCTGTTTCGTATCTGATAATGATAAATGAAAAAGAAGAATCGATTCAGACTCTTGTCTGTACCGTAACAACACAATATTCGACACAAACACCAATGTGAAACATATCAAATGATGGAAAACCAACCAAATAAAATCATAATTGATTGGCCAAAAGATTTTTTCTCATTTCCTTTGTAAGATAAAATAATACTTTAGCGGCTTTTCCGAAACGATAAAAGATGGAAGATATTGAAAATTTAAATAGTCAAATATTATTGAAAAATTAGCTCGATTGGGTAAGCCCATGAACTTGAATGAAAACAAAAATTACACGCAAGCATACAACAAATGCACGCAATGCTCACAGTGACTTCAGTTTTCGCAGGTTTCAGTCTTTATTAAAATTGAATCGCTTGGTTTTGGTTGTTTGCGTTGCCATTAATGTTCTTTTTATTCGGTTGTTGTGTTTGTTTTGTCATTTATGAGCATTGAATATTGGACATTGAGTATTGAACCTCGCTCGATTTACGGATACTTTAATTTCAGTCAATTTTATTCGTTTTGCTTACCGTTCACCGTTTGCACGTTGCTGTATGCCATCCAAATCCAAAAGAAAATTTGTGGCATAAAGTTCTTCATAGCCTTGTAGCCGGAGACCCTGAAGCAAGTCCACACACTGCATACAAAAATTGCAATGACAAAATACACACACACACAGAATAGCAACAAAAACGGGAAATAAAACAAGACGAAAAAAAAAATGATCTCAGGTATAAACGGTGTGATCGACGAAGGAAAAATCAGTTGTGCGGTGCACATTCAAAGCAAATTCAAGCATTGCTTTTGACTAACAATTTTTCAGTCTTCTTCTTTTCTTTTCTTTTTTTTTTCGTTAACGAGAAAAAGCGAAAAAGAGATTTCATTCGTAGTTCACCGTTTATTCTATGCCGCATCTTCAACTACCGAAAGACATAAAAACATTGAACATTTAACCATAATAATAATGATAATAATAATAATAATGATAAAAAAAAAATCCTATTGAATAACACTCGTATTCGTATTCGAATCGATCGATGTGCCTATTCACAGTATGACACAACGGGCAATTGGCAATATGAGAATGAATGGAATGGCAACGATGATCAACACAAAAGAAATCTAAAAAAAAAAAGAAGAATTACACCAGGCCAAATGATCGGCTCTTTTGCATCGCGGCCAGGCAAAGCACAAATGCAAACAAAAATAGTAGCAAAAACCTAAAACGAGCCATGCATTTCGTTTATTGAAAATAATATCCAGGAGTAGTTAATATTGTGGAAATGTTTACTGTCCTGTGGATGTCGGATTGTCCATATATTACATATTAAATGGGTATTTTTCTTTCATTTGTGAATCGTCATAACGATTCTCGTGCATAGTGCATATTGTATATCGAATGTCGAATATATCGATATTATATGTTTGTACGGGAAAAAAATTTATATGTAGAATATAAAAATGTCCAACGAAAAAGATTCTAAAGGCCATTGTAAAATTCGGAATGCATTCTGGTAACATCGGCAATGGCAACTTTGTACTGCACAATCAATGCATCCGATTTGGAGCATAATAATATGTATGAAAATGTCCACGATATCCGAAATGATAATTATTGTCGGTTGTCGGCATGTGATTCAAATTTTATTTGGATTTTTGTTTTCCATTTTAAAAAATGCACGTGATTTTGCAATTTGTTTATGGGAATGCCATTGGTTGTTCATAGGCGAGATTCTGGTTAATGCCATCGTTCTTCTTTTTTTTTTTTCTTTTTTTCGGAATATGAATTATGATTGTTTCAAAAATGAAGGCCTTATTGGTGCAGTATCTGATACGAATTCTAGTCATCTTAGAGCTTCGAATTTCGAATGCTGTTAACCCTCAAAACTATAATTCGGATATAAGGATATTTCAGTGTTGATCGAATTGAATTGTAGAATAATTGATATTTTTTCTGTGCACTGAAATTAATTTCCTAAAAATAAAAAATGATCTAAGAATCGTTTTTTTTCTCTTCCTCATTTTTGAATTTAAATCGGCTTCAAGTGCATTTCGTAAATGATATTCGTAATCAATTCAAATTGTATTCATTCATTCATTGTGAATTGCAAATATAATGCAAAAGCATCGTGCAACAATGTACGATGGTTTCCAATCAATGCAATTGCTAGCTCAATATGCTCAGAGCCTAGAGTATGCCTGATTGAAAGAATTAAATATTCAATGAACAGTGTGAATTGTGAATTTAAAATGAAATCACACAAACCAATGGAATTCGATGATGATCAGGATTTAAAACACGAAATGAACGTTAACGAGACGCATCGAACCCCTTTATCCGACAATGTATAATATATATTGGCAAGTGATTATCGGCCAACAAAAGAAGAAGAAGAAGAAAAAGAAGAAGAAGAAGAAGAAGAAGAAGAAAAAGTGGAAGAAGAAAAAACGCCACACAAATTGGACAAAACAACAAACCATTATTTGGAATTGATTTTGCTCCTATTGCCTTACGCATATTCGGAAATGCATATGGCAAAACGAAACGATTGAATGTAACAAGTTAACAAGTACATGTTCGTATCGGTCGTTTATCACCGGTGTTGTTGTTTCTTGTTTGTTTGTTTTGGGCCACTCCATTGAGCATTGATCATCATCATTGATTATTTATTGAGCGGCATTCATATGCATGTTTGTGTGTGTGTGTGTGTGTGTTGGAACTTATACATACCATTTTGGTATCATTCATAAATGATGTTGATGTTGTTGTTTGAATACTTATTCAATTTATGCCGGTTATTCAGTTTCAGGCCGCATTTTGATCATATAAAAAATTCTTCATATTATTAAGCGCGACCATAAATAAAATTCGATTCGATTTTTCCATTTCGAATTGCTAATCAAAAACAAACAAATATAAAAATATACTGAATGCCGATAATAATGCTTATACACCACAGTCATCACAGTGTATATTATAATAATCCTTGTTAGCAGTAGCGGTTAAGCTAAACAGATACAAATTGTATTATTGCCATTGTATAACATTCAGCATATACATACAGATCAGTGTGCTGTGTGCTGCACACTTGGCCCGCAAATGGCTAATGATCACGTTTGTTTAGTTTTTTTTTTTTTCATTTTGTTTTGGTTAGTTAAAGGTGTACCGTCAACACCCTTCTATTTCAACTCAAAATTAAATCACATATCGCATGCAATAATATTTATATCATAATAATAAAATTATTATTGATGTTTGTTTTATGTATAACAAAACGCCCAACCAATGATCGGTTTCAGAATTGTGTTCAATTCACACACTTAAAATCATATATTTCATATGTTTAACGTCCGTTCACAAACACTTGAATATCACTCAACCGCTTGATCCATGTATCATACGCTGTCAGGCTGAACCTTCGCTATTGGTCAATGGTTATGATTATATTTCATATATCATATGACATGCGAAAGACAAAGCGTGTCCGTTCAAAAGCAATTGAAATGATAAATAAAAGGGGAAAGAGAGAGAGAGAGAGATGGAAATAATAGCAGCTTCAAAAGACTTCAAGTGAATCCGTATGAAAAATGAAATTTTTGAATTTTCCATTCGATGAACAAAACAAAAAAAAAAAAAGAGCCAAACCAAATCTTTCGTGTTAAGTTCGTTTATGATGATGATGATGATTAGTAACATTTCCCCTTTTAATATAATGCCATTTAATTGTGGAATGAGAAAATAAGCACCACATATTCAACCGGTTGCTGACGAATGGACGCCACTTGTGTTCACTCAATTCGAAAGCGTCAAATTGCTATGTGCATGTGCAATATGCACTCGTCATCTTCGCACAGACACACATTACCTCCTCCAAAAAGGCTCAGTAACATTTATGATGAGTGAGCTGAGAGTTGTGATCACGATGGCACCAAAGTGGAAATCAGCTCAAATAAATTAATGCGTGCAAAATAAAATTTCTGTAATTAGCTGATGAGTGACTACCGTTCTTTTCTTTCATCATGCAATCAACACACTGGCAAAATAGCAAAAACAACGACGAACGAAAACAAACAAACAAACAAACGAATCATCAATTTATTATTACGAAAATGATTATCCGCTGTTTTGACACGCGTTTCGTTCTTCATTAAAACCAATTTTTTTCTTTTATCATTTAATTTTTCCAACGCGAAACAATCAAATTTAGAAGAAGGAACAAAAAAAAATTAACTTTGAATCAACACATAACATAAACAAAACGAAGCATGAAATATTTACATGAGTTCATACATCCATCCAGCCATTCGATGTACAAATGTACAACATTATTATTAATTCGTTGTTTTTGTTTTGTTTTCTTTTTTATTTATAAATTTTGTGCGAGATCGTGTTGTATTTTTCCCCCTCGATGGGTTTTCTTTACATTTGATGGTGATGGTTGGTAGGCGAATTCATTTCATTATGGGCATTTATTCAGTTGACGGGATCTATACTCTGTTCAAAACATTGGATTTCGATGGAAAATGTGGCGCTAAAACGGTAATTAGCCTACAATTATTGTTATTTACATTTCTACAATTATTATTTCATTCTTTTTTTTTTTGCTTCAGTTATTATTTTTGTTGAAAAATTCATACGAATTCGCACGCATTTCGTAATTTCGTTATTTCGTTGAAATATTAAATCGATAATGAAATTGAAGAGAGAACAAAAAATGCAACTTAAATAATAAATAATTATTTTGAATATGTAACAATATTTCATTCGGTTAACCGCCACAGATTACAGATATTAATTATTTGATTTGCCAACGTAACATTTGAGTCATGTTTTGGCTCTATGATCGACACTTACGGCTGGAAATCACTGGAAATATTACGCGATTTGTCGTGATTTAGTTTTTGTTTTTTTTTTTCTTTTAAAATTAAGATCAAAGTTAGGCGAATTGAATTCAGTGAAAAGCCATCAACCAAAATTAGCATTTGCAATGCCGAAACGATGAAGCAAAAATACGACAAGAAAAAAAAAATATAATAAATAATTTGGCAAAAAAGCAAAATCAAGTTGTCGAACGTTGAATAAGCCAGCCGCACCTAATTGCTATTTATCTTGAAAATGATGAATATATTCCAATATGCAACAAAACATAAATTACATTGAATTTAAAAAAAAATATATAAATTTCTTTTAGTTTTGTTCAAACATGTCATTCGGCTGACTGACTGACTGACTGCCTGCAATAGCGACTGTGTGTTTAATGTTTAAGGCCTTTTTTTTCTCGAATTGATACGATGCGAGACATATATTTGATTTGGCCTTTTTTTTTCTCACTCTTACAAATTCGATTGAATATAGACATTTTACATTATTTATATTCTGTCTCCATCAAAACGGTTATTATAATTCCGAAGGATTCGTTTCGCTGATCACATCAGTTAGGCGATAGTGAAAATGACACAATCATCACACAAGAATTAAATAAATTCTTATGAATAAATTATATATTATGATTTCTCGTTCCGTTCTCTTGCATTGATATTTTAGGCATTTGATCGAAAGGTATCGGAATTGGAATTCAGTCCTTTTAATTTCTTCGTTTGTTCGTGACAAAAACCTATGAAATGAATTTCGAATGTAATGTAATTCCAAAACCGAACGAACAGCTGGAAAGAACAAAAATAGAAAGAGAACAAGACTGTCGAATGCAAATCGGGTTAATCGATAATTTCCATATGCAAAATATACTACATACATATCGAATGGCATTGATCATAAACTACAAATACAATCATGCACTCACATCACTTTCGGGCGTCATTGCAAAATGGAAAAAATCATTTGTACATTTTTAAGCTGTTTTGTGTTTGAAGTTTTGAAGGAACGGATAAAAAAATACATTGCAATGCTTTGGATCATTTGCAAATGTGAAAAAAAAAAACTTTGGAATATATTTTCTTTTATTTTTAGTTTGCCTTTGTATCATGTTCCATCTGTTCTGGGGCCAGGTTATTTTGTGCGTCGCCTTGCATATAATATGGTTTGGTTTGGGGCATTGGAATAGTTACAAATACAAAAACAGACACACACACACACACATACCGCATCAGCATGCAACAACTAACAACTATGACGACGATGAGTGAATATTCAAGGTTAACTATAAGTTAATTTTATTGTAAATTTGTGTGCCGTTCGTTTTTTTTTTTTTTTTTTCTATTTTGCCTTCGTTTGATTTCCATGACAAAATCCCGAACAATGAATACGATTAAATTTAATGTTATCGCTTTTGATTCGTAGCAAAGCATAAAAGTGAATTTGTGCAGGTTACAACTACGTCATATGATTATATTATATGGATTTCTATGCCTGTTGCCAGTTGCTTGCTGCCTATTTTCGATCCAATAAACCATTGAATGCACATTTTCAAGTTTAAATCGTTGTGAGTGAGTGAATGATCATGAGCTTCATAGGTCAATATTAACCGGGAAACCGTTTGATCCTGAACCTGAACCACACAATTCAATGCAAAAAAATATATGTTCCGAAAGCCTGATCCAAACACCGCCAAACAAACGACAAAATACCATAAAAATAACACTGACACAAAGATTCAACAACAATTGAATACGGCAATGTTGACACCACAAAAGCAAAAACAATCGAAATCGAAATGAAAGAAAAAAAAGAAAAGAAGAAATTATTGTCGTAGAAAAGAAATAGATTCGACTTCATTTACATTCCATGAAATTGTCGATTCACCAAAATATTCTCTCTCTCTCTCTCAGTCTTTCTTTTGCACATACGATTTTCACTCTTCTCAAACACACCGAACAAATAACTTGAAGCATACAGATGAAGAAATAAAGAATGCCAAACTGCACTCTCTGCACTTGATGCATTATTTTATGGAGAAGAATAAAGCAACGGCAACAACATTAGTCGCAGCAGCGGAAAAGAAATAAATAACAATAATATCCATGTCTCATGAATTTTTTCATTGTTATACAATCATGAATTGGAATAATATTTTTCTGTTTGTTTAGTTTTTATTTTGCTTTTGCCGGTTCCCAGTCTCCAGTACCCATCAGTATTTATGTGTTTTATAGGTTTTTTGTGCTCTAGAGTTTATTTGATCGTAGGCACGCGTTTGTTTTAGCTCGTCATTGAACATTAAACTGTTGAAAAGTCTTTTTCTTTTGAATGAAAATAAAATGAATTGGTTGGTGGTTGTGGCTGTCTCTTGTCTTCAGTCTCCATGCGTCGTCTTTATTTTTTCCAATTTGAACGATTTTTCTTCAAAGTCACCAGGCTTTGTGTCCCATTTGCATACAGATATTACTTAAGTCATTTAGAATCGGTGTTCAATTAGCCGGTGTACGTTGAACGTGGCTCTGCCTGATCATTTTTAGTCGTTTTGTTTGTTTGCTATTTTATTTTTCAATTTTTCCATGGTTTATTTTTCATTCGGTTCTGCAAATGCAACGAAATTATCAATATGATTACATATTAATATCGAAATGGTAATGAAATCATATTTCAATGCATATCTGTGCCACAGACGGTTTTAGTCTATTTGTGAAAATTTTCACTTTCGAAAATCGAAAATGACGATCGTCAAATGTGTCATTTCGACATCAGCAATGATTTTTTCTGCATTGCTGAACCGTATGGATGCGTGAAACAGTTTCATTTCTTTGATTTGACATTTTCATAAATCATGTGCTAGATCACGCACGAAATTTTTATAACGGCGTCAACGATAAAAAAGTTCAAAAAAAAAACCAACTCTTCATATTCTTGCTACTTGTTTGCTGGCTGATCGCTGATCGTCGTTCGCATGTTCGGCTACTCGGCGGCTCAAATACACACACACACACACACACACACTGAGAGAAAAAGAGAGAATGGAAATGTTTTGCGATTGTCCGAAAGATCAACGATATCTAGATGATATTTCCTGTTTGTTTTTTCTTCAAGTTGTGCTGTGCCTTTTTAATTCAGATCCAAGCCACTCAAGACAGAGAGACAGAGAGAAAAAGAGAGAAAGAGAAAGAGAGAAAAAAGCAGATATCATTCAAGTCCATCTCAATTTACATATGTTACAATACAGAGCGGCAGACAGCCGGAACAAAGTCAAGCAATAAAAGATTCATGCAAACGTTATGCGAAATATACACGAATGATTGAAAAAAAAAAATGAATAAAAACAACCGACCGACTACGTACGTATCCACACAATCGACCGAGAAAAATAATAATGAACAACAGTTTGACTTCGATTAATTTTTGTATCTGGTTTGTATTTCTGTCATTGGTCGTTTTCATTTTAGTTTGATTTGATGATTGTGATTTTCGATGCGCAATTTTTCTGCGGTGTGATAAAAATTTTTCCCCCCTTCAAACCATTTTGGGCTCGTCCACTGATTTATTAGCAGTGGCCTGCAATGATCAATTTCATCGTTTCTATAACCCTACCAACAATTTAATGGACTTTATTCCCGGTCGCCAATCATCGAATGATCTGTGTGCTTTTTCACTACTTCTTCCCCATCGTCAGCGTGTGTTTTGTGCCTGGTTTTTCTCGTGCACGGGATCGTACATATTTATGATTGAGGCGAACCAGAAAAAAAAAAAAATAAAATGAAAAATCAGACACATTTTTTTTATCTTCGTTTGCTTGCAACGCTCGCTTACTTGGAATTTGTATCGTACTACGTGTACGAGATAGTTGAAAAACGGAATAATAAAAGCTCGCGAACTATCGAAGCGTAACAGAATTATTTCAAAAAAAGAATGATTGATGATGACAGATAAGGCGAACGATGTCAAAGTTTAGGAGCAAAACTTGTGTATGTGTTATTTTTTTTCTTATTTTTTACTCTCTTTTCTTCATTTTCTGTTTCAAATTCTGAAAGAGAAAAAATGGTCAAATCCCAATATGAGATCATGAATGATGGAATGATCATCATCATTCGCAAGGATTCTTTCCTGGCGCTCTGCTGATTTTCATTCATCAACTACTATTGTACAATATCGAATGAGTCGATATTTGGTCGGCGATTTTTCTTTTAATTTTTTTTTTTTGTAAAAAAAAAAGCTTAGAAAGTTAAGTAAATGTAAACTTGTTATCTATCGAGAATTGGCTCGATTAAGGCATATGACGATGAAATTGTGTACCGTTGTTTCTGTGTCATTATAATTTCGTTAATGCGAGAGATATAAAATCAAGTAATAAAACAATAACTGTAATGAAAATGCATCAACTGCACTCACTCCAACAGTAGGCAATATAACCTAGGTAAGTGCATGGCTTACAATTCAGCAGGCATAATGGCTTTTAGTTGTTTGATATCGTTTTAGTTCATGCTGCCTGCTACTTCATAACGATCTGTAATTTTTCGGTTTTGTTTTTTTCTTTCCATAAAATTTTCCTCGCTTTTTGTTGGTATTCACATTCTTCATTTAGACTCGAGCATTTCTGGAAATGATATTATTTTGCTTCCTCTTTCGAAATTATTTCAATTTTTCGTGACGAAATAAAAGGTTAATCGAGCAAATCTTTTTTGGTATTATTATTATTATTTTAGTCTTGAACAGCTCACACACAGAGTCAGATTACTCTCTTTTACCATATTTTCTGGAAATTCATTTTTGTGGCCACTGTCGATTCGGTTGCCAATAGTTGAAATACCAACAAAAACAACGAAAAAAAAAAAATAAAAAATTGTCCGTTAGTAGATTAAATCCATGTACGCTGTACACTTCGTTCATTTCTGTGGCATCTGAATTTCATTTTATTCGTGAGCGAGTCCATTTATTTCCATTAAAATAATAATAATAATTTAAAGGGGAACATAAACTGTTTTGCCAACGTACAAAAGACCATATTTTTCTCGCTTAACAATTAAACGAGAAGCGCCATGCGATGCAAATATTTCTTCTACTAAATCTGGTGACCATTTTCATATTAAAAATAAAAATCACGTGGTCAAATGACCAAAATACATTTCATTTGCGTGCAATTAGTTGTGCAGAGAGATATAATTTCAACATTTTCTCATTATTATTATTATTATTATTATTCGAATCCGATTGTTGTAGCTGGATAAAACCGGAATGAATGCGAATGAAATCAGTGTGCGCGATCGGTATTTTGATATGGATTTTATTTAAAGAAATGAACAATATTCTTTTTCTTTTGCTGCCGCTTTCGAAAGCATTGGACAATTTTCACGTTTTATTTTTTCTTTTCCGTTTTTTCGGTTGCTTGTTTCAGTGTTGTTGTACGCGAAGTACGAAGATTTGGATATATGCAAATTGTATGAGTTTGTTGGAAGGTTATGAACCTGAACGGACGTCAAGAACAGTAGCTAACTTCGAAATTTGGTAGCTATCACGCGCCAAAGGCCAAACATACAACATCGGACTTCAACAAATGACGCAAAATGAACGTGTCACACGTGAGTAGACAAGATTTAAGCGGGCCCAAAAAGCGGGACTTGGACATTCAAATTTCAAATATTAAATATTTTTTTTATAAAATGGGTGGCTGAGAGGCAATTCACGGGAGTGGAAAAATGGGAAGCGTCATCGTCATCGACTGGATCACAGTCAACAGTCAACACACTCCACACGCTTGCATGAAATGAAGCAATAAAAATTATGTCATGTTAGCGGCGATCTGATCATACGTGATATGATCGTAATCATAATCATGTCGTTTGTGTATTAAATATGATTTTTTTCTCTTTTGTTTCCAAATAAATTTTGTTGTCGTCACAGACACATATAAGACCACTGGGATTTACACCGTGGATGTGGATCTTAACTGTGGATACTGGAAATCTTTTCATCATTGCCGTTTATGATTCTGCTTAAAAAATCATTAAAACTGCAACCAAAAAAACATTTAAAAAAGAAAGAAACACACACACACACATAAGTTTCATCTCTGTTTATTTTTTCTCTCTCTCTCTCTCTTGCGATAAATCTGAAGCCTGACAAACTAGATTGACCGCCGTTTTTCCAATGGCCCCATAAAAATTTGTTTATGAAAAACAAATATTTGTTTCGGTTTTATTTGCATTTTGGTTGCGAATCAAATGCTAAACCAAAACTGGCTCAACTTGAAGTGATTTTTGGCCGAACGAACGAACGAATGATGGCTCGTTGAAAAAAAAGCAACCACACAGAGTATAGTTTTATCAATGAAAACCAAAATTAAATCTATTGTCTTGCCAAAGGACTATTGACACATGATCGTTAAAAAAAAAAAAAAATTGAAATTTCCATTCACAAACGAACCTTACAATAATTGTTCCCATGATTTTCAATGCCAAAATGTGAAAAATGGAAGTGTTGAGCGCTCTCGTGTATCTGTTCACTGTTGACACAATAACGAAAAATTTGACATCTAAATTTTTAACGATGTTGAATTGACCCAAATGGAGACCGCTTTCGTCATTGACCATAATAATGTTTATTTCATATTATTTTATTTTTTTTTTTCTTCTCATTTTGTTTTTCTTTTCGAGCGCATAAAACATTTCTTTGTATCGATTGAAAAATCACTCATTTGTTCAATTTTCGAATTCTTTTTTTTTTTTTTTGCTTCTTTCTGTTCGTACATGGTGGCCGATTTGTCATTCGAACAACTTTTCAATGGTGACGGAGATCGGAACTATTTTGGGAATTTTAACATGAAAACTGCCTGGTACAAGCATTCCCTTGTAACAAAACAACACATTTAAATTCACCAAATGCATGTTTCACATTCATCGAACGCCAAATTTTGCCATTCAATCGCACATTTATCCATTTTTTGTTTGTTTCATATTTGCGAACGGCAATACAATACAATAAATAATCAACATAGAAAATATTTAAGATTTAAAATTGTGCCAAAGCCGTGCACACTGCACAGATGCTATTTATTCGTCTATTAGTTGTAATGAAAAACCTCTATGTTTTAAACTATGTATTTTAAAGACGGAAAAAAAATAGAA
Source organism: Mayetiola destructor (assembly GCA_000149185.1). Lineage (NCBI taxonomy): Eukaryota > Metazoa > Arthropoda > Insecta > Diptera > Cecidomyiidae > Mayetiola > Mayetiola destructor. Next base: position 814,595 of record GL501446.1, read on the forward strand.
TTAAATGTAAAAATTGCATTTCATCAGCTCGACCTTGTATCTATTTTGAATGAAACCTTTATACGGTTTGTCTTTGTCTTCATTTCATGGCTTCACAATTAACTTCGTGTCCTTATCTATTTAGAAAAATTAATCTTAATCTTAATTTAGTGTATGGTAAAATGGCGTGTTGATGGTTATTAGGCGTGCGAATTCGTAATGTATAATAAAAATGAGTTTTGAAATGGAACCGAAATGAGGCAGCCCATCTTGTAGGCCTTTCAGCCGAAACTCTCCGATTAGATTTCCAAAAACAAATGGCCGGAAATTCGCCAAATCTTTCGCTTCACAGAATACTCTTCGAATCACCGAGATATATGATTCAGAGACGATGAACAACAACAACAGTAAAAGAAAAAATAAATAAATAAATAAACTCCAAGTCGAAAAGCGACGAACTGCAGATAAATACATATAATCATGACAAAATATGAAATCAAAGATGAAAGAAAAAAAATTAACCGAACACCAGCAACGAACAGAAAAGAGAAAAATTTGTGTTTTTTTTTTCTTCTTTTCATTATTATAAATTATGATAATTTAACACTTTCAGTTCACAGTTTGAGTTTGAATTGTGTATAATCAAGGACCATGGCCCATGAAGTTCATGCTCACTGAAATACCTGAAAAACAAACGACACAATTGATAAGTTTCCTCTTGTGGATTTTCTTTTCATATCATTTCGTTCATTATTATGTTCACATCTTCTTCTTCTTCTTCTTCTTCTTCTTCTTCTTCTTCTTCTTATTTCTTTTTTTCCCCGTTTTCATCCAATCCCAGTTTCAAATATAATTGTGATTCTTTTGGTTGTTTGGCTGTTCGGTTGAACATAAAACTCGCACAAATCTGTTTGATTCTTTTTTTTTTTTTTTCGTTAAATCGTAAATAAGAATTTGTCGGTGTCGTGGGTGTTAATAACCGAATAAATTATTTCTTGTAAATTTTTTCTTTCCTCATTTCATTCGGTTCTTTCTTTTATTTCATCGTTCGCATTTTGTAGCATTTTCACAAATGATGACATTGTCGACGTGGTTCGTTTGGTGTGCACCAAAAATTGCTTAATGCTTCCTAATTGAACCTTAGCCGACCGAAATCGACAAAAAAAAATACCAACAATACAACGTAAAGCGCTTTTTGATGTTCATCATTTTTTTTTTCTTCTCTCTCTCTTTCTGTTTTGGTTTTCGAATGGATGGATGATGGATTGTCGTTGTCGCATTACAATTGCCGAAAATTCGGAGTTTTTGTTTTGCGATCCCCGTCGAATAGTTTGGCTCAATGTGAAACGAGGGGAATTTTGCGTCCGAACGGTGTTATTATGTTTCGATTAAAATTTTATAGAAATATGCCAGAGGTTATCATTAGCCTTGATTGTCTTTTATTTTTTTTAGCATTTCGTCGGCAAAAGCGGTGCGCGATATTTTGATTTTCACAATTCGTATTTCGTACATGTTGCATGCTGTTGTGTGTGTGATAGTTTTGCCTGCGTTTTATGTTGCCAATCACTTTTCTCGTGTCACAATCAAATGATTTAATGATGCTTTCATTGTCATTTCTGTCAAATTCGAAACGATTCAATTTTTTCCGAAAAAGGTGTGCACATTTTTGTTGTTTGTGCGCGCACATCGCTTCATCATGGTACAGCGCCCGCGCTTGCGCTCTCGTTCGACACATTTTAATTGATTTCTATGTCGTTTTTATTTCATTTATGATTTTAAGTATACATTTTGTTCAAGCTTAAGCATCTGACACAGAGATGAATGCTCGTTTTGCTTGTATTATTTTTCCACATTTAATTCTCTTAATTGTTGGGTTTCGCTCTCGAAATCAACTAATTATCTGCAGTTTTTATTTTTTTTATATATATATTTTGTCATTGCATCACATTACAATTTAAAATCCTGAATTAAATGTTTATAATTTTTATTTAATCTGTCACGTGCCGATTGCCGATTCGCACACAACAAACACACACACGTTCATACATGATCGCATTTGATTACTTGTTTGGATTATGGCTGCTAATCGTTTTTATTTTTCATTTTTCATGTAGCTCAGATTGCAAAATGCGAAAATTGTAAATTTTCCACAAATGAAATTGGAATTGATCGCGAATATCGCGCACAACACGAGTTATTCAATCAAATTAAATAAATGGAAAATATTTTTTCATTGTTGGAACAGTTAGTTGTTAATTATGTGACGGCAGCATAGCGACAGGCCAAATCTGAATGCCAAAAACCACCAAGATATGGATTTAAAATTGTGTGGAAATTTGCTAAAATACTTTATAATTAAATGAATCCAAATTGCGAAAATGGTGCACAAAATATTTCTTCTTCGCTATTTTTTTTTTACATTTTTTTTTTTGCGTCACTGCAATGTGACGACCGACGATTGACTTGATCGATTTGCATAAATAATAAGTGTGCCAATTGGATGAATTGTAATTGAATGTGTGTTGTAATGTGATTTTTGCATATCGATTGCAATTAAATCGTAAATTGTCGGAGTGAAATACAGAGGCTATCAATCGAATTGTACGGCTAGCTACAAAAAAAAAAAAAATGAAAAAAAACACCACTCTCAAAGGCTCCAAAGGGTTATTATTATTTATTAATTTCGTCATAATTTCGTTTAAATTCTTTGAAGTTCTCGATAGAATGGCATTCATGCCCTGTACACGCACACATTGACGGGTAACAAACAAACGACAACACGTTACCAATTCGATGCCATGACTGTGTCATGACTTTTGATCGACTTAACTAAAACGAAAGTTTCAAAATGAATATCGAATATTGCAGGCCAGTCGAACGGAAATTGGCCCCACACACAAATCAATAAATTAATTGATGAATGTCAATAATATAAAAAATACAATAAAATATGAACAAATAAAATAAATTAATGTCTTTTTAAACATCGATTTTATCAGTCGATTTGTTGCAAAATGAACAAAAAAATATACACACAAAATTTAAGTCGATGTTAATAATTGGAACAGGTTCACACGACTTTAATTTAGTTACAATGAAAAAGTAATTTTGATTTTTAATGGAGAATAGAGATTTTGAATTAGTTTTATAACATTCTCAATTTTGTTGATTGTTTTTCTGGTTTGTTATTGGAATTTTAGTTGTTTAGTTTTTTTTTTATTCAAATTGGGCAACAACAGGCAACGAAAAATAATGAAAACAAACCTTCGACAATGTGTTTTATGTGCAATTAATGTGTCAATAGGTTAACAGTTAGTGGTGGTTTGCATCATATCATTCAATAGTACTAGCCCATACGACCATAGACGGACAGACCGACCGACCGACCAACCGATATGTTTCACCTCTTTCATTCTTTTGTTATTGATTGTATTGATCGTGGCCAATGAATCGCGTAATGTCAATCCAAATGCGCTTGACGTTCAACGGATATTTTCATTGAATTTTCTGTTTCAATTGTTCCCGATTCCAGTGAATTATTATTGAATCATCCATAATAATAATCGAATCTCTTAAATGAGGCGCACCTCAAAAAAAAAAAAAAAAATAAAAATCCAAATCCAAACAAATGCGACAAAGTACAATACTCAATAGACGGAAAAACAGAGATGGAAAATCAAATTTTGTCTTGTTCAATTCGAATTGAATTACGATTGTAATCATCTACATATCTATCATCCGTTGACGAATTTTTCAATTTCAACAACCAACTATTTCTTTATCAGCCTATTTATTTTTGGGTAATCGATTCGACCAAATTCCGAAAAATAAAAATTTCGGATTTGTGTTTTTGTTGTTTTTTTTTTTTTATTTTTCTCAAAAGTGAACAAAATTAATCTCGTTACATCGACATAAATGAACGATGAGCAAGAGTACGACTGTCGAAAATTTCATACATTTATTTTTCGGTTATTTTTATTATTGACAAAAATCGATATCGTTCACCCAAAAGGTGACTGATGTTGTTGATCAATGATGATTTTTTTTTCCGTTTGTTTCATTCTTATTCATGTTCTTCTTTGGGTGTTTATGGTTAAATTTTGGGCTGGGTTCACTTAAATTGTGTACCGCATGATCGACTACACGTCGAATATTATTTTAATTTGAAGAAAATAATATTAAACAGAGAAAATTAACACGTACTACGCACATTGCTTAAATTATATTTAATATATCGATGCTCTTTTACAGTTAAAAAAAATTTCGATATAAACAACAAGCAATCATTATGACGATGTTCGGATCGTTCCGAAATAATCACAAATTGATGGAATACGAAGAAAAAAGAAAAAAAAAGAAGAAGAAGAAGAAGAAGAACGGTGTGGTCGATCACATTCGAAACAACGGAATGAATATTAAATTCAAGTATGAATGTGTGATCGATTCGAATTTAAGACATTATTGACAGAGAGTTCAAATGCGGATGGCGACCGAAAAAGGCAAGAAGGAGAATGAGAAGGAAATAAAATTCGGTAAAAATTTCAATATGGAAATGATTGCAAAAGTTCAATCACATTTCATGGTTTATGTTGAAAACCAATACGCCAGCGTCTCCGAATAAGAATAAACAAAGACCATTCTTACACTGTCCTGCTGTCTTGGCCATTGCAATCAATGAAGAAAAAAAAAAAAAGAAAAGAAAATAAAACAAACAAAACGAAACGTATGCTAAATAAATATAAAATGAACGGCGATCGGGTTGATGAATTTCAAATGATAAATCTCTTCATTAGTCGGTATGTTAATTTAAAACAAATTAATTAGCTTTGCAGCAAATGATCGAATAAGCAAATAACCAAATTGCACATGTGTGAAAATAATACCGATAACGGCAGGGCTGATGGGCCATTGAATGTGTCACCTGAGACCAGCAACCTATGAAACTATATTATTTGTGAGATTGAAGATTGTTGCTATCGTGTTTTGCATATGTGAAACATGGATGGTTTAATCTCCATTTGCAAAAAGGAAAATGCAATGTTTTGTGGTTGGAATTTAAAAAAAAAAAAAAAACGGTGTGTTCGATTGCTTTGTGAATTTTATTCTGACCAAAATATACGCCACCAAGTTTTGATATCTCTTTCTTCAATTGGCATTCGGTGTTCTATCGTCTTTTAATTATTCTTCATTCACTCATTTCATCAAAATACGAAAGAAGAAGAAAAAACGGAAACGTTTATGACGATCGGAAATGTATGTTTCGTTGATTCTTTTTTTTTCGTATATATATATATTTTGAATATAATTATAAACATTGTAAATTCCGTATATATTTTTGTTTGGTTTTGACCGTTCTTGGGTTCAAGTTACGTTCTTCTGTTGTTGCTATTTCTTTGTGTTTTTTTTTCTCTTTTCAGTTTTTTGTTTATGGTGTTGGGTTGTGCTTGCTCTCTTCACTTATTGACTTTTTCTATCCCATTCCCCGATGACACGGTCTTTAATTTACTTTAAGTTAATGTTAATTTGGTTCGTTGGATTGGATTATTTTTTCTTGTTCGTAATTGGTGCTTATGCCCTTTTCGTCCATACACATCGGGGACCGTCTTTTCAACGCTTACTCACTCAATGCAAAATTTGATAATTTTTTTTCTATATTAATTATTGCTTGAGAGCAAAAGGGAAAGAGGAGCAAAAATGCGTATTTTATACTTTCGGGTATATTACGGACGTTACTTGTGAACCAAGCAGATAAATTTCAATTAAATTATTCATCACACATATTCAATTTGCTGATTAATTGAACTCTTTTTGCCACAGAGAGAAATAAAAAAAAAAAATAAACACATGAAACGAGTGCTGTCTGAAAGCAGAGATTCATTCGAATTGATAAGATTTTCGCATTTCACATCGCAAACCGAACGAAAATGAACGAACGAACGAACGAAAAAAATAAAAATATAAATAAATAAAAATTTGCATTTAAATTAAATTAATCACACCTTTAATAGGGCATCTAAGTGCCTGTTCATTCTTGCCTTAAAAATAATGTGCCGATGCTTATTTTCGATAAACCAAACAAATTTTCCAATTTTTTTTTCTTCAATTTCCGAAATTGAAATTCTAATGTTTCAAATGCTCCGCACACTACACACACACACACACATAAACCCTTGCTTGGCTGAAAATAGTTCTAACCTTGATTTCATTTTTCTCTCCTTCACTTCGATTAAATCGCTTCTATGTGCATTCATCGGATAATTTATGACAGACATTAATTTCCACTTCATTTTGATGGAATTGAGGTTTGTTATTGTTCTTTTGCCATTTTTGTGGAAAAAAAAATCATTCCAACATAAAATAAATTCAATTTTTAGAAAATCATGAAATCGAAATCGTCCATCTACGATTTGCCGTCGGCAATTTAGTTATGCATGATTTCCGATCATTTTTTCCATCAGATCGATGGGATGGATGATTCGGTGAAATAAACGTTAAATTGACTAACTGACTGACTGCCTGGCTGGCTAACTGCCTGGCATAATAGAATGGCATGGAACAAACCGACCAGTGTTCTCTCCTTTTTCTTGAGAAAGAGTTTGAACAAGTGTTCAGTGACCCGCAGATTTGCGTTTCCTCATTTATTTATTTATTTTTTT
>GL501446.1:824211-852989 GCA_000149185.1 Mayetiola destructor
AAATTATTTCGCCTTATTTTTTTATCATTATTGCTGTTAATTGTTAATGGCAACTATATACTATACATTCACTCGGTTACGAACATCGCATACAAAATGCGCCCAATACTCATTACACATTACAATGCTAGAAATTGAAATGATTTTCTTTGTTGTTGTCATTCGACGACATTACAAGATAAAGAATGAAAAGAAACAATAAAAATGTTTCCAATGTCCGAACGCTCGGGAATGAGATGGAATGATGCGATCGTCGATGGGGAATGAACGGTGAAAATAATAAAAATAAAAAAACAAAAACAAAAAACTACTTACTACGGGAATTAGTTTGTATGCATGAAACACATTCAGAACATTTTAATTTCTTGTCTCGAATTGTGGAATTGAGTGTGGATTGAGTACATTTTGATGTAAACGTGTACATGTATGTGATGCGTTTCCTTTTAACGGTTCCGCTCAACCGATTTTTCTTCTTACGAATGTACGTTCTTATTCACCTATTTGCGTTGGCGTGTTTTGCTGCTGCTCTCTGTTGTTGGTTTTGCATTTAATTTTTTTCTGATATACAATTTAATGATGATATTCAAGGGGTCTTGAGTCTTCTATTTCTATGGAAAGTTGTGTCCCGTTCGATGATGATTGTCCCTCACTTTTTCTCTGTATTTTTTTCTTTCTTTTCTATTCTTTTTCGGTTTTTAACATTTTCGTTGAATATGACACAAACGAACTTTGAACGCAACAAAATTCAAATTGGAGAAACGTATGACCCAAGAATAAAATGTAAATTAAATGAAACCAGGCCTGTTTGCATACTGCTGCATTCATTATTTTTCGGAAAAACGAAGAAGATCCCTGTGACCTTAATCATTCAATTATTGTGCGTTGTGCGTCATGCATTGATGAATATTGCATTCGAAATTCGAAAATTGAGCGTTTATTATTATACATATAATTTTGGAATGCGTCCAGTGTCCAGTGTCCAGTGTCCAGTGCATCGGACTCATTGCCATCATCGTAAGTCACGAGAGTCCAGTGGGAATATTTGTAGTATTTTTTGTTTTTTCGTATTCGCTTCGAATTAACTGTATTTTCACTTCATTATTGGTAAAAGGTATAAGTGAATGGACTCAGTTCAGCAATTATGACCGTTTTTCTTTTTGTTTTTGTTTTGTCGGCACTGTTCAAGACGCGGTGGTAAGTAATCGCACAAGTCAGTTCACCAGAAAACGATTTAATTGTTATAATGGCATCGAAAATGAAAATGGAATTGGACAATATTTATGGAAATCTTTATGGGCCCCTCGTCTCAATTGACTGAATCCTGATATCGGCCTCATAAATTGTAATGGTAAATGAGATGAACGACCATGGAACGGATGGTGTTTGGGACTGCGTCACATTTTAAGATTTACAATCAACGATAGAATTATTGCATTATTATTTTCATCGTCACATTTTGTGGATCGAGCGATCTAAAAAAGAAAAAAAAATGTTTAAATTCGTTCGTAATGTACAGCTTCGTTAAAGATTCATCGATGCATGAAAAGTTCATTATGAGCATATGTATACTATGATTTTGACAGCGTCAAATGAAAATTATTTCAAATTCATTTCATCAAAACGCTTTTTTTCCTCTTCGTTAAATGCGTGTTTGTTTTTTTTAATTTGAATTCTTTCAAGAAATTTTATAGAACATTCAGGTTCGGTGGGTCGGTTGTCCGGTTGCGATCATACAAATGCGATCATGAACAAATTTCTAGGTTTGTTTGGACAATTAATTAATAAAATTTTATGTCCAATGTCCATGGCCCGAACAAAACTGTAATTAAATCAAACGCCAATTCCACTCATGTAATCTATTGCAAAATGTCAGATAATAACACAAAATTAAAAAAAAAAAAAATTTAAAATGAAGAATACGAAAAGGAAATCGTATTTTTTCCAAAATATTAAATATTCAACTGATGACTGATCATTATTCCTGGCAATGATGAATATGTTCGGCCAATCGTAGATTATTATAGCTGCCAAAATTTAAGCAATTTTCTGCTCAACAGCATTCATAATCATCGAACACACTTAATTTAACCAACTGAAGCCACAGAGCTCTAAGCACCTCTTACTCTAATATATAGTTTTTTGATGTTTAAGTTCGAAAGATTTTTGTTTTATTGTCAAATTAGAAATGAAATAACCAATTTATTTCGTTCAAGTTTTCAAGTTCTGTTGGAGGCCATTGGCTTGGCTTAAATTCGAAAATTGGTTTGCATGATTCAATTATAACGAACCAAAGAAAATAATTTGAATCATTCAAAATCATTCAGGGATGAAATAGTCAACGAAAAAAAAGGGACTACAATTTTATGTCTTTTGTTTGGAAAATCATAGACGATGTCGAAGAAAAGTGAAATTCTGTTTATTTTATTACAAAATATCATCAAAATAAATTATAAAAAGATAAATTCATGGATAAATTGACAGTAATTAAATAGAAAGCGGCAAAAATATTGCGATTTCATTTTGTCTTCTTGTTAAATTTAACTAAAAATTACCGATTTTCATTTGTAATTTACAATAACATTTAACGCATGCGTCATCGCAATGTTGACTCTCTCGAAAAAAAAATCGAATTGATCGTTGAGCTTTCGGTATTTGGTTGTTATTTGTAAAAACAATTTCATACTTTCTGCATTTGAAACGAGATCACTATTTTTGATAAATGCGAGAGCTCTTCTAAAACTTCCAAATGAAATGACAATTTTTCGAGATCGCACAAACGAAGCGCTTGTTAATCGAGCCAATTTTTTTTCAGTTTTTTGTTGTTGCGGCTGTCACTGTTGTTATTTTCATTCAATTGTTGTTCGATGACATTACACGTACTTCATATGCGCTCACATGTTACGTGGTAACAAATTGGGCCCATGATTTATGACTTCTTTTACTCATCGATTTCAATCATAATAATAATTCCACCGCGAAAGACAGGGAGAGAAAGAGAAAAAATAATCTCAAAAAAGTGGAAAACGATACCGATTACCGATCATTTATTATGACGGAAGAAAATGAAATACGAAACCGATTTAATAAGCATTACGTAACGTGGTTTTGTTCATTGTTGGAATTTAATGTTTAATTAACTCAATCTTCATTTTGGTGTGTTTTTATAAAAAAAAAAAATTGCTTAAATGATTTGACATTTAAAGATCAAACGGATATTCAAATCGATTATTTTATTTTATTCATTAATAAGCAAAATTTGATTGGGACAAATTTGTAATATGTTCAAATTTGACAGAAATCGACTACAAGACGCCAATTTCAATGCAAGCAAACCTTGGACCATTTGAATGGATCGGATAAGTCAATATTTTCAAAAAAAATAAATCAAAATTGAACTGAATCTCGGGACCAAATGGGAAACACTTTATTTGGATTTTAAATTAAAACTATTAATTCTAAGGAAAAGATGCACTTTGATGATATGACATTCAGTTCAATGAAATCCGCCCCTGAGCTGTGTCCATTGTTTCTCTTCTGAAAAATACATTATCGAGCATTGACAAAACTTAACATTTGACAACAACTTTGCTATATGTTATAAGTGATTGGCCTGGTCAAAGACAGTTTAAAAAAATCTTCTGAATTTCAAACTGCGAATCTTGCAAAAAATATCAAAAAGACAATCCATTTATGTCGATTAAATGAGAGTATGGCCTGTAGCAAAAGCAATCATTTTAATAAGAAACATTTTCTTCTCAAATTATCGTTTTGTCTGTTTGACAACTTCAGTTTTGTTCAACCCAAAATCATTTGTGTGATTGCGATTAAATTAAGAATTTGTCGTTTGTTAAATTTATATAATCATTTGTACGGTGACTGTCATTAGATTCTCCGTTGTTGATGAGTTTTTTTTTTTCATTTGAAGCCAGCCGAAAAAAAAACCAATCAACAACAACAACAACAAAAAAAAACGAAATAATTTCATTCGTCGCATCGATAGCCATTGCATACCCAAAAATAAGACAACAGTTTCGTTTAAACGATGAGGGCGTAACAAATGACTTTGAACAGAGTCGATACACACACACACACACATAAATCCAAAAATTTGACTGGAATGATTACCCGAATTCGATAATGGGTGCTGTTCAGTCAGTGCTCATCACTATTTGGATGGTGGCTAATTTTTGTTCGTCTGTTTTCTTTGCAATAAAAACTAAAAGCTGTTGGAAACCGAGAAGCGAATGCGGAATCAAAATACAAAATCGGTATTTTATAGCCATCAAGCGGAAAAATAATTAAATTAATGCCATTGCCAGTTTGTGTACAATATTAATTGTATTTCGCTTCTTTTTTTCTTTTTTTTTTTGAGAAAAGAAAAAGAAGAAACAAATCAAAAACTTACTTTCAAAGTGAGAGGTGATGAGGGCTATCTGAAACTTGAATATTGAAGCATTGAAACATGGTTCTTACCTTCTCGAAGAGCTGTTCATGTTGTGTTCTTTTCGGTTATTCTTTCATTATTGTCGACTCAGTCGACATGCTTAAGATAATGATTCCGTTGGATGTGTCACTGTTTGGTGTGTGATGTGTGGTGTGTTGCACTGCGCATGTATGCTTAATGTACCACGATTTGCCTAAAAACATACGATTCTTTTGCGGTCGAATGAATTCTAATTATCATTTCAATTCAACAAGACACATTCACGCAGACAATGAAGCATCAAGCACGGTGTATGTTGTTGTTTTTTTTTCTCTCTTGGATTATTTTGTGCACTTTTTATTATTTTGTGTTCATTCATTTAAAAAAAAAAAAATTCTTGTAAATAATATTCAAGTTTTGCCGGATGTCTTTGATAATGTAGTATTAACATCACATGAACGACGTTTAGTCTATTTTTGTTTCAAATTCCAATTTTGATGAATAAATGTCTGCGTTTAATTTGTTATTTGTGATTCTACTTCGTGGCAAAAGCCAAAATCTATTGTGTTTATGTGTTATATTATATTAATTTCGTTAATTTTTTTTTTTTGGTTTCCTTCATTCGCATCCGTTGCCGATGTGAAGTTTCGTAAAAGGTGACAATATGAGAAAAAGACACCGTAATTTGATATACTCGACTGAGCCCACGCCATTAAACGACTCGATCCATATGTATATACAGTTTTATTTGTCGCTTAATATTCACATTGACCATTAAATTTGTTTCGTGCGGCGCTCAGATTTATTCTAATTTTTGGACTTCTGTATTTTACATATTCCATCGATTTATTGCTATCTTTTTTTTTCTGCAAATATTCATTTTTATTGATTTTTTTAATCGAACAAAATCAAAATCACGAAGGTTAACAGCTTATTTCAAGATATTCTAGATAAATACGTTGAAATACGTCGCAATCAAAGCCCCTCCCCCAATATTTCTTTGATATTATTTGTTTACGACAGACTATCAATAAATGTCAGGCGTTCTCCATTGAAAGCTCCAATTGAACAAGCCAAATACAATTTTTAAAAAAAACTTCATTTTTGATCAATGTGGAAATGAATTCGGCCTTGTCTGAAATACTCCAATCCAAATACGATCGTTGCATTTTTTTTCTTTGTAGAAATACATTTTTATTATTGGATAAATTTGGCAAATACTTCCATTTGTGATAGCTTCATGAAAATCTGAATTCGCATCGAAAAATGGTAAATTGTTCAATATATTTTTCGTTGTTTTACAATTCTAGACTGTTGCCCAACTATAACTAGTTGATGGTCCCATGTTCGGCATGACTAAGCCAATTTGAATGAAATCAATATTATTGTTGATTATTATTTGACCGAACTGAAAAACGTTGAAGAACACAATTAGCCCATATTTATTGTTACAGTTTGAAACTTGCTTCGAACATTTTCGATAATGATATCGTTTTCGTTCATTTTCTTCAATTCAAACATAGGTCACGGCATAGTAAAAAATGCATTACATTCATTATCGTCTTCCTTCATAGCGGGGAAATTTGAGCGAGTACGGACACTCCGGTGATTTCATACACGTTTGCCATACCATTAATAGCCAAATTTCGAAACAATATTATTATTCAGATATTTGTTGCTGTATAGCAGACTTATCGATGAGATGAAAGATGGTCATTTATCTCATCTTCTCTGGTAAAAATTTTGAGATTTTTATCTTTCCGATAACACCGACAATTTAATTTTTATGAAGAACATAATCAAAAATATTGTCTTTATGCATTTCATTGTTTTCATATCTTTCTGGACATCAATTCTGGATGGGCACGAGATCAAAAGCTCTGAAACTTAATTGTTTTGTTATCAATTTTGATTCTAATTGGTGTTAGTAATGGCTATGCTAATAAGATCAACAACACAGCTAATTCAATCAGTGATAAATCTAATAAATTTCTTTCGTTTTCATTGTACAGTTTGAGGATGAATCCTTCTTTGTCATCCACCAGGTAAGATCTCCTTTTACTAATCCTTTCTATAACAAAAATCCGAAAAGATTTATTTTATGAATAAAATCGCCGATATCCGTTTTTCACTTTAGAGCCAAGAAATGGCCGGTTTGCTCCATTCATTCCAAAGTTTCAAATCTTTTGGTAAAGCATCGCAGAAAGTGAAACAACTAACTAGCTTTTTAGCTTTGGAAATAATTTCCATAGCTATTTCGAAAGTGATTAAACGACACAGGAAAAGTTTCAATCCGAAACTTGACTCTCCACTCAATTTGTTTCATTTCGAAGCTTTGCAATGGCGCTCATGATTTTGAGAATTTTTTTTTCTCCATATTTATCGTCTGAGTATTGGGGTAAAATGATATGATTAATCGAACAAGAGTGTGCCGTAGTATGGTACGAAATGGAATCATTTGTGTAGCCCATGAACTCCATATCTTGTTAGCCGGTATTATTATTATGCGACGATGAACGTTAGTTAGATGACCGATGGCGATGTTTATATTGCTTTTCATATGTTACGGAAACCGGAGCGGAAATTCATTTGGACGAAAAGTAATTAAAACGGGCAAATTTTATTGTTAGGGTTAGGCCAAATTAAGTTAATGATTTCTATATGACTTTTGCCCTTGGAGAGTGTGGAGTTTACATTGATTGTTGCTGTTGAAACATTTGGCCTTCGTGCCTACTGGCATGAACAAAAAAAAATTAATAAAAAGGATTCTCAAATTTAATTTTGACTGCCATCAAAAAGTCGTTTTGCGTTTGAATTGGAATCGATTCAAAATCATCAACATCAATCATATCAATCTTTATTTAATGCGTTCATATTTGCAACCAGACAGTAAAAACTAACTAGCAAAACGGAAAAAGAGCTCGTTGTTCTTCTTCGATATTTATTGCAAAATATCCATATCATGAATTTACTTGCAATGTTCCTTTCCACAACCAGCTGTGCAATCTATGCAATCTGAACACCACCAAATCATCTTGAGCTGTTGTTATTCATGTCGTATTCGAATATCTACACTGAATTGTGCATACAAAGTGAGAAAATTCACCAATAAAATCTACCTTATGATCAAATATATCATTTGAATAAAACTAATTTCATTTGTCTTCGAACGCATTCCACGTATGCCGTATACACGGTATTCAACAGCAAATGGTATTCAATGTGTACTGGATATCAAAACATCATTCGAATGGTTTCCGTTTCGAAATGATATTTATACGGGAATGCAATGTCGCCGTTTTGAAAATAATCATAATTTTAACAAATGTTAAATTTGATGATGATGCATTCAGCCAACCTAGTAATAGCTAACAACGAATCACCTCTAAACGTATGGCAACAGGGGCCATGTGCCAAAAATACAATTATTTGGCATTATCGTTATGATGATATTAACGTATAATAATAATAATCATTCATTGTTTGTGCAATGCCATCGACTCCATTCATCGGCGCTCTCTTTTAAAATACCCGACATCCCCATTGCATCATTGTTTTCCATCATCCCAAAATGAAAATTGAATACGATGAAAGAGTATCAATTTTACAATTCACATTGAAGGCTGATTGTTATTATTATCATTATTTGCAATAATTCCTTAATAATAATTCCAAATGGTAATGTGCAAACGACAAGCGATGCACGAGAAAGTCATACACACTGAATAAAATAATGAACTGGCATCGCTTTTGCCGTTATCAGAACAAAACACGTAAATGTAAAATTATTTTAATGTTTGTTTTTCGAATGAATAAAATTTTAACTAATTTGGCGCAGAAATGTTCACACACACACACACACACGGAAAGGGTGTCTACAGTTTTAAATGTGTTTTGAAATACCAAAAATAACATTTTAAAATTTCTATTCAGCTTGACATTGAAGCTATTGAATTCGGAAAATTGGTGAATAAAATTGAAGGATTGTTTTGTTATGCGGTGACATTTGCGTTGGATGCGGGTCAGTCAGTGGTTTCTCTTTTTGCAGGGCAGTAGCAAGACTTTGTTCTTTAAGTTGGATCGAATCGAAAAATCAATTTAATATTGTTCAGTTGGGCCAAAATTAGCCGAACGACACACTATTGTGGAATGAATTTAAGTAGGCAGATTTGCAAACCAGCCTCTTCAAAAACTCCATGATTGTCAATCGATATGAAATATAAAATAATAATTGTGATCTAATATATGAGACTATCAACAGAAAAACCAGTTAAGAACTACATATCTACTTATTGATTCGAATTTACAATGTCTTTAGTTTTTGTTGACTCAAACACTCCCATAAAAAAAAACAAAAACAAAAAAAACAATAAATAATTTCGATTTAACGATAAGAACGAAACGGTCGCACTCCGAACAAATTAACCAAAGCCATTGATATCAAATCATCGAGCTGATTCTGATGATGTTTTTCAAAATAAAGAATGAGAATCAAATAATAGCTCATGTTCGATCAACAATGAAATGCCTTTTTATGGCCAAACCATCAGAATTGGATGTGGTTTTGTGGCATATCTTCTACATT
Source organism: Mayetiola destructor (assembly GCA_000149185.1). Lineage (NCBI taxonomy): Eukaryota > Metazoa > Arthropoda > Insecta > Diptera > Cecidomyiidae > Mayetiola > Mayetiola destructor. The sequence continues at coordinate 833,220 of GL501446.1, forward strand.
GAGTTTTGTTCGATTGGGTTTTTTTTGGTGTTTCTATTGATTTTCCAATTTTCCATTGCCGTGAGGCTTTTATTATTTTAAATTTTATCAATATATTTATCGACAGTACACAAAAAAAAACAACACACACACACACACGCACACAACAAACGGAGCACAAACAATCAATTTACAACCGAAAAAGAAGAATATTTTTCAACAATTGATTCCATTTTTATTCGATTCAATTCCGTCATTTATAACAATAATATTATGAGATCATATATATTTTTTGTAAATAATAATAATAATCATTCATGCCCGTTTTCCATCTTTCATTTCTCCCTTTCTTCGATTCGATTCGATTACATATCAAATCCTCCATTTACAATGTATACGTTGCGGTCAATGCGTCAATTGGCTCGATAATAATTGAGTGACAATATTTTCATTTAATCATTCAATAATATAAACTAATAATAAAAAAGAAAATAATGAGAAAAATGAAAAGGCCAAGCGTGCGAACAACAAATAATTCCCGAATTTTTCTCTTTTCATTTTTTTTTATGATTCCAAATATTTCGTTCGTTTTTGTTTTGTATGTCTCTTGTTTGCGCTGAAATCGGTTAAAGGAATTGTATTGATTGTGGCTTTGGCTTGTGTGTATCTTTCAATTTTTTGTTTGCACAAAACTAAAGAATAAAATACACTGTCAACAAAGAGTCAACTTATTATCAACTGAGGCCGTTACGATTCTTCGTTTTATTCCGTTTCCTATCTTTTTGGCCATTTGTTGGATGGAGTTGGTTTTTTCGTTTAGTTTTTTTTTCTTTTCTTCTTTCTTTGCTTTGTTTTATTTTTCACCGTCAGAAAATGAGTGGAAAAGAATTAAACAGAACTGATAAGAATTTCAATTTACATCAACAATAGGGCCAAAGGTGCCCTATCATCATTATTAAATATTGTACTTTGAAGGATATTTGTTTAAATGAAACAAAAATCGAAAGAATGTACAGCAAAAGAAAAAATCAACAATATTTTAATCTAGGATATTGCGATTAACAATTTACTGTGTAATTTGGTATGAAAGGCGCAAGCAACTGATTTGGTATGGGACTTTCGGTAGCTTGAACAGGCCGATCTGTTTAAATCGAGCGCAGAATTTCAGCGATATCGATAATTTTGAGCCTGTTTGACTTATAAAGCGGTCAAACGGACGCTAAGCAACCTCAACCTGTTGATTCAAAAATAAACGGGAAAACAAGTCGAAAAAAATCCTGAATATGAAGAGGAAAAAAAATATACAATAAGTGGTATAATAATGGAAAGGCACATACTTTGAACCATTAAATATGATATTATGCGGCGACAAACATCTTTCGAATAAATCACGCGATAAAATTAACGGTGCATGCAAAAGATGAAAAAGTCCAGAAAAAAAATGTGGAATTGAAAAGAAAAAATAATCAAAATTAATCGAGAAAAAAGACATGAATTCGATTATGTCAAATGGGAGATATCGCATCAAATGTATATTTTCATTCACAAATGACAATGAAAACGGGAGTCACGTAAAACCACACCTCCATTCATCAGCGATTGGTTGGAGTTGGTGCGCATGTGTTTTTTTTTTCAACACCAACAACAACAAAAATGCGCGCCAGACGAAAATAGACAGAAGTGATGGAATGAACAAAAAAAAAACAATGTGTAACGAATTGAAAAATCTGATGCTCACACACAGAGAATAAGAGCACACAACGCATCGGAATGATATGAACATACGGAAAAAAGGCATCAAAGAACGCTGTTTGCATTGATTCATTAAAAAAAACCTATGAAATAGAGAGAGAGAGAGAGAGCGAAAGACAGAGAGAGAGAGAGAAGGAGAGAAAGGAAGCGAAAAAGAGAGAAAAAGAACGCGTGTTTGGTGTTTGGTATGCATAATGCACAGAAAGTAAAAATGGTCATTGTGATGAGATGGGCACAGATAGTCAGATGTCATTGTCGTTCGATATACGATATTATTATCTTTTGAATACAGCACAAAGTAAATAAAGATCTGGTGACCATGGAACAATGTTTCATTGTTTTATTGTTTGTGTGTTTGGTGCGCCTTAAAAAGTTATTTGTACCATTTATCGCGGGCTGATGGTGCGCGTCAACATTCAACACTTCCCGATTTAGCGCCTTTTGTGTGTCCCGCACAAAAACAAACAACAACAACAACAACAACTACAAAACACTTGAGGTTTTTCCTTGTTCATTGTGTCGTTCATTGTTATATTCGGTCCGTATGTCACGGCTGTGGCTGGGTAAAAAATAAAAGAGGGTGGAAACAAAAATACACTACGAAACAATACGGAACACCGTATACAACAGCCACTGAGAGGAAAATGGGATAAATGCCCGAATATTGTATATGGAACACCAAAGAAAATCATTTTCTGCTGATGTGAACAGGAATTTTTCGAAAAGAAGAAAATCAACGAGACCCATTTTATCAGCTAATGAAGAGATCAGTGAATCCATTTTTGTTCCACAAAATTCCATGATTTTATTGCTCTTTTGTTCGATTGAACTCATCTAAACAATATGTGCATTGACGGAAATACAAAAGAATCAATCCATTCGCATTGTTGCCAATGGCTTGCTGTTTTTCATGCAAAAAAAAAAAGAAAGCGGAAAATGACAACAATAACAAAATCAAATCCAAATAGAAATCGTTTGAAAAAAAAAAAGGTTCAATTCAGACGATGACAATGAATTGCATGGCAAAGCAGAACACAATGCTCAACCAAAAATAACAACAACAAAAATATCCATCAATTTGTTATCGGCAGTCAAACACAACCAAGTGGTTTAATTGTTCGAACTGAACCTTTTCTAAGGCACTTTTGTTCAAAAAAAAAGAAGAAGAAGAAAAAAAACAAAACAAAAAAAGAGCGAAATACGACGAAACAAACAACACCTACTAGAATTTTGGGCTCCTTGATTCTCTTCATCGACACTGTCGACAGGAAATCGAGTTCCTATCAATGCGATCAATGATAATGGCACTGAGAATCATTTGCTGTAAAATTTGGTGTCATTGATGGTAAAAATGGAAAGCGATTTATCTCATCTGAATATTAATGATGATTTTTTGCATCTGTTTTATGCCGGAAATCATTCTATCGCCTTCTGTTGCTGGTAGATTTATCTTCGAAAATGAACAAATGAATTAAGCCTTACATCGCGCCCATCTCATCACTGAACACACTCCACGAAAGAAGAAGAAGAAGAAGAAGAAGAAGAATGCACACCAGTCACTGCAAAACAAGGGACGGAAAACAATGGTTTGAATGTACGTGTGACACGCGCTCAAAATCTGATATCGTTGATTGAAATTCCCGACGAAAATATATATTTCGTATTTAATATCTCTCATTCTTTGGGCCAATTTTGATTGCGGTTTGGTCCATGGCTCTTCATGTCGGTTGTAAAATTGGCTGTTTATTGTCATATGAAATGCAAAAGATGCGCATTTCACACCAACAACCAATGGACGAAAAAAAAAAATTCAACAAAGAGAACGAATACAAAAATTGTACATCAAGAATCATTTACACGATGAAAGAACAACACAAACACATACATCCGGCCAACAAAACTTCTCAACCATCCAAGAAATGGAGAAAAGAGAAAGAAGATAGTTTATAGGAATTTTCCAGGGTATTTCTTCTTTCTCAATGTCATTCCACAATTGATGTCCTGGTTCCTTGTTTCGCTCTATTATTATTATTATTATTATTATTGTCTGTTTATAGCACGTTCCTTATTATTTGGTCGGAATTATTCGGATGCAAAATGTTTTGATCATTTTATCATCTAAAAACCCGATAAATGCCGAAATCTTTTATTATCACTTGAATAAATGTTCGGTATTAACGCTGACACACAACCGGTACACAATCCTATAATGCTGCCAGCCAATACAATGGAAAAATTGGATACAAAGTATATATTTAACAGCAGCGCACGTTTTTCATCAAGCGTTTCATTTATTCACATTATTACATGCATTTTCTATTATTTAATGCACAAAACGTTTGTTAAATATTATCAAGACAACGTTTCATCATCAGTACAGGGTTGGTATTCCAGTATTCATTGGTGTCGTCAAGCAAAATTGGGATCCGTTTCGCCTTTATCGCTTGCGAATCCAGAATCCCGTTCACATGTAGCCAATTTTATGAGTTCTAATGTTTTTATGTCAAATCACTGATACTCGACACCACATACCGTTTATATTGCACGCGGAATGTAGGTGTCAGTGTGAGAATCGTTAACATTCCAAGTGTTTTTGTCATGTCATCTCACCAGGACATGAGTGTAGTAGGCAGGAGCCGAAAATATTTCTCATGATCCATACATATTTCATATTCTTTCATCTCACTCTGGCTCATTGATTGTATTGTGCTCATGTTGGTTCAGTTTTTTTTGTGGCTTTCTATTGTATGAGCGGAATTATTATCAAAATATCAACATGCTTGCATTTTATAGATAGAGACGAATACAAAACATCCCAAACCACATTGCATACACACTCATCTTATTTAGATGTACTATGGAGATTGTGTGTGTGTGTGTGTGTGTGTGCTGTATGCAATATTTATATACTGAAACGCTCATTTCGGTCTATCTCTATTTCTTTTTATTCTATCTTTTTCCCTCTAAACTATTTGTCATATATTCCACATACACACACAGTTCATTCTCTATTCGTAAGTGTTTTCTTTTGCGCCTATAATAATAGAGAGCAAAACCAAAGTCAATTTGGTGACGGGAACCGATTCGATGTATGTGCCTGTTCCTGTGCCTGTATGTAATGTATATTTTATTCCGTTATTGTTACAGTTGAAACTCATGGCTGTTTTTGTTTTTGTTTTTTCTTTTTTATTCGCGTGCGCTTATTCTTCTGCTTCTTTTGTGTTCATTCGCCGGAAAGAAGAAAAAACATCATCAATAAACACTAACACACACACGCATACCTACGCACATACAATTCACTCACATGTACGGTTTCGTTGGCACCAAAACCAACAATCATTCGGCACATTACACATTGTCATATAACGGGCGCGATGGCATTTATTATGTATCGGTTGATGTGAACAGTTGTGTGGGATGTTTCTTTAGTCTTTTACTATCATCGTTGTTGTTTGGGGTTGTTGTCTATTTTGACTCGTACTGTATATGCTCTTCTTAACTATCGTGTTCACATTTCACATATAAACATTGATAACAGAAATTTTTTTTGTCACGAAATTAAATGGTGTTGCGGTTTATGGGATCTTTTATTTGATCACCAAAAATAAAAACGGGACTATTTTTGCCTTCATCATTTGATCTAGGAGATTTGTTTCGGTTTTTTTTATTCTTTCCTTTCGTCACCTGAAATTTTCGAAATCTTGTGGAATAAAATATTGTGCTCGACCAGTCAAATGACGGATTGAACGTTTGAACGCAAAAAAAATAAAAAAAAAGTGCCAGTGTTTCGAGCAGAGTAAATGGGCAAAGGATACAGCTAATTTGATAGCTAGAAGGAAGTGCAAATAAAAAAAAACTCGTTTAAATGCAAAACATGTCACAAATACTAATCAAAAATCAATCGGATCATATAAAACGTCCAATGAATGCATTTATGGTATGGTCACGGGGTCAACGACGAAAAATGGCTCAAGACAATCCAAAAATGCATAATTCAGAAATATCAAAACGGCTCGGTGCCGAATGGAAACTATTGACTGAATGCCAAAAACGTCCATTTATTGACGAAGCAAAACGTTTGAGGTGAGTAATCAGTCAATAAAATTGAACTGATGTGCTATGTGCTATCGTTCATAAACCATATTAATAAAGAATAAATAAATAATAATTGGCCTATCATCAAAAAAGACACACACACACACACACACAAAATGCGATAAGCATTTCCTTTCAATCATTCAACATTCCGGCGGTGAAAAACTTATTTGCTTTTTTCTTTTATTTTCTTTTTCTGTTTTTTTTTCTCCTCCATATCTTCGATGTTACACCATATTCAGGGCACTTCATATGAAAGAGCATCCAGATTACAAATATCGTCCACGTCGAAAACCAAAAACTTTGGTCAAATCTCAATTACCGGCCAATCATCAAAAACATCATCACAATCATCATCATCATCATCATTCGCATATGTCAAGTGGCAAAGATACACAATCCCATCATCAATCGCAAATTAATTCTCAAAGCCATCATACAACGGCACCCGTTCAACATTTATCACCAAAATATCCATTTCAATCGTCGCTTGAATTAACACTTGGATTGCCGCGTACACCGAATTTTTCATTAAGTCAACATTATCAATTGCCTGGATCACAAATAGATACAACATTTGCGTTGGATCTTCAAGCACGTTTACAACAAATGTATGGTTTATATCCGCCATGGCGATATTTTGGTTGTCCATCGGCTACAAATACGGCCTCAAATATATTACCAAATGAAAATCAATCATCAACATCGCCGCCCGTTGGTTATGTTTGTGTTAAATCATCAAAACGAAGCCCATCACCGGTAGCCGCTACAAATTCATTACCAAGTGTTATATGACCAACTCCGTTGCGCTTTAGCGCCGAAAAAATACTTTAAGAACTTTTCGTTTTCGTTTTTTTTTTTTTTGGTTTGCCCTGACAACACACACCGCAAAATTATAGCAAAACCAAACAATTTACAAGCCAATTAGATTTAAATGGAACAAACCAAATGATGGAAGGATGGCTACATCATTAATATAAAAAGAAAAAAAATAATAAACTTCCAAAATGCAATGACAAAATGTAGAGGAGATGAGATAAAAATAGCTCAGAAAATTCGCAAATGTGCCGAAAAAAACACACAAAGTTTTAACAGAATTTTTAGTGTATTTTTAAAAATTGTAAAAAAAAAAATCCAAATGGATAAGAATTAAAAAAAGGCGTCCTGAAAATGAAAAGCGATCAAATTTCTTTGCAATAAGAAAAACCACCACGACATCGAATTAAATGTGGGATTAACCAGTTAAAATTTGTGATATATCGTGTGGTCGTGAAAATGTTGTACGATTTTGTTGAGACACCGCCCCCGAACGTATCACTTATGCTGACTAAATCGTTATTTGGAGTGAAAATTTCCGCGGTCGCTGGCTATGAACAGATTCAAGTGACTATGAATTATTGTGACGAGACTGTTTTTCCCTTTCGGTGGTTTGATGAATTCTGACAGTGAAGAATCACCTTGTTGACGGTGAACGAACAAAAAAGAAAAAAAATAAATAACAAAACAAAAAAATTAAGAAGAAAAATTGTGATAAAATGTTCATATCAATTGCCCGGAGCACATTAAGAAGACATTGCATTAAAATATTATGAGAAAATCGAAAATCCATGGAGAAAAACCAAAAATAGAGAAGAAAAAATGTTTTTAAGAAAATTACAAAATGAAAAACTTGAATTGTTGTGCACATTTAATAAATATTGTATCACTTTCACAACAGCATCAACAAAAATCAGCACATTTTCAACCGAACACCTTCTCACAAATTTACACACAATTTTTGATGCAAATAATAAAGTCTATGAAAAAAAAAAAAAACAAAAAATGAAAAGGAAATGTTTAAAATTTAAAATTAAATAATGAAATTCATTCATAGAAAATTGTAGACACGCACTCACACAATTGCACCTATTTATCACACATGAGAAATGATGAATCTTTTAAATGCAACAAAATATAAACGTTTTCAAAACATGTGCAGCTCCCCAAATAAAACATATGTATTTTTCGGTTTGGTAGACTCCCCCCCCCCCTCACCCTCCCTTCCCATTCGATCTTCATCGTCCACTCCACCTATCATTCGACAGAGTCCAGTGGCGTTGGCTCACATGGCAAATTAGATAAACGATTATAAATAAATCACAGCAATTATCACAATATCGCCTCAATTCAGATATCCAGATTCGATTAAACCATCAACAATCATCACACAGCCACACATTTACATTTACAGTTTTCAAATGATAAAATCATATCATTAATGTAATTAAATGCGGAAATGGTTATTTATGTATCTGTATTCAGTATTTTGGATTATGTATGTGTGCGTATTTAAGTGATCTAACAATTTTGACCGGACCGAATTGAATTATTATTATTATTTCATCTTTGGGAAGGAACAAAAAGAGGATGAGAAAATGCGATAGATGGTTCGGGACTAGAGAGACAGGGCTAACTGTGCTATCAAAATAACGATACAATGTAATTTTAATATAATTTGTTGTTTTTGAATGAGAAAAAAAAATCCTTTTTGTTTATTTCTTTTTTGGGAAATTTGGGAAAAAAAATTCCTCTTCAATTTTTTGATTAATAATAATTATTTTTTTTTTTTTTGATAATTGATACAGGAATGAAAAGTCAGCACTCAATTGCATCGAGCTCATCTATCTTGAGCGCAAAAAAGTGCAAAATCTTGATTAATATTAATTTTTTCGGGCGTTAAGCGACAGGCGTATTATTTCGTTGATTTTACTTTTTATTCGATAGAAAGACAATTTAAGCTGAATTGACATTTTGTGTCGAACTAATAGCAAAAAAGGGCTTGGCTCGACGTTTTCGGATATTTTCAATATATATTTTCAATATTGGAATGGTTTTTTTTTTTATTTTAATAACGATTTCGCGTGCAATGAGACACTCAACTGTAATGAAATACGTAAAAGATTCCCGAAGAAAACGAATTGATGGAGATATGAAGGATCAAAAGAGTTTTAGTTGAATCGATGTGAAATTTTTATGTAAAAATCTAAAGCCGAGAAATTTGAACGGTGATATTTAACATGTGTTTGAAAAAGAGTCTCCTTAATTCTCCATTGTTTGTTGTTCATACAACTTCATCAATTTCGAAGCTCATCAATGCATTTAATTAACGTTCATCACCACCCAATAAAAAAAATATAAATTCCATTCATTGAATTTAAATTAATTTAAGTTGTATACAAAAGGCAAAAAAAAAAAAAAATAATCAAGTAATTTTATGGAATTGTCAAGAGAGTCAAAAACCAAAAAAAAAGAAAAAATAGTAAATAAATATAATTGAATGAATCATATAGAGTGATGAGGGACATTGAGGAAGAAAATGAGTAAGAAACCAAACATAGTCCAAATCACCCATGCAAAAAAATTGTGAACACATTTAATTTTATCGATTCAGGTAACAAATAAAGATGAAACCAAATCAAACAAAAACAAAACTTATTTCCAAGTTTTTGGATAAGAAAAAGAAAATCACCAAACAAAAAAAGGCATTTTTCTTTTTTTTCTTTTTTATATTTATATGCGACAATGGCTGATGTGATTGTATCAAATCAAAACGAGAAAAGGCTTGGATTACACAAATTGAATGCATGTAACCGATATCCCGTCGGTGGTTATGGTAAATGGTGAACATCTTATCTTTTGAGCCCGGCTTTAAACTAAACAAAAAAAAAAAAATATATATATAATATTTAATCGTCTTTGCAATGGAATTGGAAAATGATTTAAGTGGATACGCATCCCATTATTTGTATTGATAACACAATAACGGATAAAAAGCGAGAATAAATTGTCGATAGCATAAAGGGGTGCAAGTATGTACATATAGGCTTTGATTCACAATCGATCAGTCAATAGCCGATTCAACTCATGATTGCACAACACTGCACACAATGTACACAATGAATTTCGATATATTTTATTTGTTGAACGTTTTACGATTTACTCAACCCCATAAATTAATGCCAATCATTTACACCTAATTGTTAACTGAATAATAAAATGCGAAACTAAACTACGCATTTTGGATGAAAAGAAAAATGATGATGTTGACATTCGAAGGGTTTCAGCTTCAGTTTATGCTCTCTAAAAATATGAGTATTTTGTCAGCATGAGTGAATCAATACGTTGTTGCACTCACGGTATTTGCAATATGCCAAAATACAATAGAAAAAGGGTGATTTTTGTTGTGTTGCATACATTAATCATTGCTTTCATCGATCGTACGTCGCACATGTAACGACTACATAGTACCAAGTGGCAGCCGGAGAGAAAGAGAGAGAAAGAGAGAGAGAAATGCACATATTTGTTCACATACTACCCGAATGTATGGGTTATTGTATGACAACAAGCATACGTTCATTGTTGGTTGTTCTTCAATCAAAACTTCGACATTCGTTCAAGTGTTTCGACAAATCTGCAACACAAAAATCAAAATCCATGGTAACAATATTCAATTTAATTTGTAATCTTTTATTATAACATGATGCAATCGAATCGACGAGTATTTGTGTGAGTAATGAGCTGGGAGAACATGGCGCACTTAGATCACTGATGAGAATCTTTTATGATTTAAGTGTTTCGATGATTGATTGGTACACAATGTTGACATAATATTTACAAATTTTTTGTCATTTTTTCACTTTTTTTTTAAAGCACTTTTTTCCGTCGTTCTCGGATAAGTGCCGGCACCACGTTCGACAAAAGAAAAAGACGCAAGAAATGTTTCTCGATGATCAGAAAGAATTTCCTTATTATTACACCATTCGGAAACAAAGACACTGAAAAGAAGTCCAATGAAAAGAAGTTTGGCTTTTCAAGAATACACACAAATCTATTGATAATAATGTGTTGACAGCCCTTTTTTTGAACTGCTCAACACTCATCGCTCATCAAATGTTCATTGACTTATAAATGACTCCCTTCATTCATTGTTGATTTCATTAAATTCCATTTTTTTATTATTTAAATTTGAAGCATTCTTATGTCGCTATTGTTTTTCAATCACCTTTTTCACACAACTTGTGCGACTTTTGTTCCAATCTTTTCTACCATTCGGGCCTGCCATTTGTGCTGTATTCTTTTTTCTCTGCTTGCTGTCTTCGGCCAGGAAAAAAAGAAAACCATTGAACAAAGGCAACAGTAAATGTTGTACATTCATCGACAGATAATTAAGTTATGAAGAAATACAATCAAATGCTAAATTTGAATGAATGAATGAATGAAGAAAAATTAATATTTGAAAATAAAGCAAAAAATAAAAATGGATAGGAGAAAATAAATCCGATGATGTCGATTCATTGGATATTGAATCGACATTCATTGTACACAATAAATATACAAAGAATTATTATTTATTATTCAAAATGTTTGTTGATTTCGAATAAATGCCAAATTACGAACACCATTCAATCCCAAAGGCCCAATGAATACTTAATAAATGAATTTTTCCGAATTTTTTTCTTGTTACTTTTCGACATTCGACAGACACGGGGGGGGGGGCAACGATCGAAATGAGGATTAGGAACTGAGAATGGAAGTTAATATTATAATTTGTTTCTTTCATCTGATCGAAATATTGTTGGTCAAAATCAAATCATCTTTCAACAATACTCTACTTTGCCTCATTGTCAGTGGTCATTTTATCATTTTACAGCCATTTCAATCTCGAATATTTTACACCATCCATTCAATTGAAGTCACATTATTATCTATTTATTTATTTTGTAAGCCTCTTATTGGATCGCATTACCATTTTGAGGAGGCAGTTGAAGGGGAAGGGGGTTTCTTTTTCCTTTCCTTTCCTTTTTATTATATTTTTTCAATTCTTTTCGGTAACGGACACTAACTGATATACATTCGTAAAACCAGCACCGCAAACAATAACAACAGTAACAATAATATTATGTGCCATAAAACAGCGAAAATGGAAAAGGGGAAAGAATTGTTTACGATTCATTTTCATCTTTTCAAATGGAAAAAAAAGAAAGAAAAAATGTTCAGGCCAAAATACCATCGAGAACCAGTGGCATCAGCATCACAGCCACACCAAATACACTAATAATAATAAAATAAATAATGCAAAGAGTGAGTTGGTTTGGTGATATCTTGAAAATGAAATCCTCAAAGTGAACAATATACTACTATATGGTATGCACGGCGCCCGTTTTCAATATGCCTGTTATCATGATTTGGCGATGCAAAAATAAATGTGTGCACAACTTCCTTTCATCCGATGATAACAAAAGGAAATACCGAAGAGAAAAAAGAAAGAAAATATGAAACGAAACAAAATGCCAGACCATTTATGCCACTTGGCACAGTACACACAGTTCACATTGTCATATTTTATTATGTTCCATCTTTCGTTCGCTTGCTGTTTTATTTTTTTTTTTTTCATTTATGTATATATTTTCGTTTAATCGCCCATTTGTGTGGATTGAATGTGTGCTCTACTTGTGACTTGTATTCAAGAACCGAACGGAAATTATGTGATTTTTGTGTTCGTCTTTTTTTTTTTTTTTTGCTTTTGGCTTTTGATACTTGTGTGTTTGGTTCTTCTGTTTCAGTTTGTATAAACTGCAGGAAAGCTTGATGTATTTTTTGGTGTTATTATTATTGATTTGTGGCTGAGATTGGTATGGCATCGATATCAAGATCCAGGATCCAGGATCGGAAGCATTTTTATATTTTTCATTCACATTCTCCTGAGCGCTGAACGCACACCGGACCAAAAAAAAAAAAAATCGAATGAATGCAAGTTAAACGACTTGCAAAAGGTTACCTTGTACCCGTGAACTGAGCTGAAGTGTACAATAATCGGCAGAGAGGATCACATCGTACTTACACACAGTTCAATCAGTGCGAAAAAGTTTATTTAACGAAATGCATTTAGTTTTGAATTGCTTCATTCTTATGGCACTCGAAAAACTTCTTGAGAGTTAAAATGTTGCGAATTGGCTCATTTTGGCTTTTCGATAAAATAGTTAAGGTTTTTCTTCTGCATGTCTTTTTTTTTGGCAGTTCTTTTCCTTTTTCTCCTCGCTTTTTCTTTGCTTGAGTAAAGCAGTTGTGGATAAAAGTTTCTTTTCTTCGTAAAAAAGTTCATTCATTTATGAACATTTTGCATCAGTTTTCGTTTCGTTAAAAAAATACAAAAACAAAAAAAAAAAAAAATAACGAAAAACGATTCATTGCCATCAGAATAACGGTTGTTGTTTGTCATGACTTTTCAATAGTTCTCTTTAAAACCATGGAATCCATTGCGATACATGAAGAAAATATACACGCGCGGAAATAATTCACACTTTATTCATTTATACAAATTCAAGTGTCGTTAGGTTGCGTAAGCGACGAAGATGGTGAACAGGGCCAGGGAATCGCATTGGGACATCAAAAGTCGGCAAAGAAATTAATTTCCATAAGCAATAAATATTCGATAGAGTTGCAAAATATATGAAAAACTTTATCTATTCGCAAATGACGATGAATATTTTAAGCAAACGTTGAAAAGTTCAGGATGGGGGTTCATTTGCCAAAAACTTAAAATGCCAAAGAATGCTAATCAAACACTCGAAAGTTTTGCTATATTACAATGTTAAATGTTGTTAACGGTGCATCGTCTGCCTCATGATGCCAATGGATTTAACTTATAATAATCATATTGTTTTACGACAATCATTTTGTTATTATTATTATTATTATTATTTGTGATTCTGTAGCGATGAAACCATACGCTATCATACTAGTTCAGTTCATTTGGGAGTTTGTTTCGTTGAGAATTTTTGTTTAATGTTTGGTTTTCCTCATTTTCGCTATTATTATTATTATTATTATGACTCTGACTTTGAGTAGTTTGAGTAAATTAATATGTTGTGCTGTTCGTATTGAAATCGATTTTGATGCTGCGTTCTGTCGGCATTTTTGGAAGAAAATAGCTAACTACTAACATTTTTCCTTGAGCATTTTTGGCTTCATCGAAATTTATTATGATTTATATTTCAATTAAAATTTAATGGAAAATTGAAAAAACAAATCGAGCAATTCGCATGTTTTGATAGCTGAAAATAGTTATTTATTTATTTCATATGGAATATCCGTTGATTTGAAGCAATTGTCGCCTCATATATTGGACTTTGTTTTTAACCAGCCAATTGAAACTAATATTCTAAAGTTTGAGGTCACAACAAAACGATGAAACAATTTCGATGAAACATCGATCAGATGATGGTGATGAAACGTTTTCAAATGGATTCGTTGCATTTTCACGATTGACAGTTCAATGCATTCATCGATCTTGTGATAAAAAATATTTGTCTTTAGAATCATTCTGCAAAAATTCACAATTCTGATTCATAAACCGATTTCAGTCATTCAAAAGTAGAATATGTAACTCACTTTCTGATGGAAATAAATAATTTAAACTTTATTAGGCGGCAAATCCACTCACAATTTGTTGTTGGTGTACATTTGGATTCCAATATTCGGTTAATTTAATCTAGGATAAACAAAAAAACATGTATCTACATATTTATAATTATATAAATCCTTATTTTCGGCGTAAATTAAATTACCGGACACTTTTTTGAATGATGAAAAATTCAAATGGATGCGATCGCAAAAAATCTGAACGATTTTTTTCCGTTTTTGAGTCATTAAATGTATTTTCATTCTCTGGTAATAGTATAGTTAAATAAAGGCCTTGCATAATGTTCGTGATTGCAAGGTTAGAAGTGAAAGTTCAACGCAATCAGCGATCTTGTGTGATGTAAATGATTATTTTTCTCATTATGCTTTTCCATATTTGGTATTTTTATCCATCAAATTCCTTTGAAATCAAATATTTCCTTTTTTAAGACGCCTTCAAACACCACCAAGTTGACCGTCATGTTTGTAGCTAAAGTTTTCGCGATCGTTAGTGATAATAATGATAATGTAGTTCCCACCGTGTATATCTCTATCTGTACAGCGAGAAAAAATGTGTTTCAGTACATCATTTTGTCCATTACACTTCTTCCCATACTCAATTCGAGATGCATCTATCATGATAATCAAGCTGAAACGAAGCTAAGTCATTGTCAAGTCGCATCCAATGTGGATATATCATGTCAATGCTACAATCGATTTCGCATTAAGTCGATTCTTTTTTTTTGAATATGTTCAAATCGAATTCGTCGTTACAAATCTGATTGTTGGATAGTTTTTTAAGCATGATTCGTCAAACGTTTCATTTTATAAATTAATAAAATTATTCACCTTTAGCATTTGATTCAATAAATTTCCATAAATAAACGATGTGGCCAAAAGTATCAACCTAAATAAAATATTATTCTGATTGTCATAAAAAATTGACTTGAAAAACAATTGAATGTTATTAAAATAAAGATACTATTCACTTCATGAAATCCAGATTTCAATTTTTCAATATGGCAATGCAGACTAAATACATAAAAAAAAAATTGGTTCTTTTAAATAAATAAAACGCCAATATGCGTTGCTGTCATTTTGATTTAAATGAATTGATTTTATTCCTTTCAGAAAATCATTCATGGAATGTATAAGAATTATATAATTCTTAAGAAATATTCTACTGTTGCAAGTTCGATAGTTGCATTGAACTGCCGAACATAAATTCCAACCATATCGAGCATTGAATGATCTAATTCTTTCTCTTGATAGATTTATTGGTTATCACACATGCATCCCTCTGCAATTCCAGGCTGATCGAAAAACTATCCAAAATAATCGAGTTTCCCCAATGGAATTGCAGAGGGATGCATGTGTGATAACCATTAATCTATCAAGAGAAAAAATTAGATCATTCAATGCTTGATATGGTTGGAATTTATGTTTGGTAGTTCAATGCAACTATCGAACTTGCAACGGTAGAATATTTCTTAGGAATTATACGTAAGGGAAAAGGGCTCCGGAGATGAATGAAAAACAAATTTAGGAAATTTTTACTTGTCTTTAATTAGAAAAACAAAAAAACAAATTAGGTACCTATCAAATACATACCGTTTAAGACTTTACAGCGAAAAACTCTGGCTTGAAACTGGTAATAAGCTCCATTTATCAGAATTATGTATTAAATAACAATATATTTTGAACGAAAAGCAATTAGCTCCATTAATAATTTTCTCAAAGGAACAAAATCAATTGATTGAAAACAAAATTACAGCAACGCATATTGGCGTTTTATTTATTTAAAAGAACCAAATTATTGGTTATTATTTAATCTGCATTGTTTTACATATGCATTTCTTAAACGGCTTTAATCGAAATAGAAAGAGGCCATTACATGCGCACACACACACACCAAAATTTATTTGAATAAGAAAAAACCTTCGGAAAGAATTTGTGAGATGGCAGATGGCAGATTTCGTTGTATTCCAATAAAAAAAAAACATGCAGAAATATAAGATGAGCATAACGAAGGAATGGCCACGTTCAATGTAGGCATCGCTTTCTTTGTGATAAAAATATATATGAGAAGTTCATGTTACGACACAAATAAAAACACCTTTGAATAATTAGTACGTTTGAAGTATGAATGTTTAAATTAATATTTGATTGCATATTTGGTTTTAAAAAACCGATAAATTTCTCCTCTTCCCCTTTCTCTGTGAGCAAATTAAAATTCATAATAATAAGTAATAATTTTAATACGATCATAATCAGATTCATCATTTCATCGATTAATCAATAATAAATTTAAAAAAAAAATAAATAAAAACAAACTAATAATGCCAGTCACATGGAGTCCATACAAACCAACCGATTTCTGATGAAAGAAAGCATAATTCAATTCCATGTGGTTGATAGTGTTTTATTCTTCTTTCATTAATTACAATGGGTGTGTTCGATACAATCATCGATTTTGTAGGACATTTTTTGCTTGGTCGAAATATACATTGCGGTATAATTAAAACACGATGTTTTCTCCTTGACAATTCATTATAGACAACAACATTTATTCTCAGTTCCATTTATCTTTCAAAAGTTGTCATGCGAATGACATATTTACTTAATACATGATTGGTTATAACCCAACAGCTCGATTAATTTCAAATAGAAAAATTACCAATTTAAACAGTGCAAATGCTGTAATTGCATTACTTCATTCCACGTCTAATTGCGATAAGTTTCTAATTAAGGAGAAGAAAAAAAAATTACAAAAAAACACTTGGACTACAGAGAAGCTCCTTTTTTGACTTCAGACAATGGCTTAAATGTTGGCACGTTGCAACAACGTGAAAACCGAGTAACAGACATTCATGACCTGAAATAAGATGAAATATATACTATATTTATAAAAACAATCTATCAAATCACATCACTCATCATGGAAACCATTCCAAACCTTTTTAAACGTTTCCAAAGTACATTTATAATTGAGATATCCTTCAATATAAATGGGTTGCTGGGCCGACATCATCATCATCAATTGAAATTGGCGCAATTTGATTGGATATCGATACCAAGCACAATCAAATATTATATCATTAATGTCAATCAATCGCATTGTGACACGATCACCAAATGAGCACACCAAATACAACCAAGTGGTAAACACCCAAATAACATTTAAAAATTTATAGCTACTGCTATAGTTATGGGTAGCAATGGACTTTACAATGTCAACAAAAGAAAAAAAAGAAAAAAAGGAAAAAGAAAACAATTTCACTCTGGATATTTAAAAAAAAATTATAATGTCAGGAATGTACCACTTGTGTTAGGATCAACGAGCCACAAATAAACATTGAATTAATTCCCAAAACAATGGACGTTATTTTTCTGTATACATTCGAGAACTGAAGCAGCAATCTGTGGACATAAAATCTATTTTGAACTGGAATTTTCGGAGAAAAAAATTCGGTTTTTTATGATTAACTTTTTAATATCCGAATGAAATGTTATGAGTTTAACAAATCTTTCCTTGAATTCGATACGACTTGAATGTGTAAATTGTCCATTGGCGTTGACGATGTCTTGGTCAAAATTACGCACCGATAGTTCAAAGTCCGAAATTAATGACAAAAGGAACCAACAAACACCGACAAACATTTGCGCAGTCAGAAAATATGTAAAACTTCCGTAATATATTTCGGCAGATTGTAAAATATATGTAAAAAAGAATCGGATCGGTGTTCGCCAATCATATGGTATACTTGAAAAAAAAAAATATAAAATCGAAAAAAAAATTTCGGAGCTTAGAGAAAAATGTCCAACAGAAATGCCAAATGCTGAAACTTACTAGGCAGGAACAATTAAAATGAACGATTCCCTAGTTTTTCCGGCCGTGAAATACATGAAATACGAAACAATCATATTAGATGATGCAAATGTCGGTAGAATAATCTTTATCCAAATTGTTTCGATTCGTTTTGTCCATTGAAAGTATTTTCGATGGGCTTCTTTATGAACGGGGCGATTTTCATTTCCTTCAAAAGAATTCCATTTCAAAACATGAAAATACTATTAATGGAGAGAGAGAGAGAGAGATAATGAATGGAATATCGAGACTACTTACTGCATTCAATCATCAAATCAATACTGTCCAGGAGTTGATAAATGCCATCTTTATCCAAAATTAAAACAATATAAGACAATGTCACACAGAAAACACCAACAACTATGGTCAACACTTCTGCAAACACTTCGAATGTCGTTGGTTCCAAGATCACGTACAACGATGGTGCAATCAAATTGAACATGATTGAAATTAGCACCAATGTTCGATAACCTGATTGTGCCGGGAATCCTTGCAGGAAATTTGGAAGTTTCACTTCTTGAATTCCCAGTATTCGAGAATATTTTCTGGCAATTATGAACAAAGTCATTTTTTTTTCGTGAAAATTCACAAATATAACAATGACCAAAACAAAATACAATATCGAACCGAACTTATCGCGAATAAATTTAGGAATGATGTGTTCAAATGATATTCTAGACTTAAAGCTCTTCACTTAATACTGCACAATGAATGAAATGAAATCGGTAAATTACCGGTTAGGCCTTTTTCGATTTTATCGATTGAATCATGAAATAATAATAATAATAATAATAATAATAATAATAATAATAATAATAATAATAATAATGATAATTGTTGGACAACAACAATTAAATGCCATTCTTCAAACGGCAATGTTGCATATTTCTTTAATTATTATCCATGTGGAAACGAAAATGTAGCAAATGTTTTGGAATGCCGAATCCAGTAATTTATATAATTGGCTTCTGCATGTTTTACATGTGATACGGCACATGTATTGTGTACTGAAATTGAGCAGTGTTAATTGA
This sequence comes from Mayetiola destructor, assembly GCA_000149185.1. Taxonomy (NCBI): domain Eukaryota; kingdom Metazoa; phylum Arthropoda; class Insecta; order Diptera; family Cecidomyiidae; genus Mayetiola; species Mayetiola destructor. The sequence continues at coordinate 852,384 of GL501446.1, forward strand.
AAATGGAAGATATTTTTGAAGGTTTTACTCACGAAAACATTGACTATTACATTTTTACAAATATAATAAACGCCAAATTATATGGATCCGAATCGAATTTATAATAATAATATGTTCCATTAAAATTTCTCAAATTCATATAAAAGCATGATAAAATATATAATTATCAGTTAATCATCAAAATGACCAGTTTAAAGCAATGTTATTTTAAAAAAAATAGGTCGACTTTATTTTGGGAATTGAGTGAATTTGATATGCAAGCAAATTGGTTCATCAGCTGATGACTCTTACATTTAAATTTCAGGTAGGCTTTTTAGGAGAATTTAAATTCGATTTTTGGAGATTTCGTGATCTTTGCATGTGATTTATGGCCCAGAAATGTCTATTTGATTGCTAGCATTGACACGCAACTTACCCTTTTTCAATATAAACATTTGTCAAATCTCAGAATCAGTGTCGATTAAAATTTCAAATCAAGAAACTGCATTTACACATTTTTTAGTCTTCCAGCATTGCAAACTGAAATCAGAACAAATATGAAATGACAACTGCAATGAGCAGCAAGATAAACGAGAACGAAGATCGAGTAGTAAAAAAGTTTGTTAC
>GL501446.1:856113-868396 GCA_000149185.1 Mayetiola destructor
CCTTTGTGTTCAGCTGTTAAAAAGATTCTCATCCAATAATATGAATCGGAATGTTTGTTTGATGTTAATTTGAAATTTTACCGTTTCGCTGAATCGATTCGTTTCTTTTGATTTTCTCAAATGACATGTGTACGGTGGATGTCTGAAATCAATAAATTAATAATTTTTTTTTTTTCATTCAATCATAATTACATAAATGTTATGATGGATTCAACAACCATGACAGATAAAATAGAGAGAGAGAGTCAGAATTCAAGTCGATCGGATACTCGTCGTCGACACATACGAAAAATTAAACATACAAAATTACCGAGCAGTTTTATATTCATTTTGAACAAGTGTTTTGATTACGAACGCTGAATCAATTAATACACATGAATCACTTATGCAATCACATCATTTCGCATCAAGCACCTCGGTAACACTAGCGGCTATACAATATTATTATGAACATTGAACCCATTGCATTGAAAATTCAAAGGAATGAGATAAATCATATGCCACAATGTGAAATTGTAAAAAGAGTGATGGCGGGTAATCGATGTGATGAGGCAAAGACCCTGAATAAAAAAAAAAATAAAACCAATTTACACTACAATGTGCAAAATACTAGAAAATCCAAAAACCGTTGAAAATCGAATTTTTGCCAAAGAATTTAATAAAGTAAATGTGTAAATTGCAATGAATTTGTTGCTATTGCTGACGCTAACGTTGTTTGTTTGTTGCTGCTGTTGTTCCTGTTGTCTCGGCTTTGGTTGCTGCTGTTTTTTTTTGTCTTCCTTCAACTTTTCCGATTTTTGCAAAGTAAAAACGAAAATTTGTTGCTGTGATAGATATTGTATATTAATACGGTTGTTTTGAGTTCCGTGTCATTCAATCGTGGCAGAATGAGCGCGTGTGTTGAGGCTCTGTGTTTTTCGGCAGTTTCATGTCGATAGAATTTTTATTTAGAGTCTTTATTTATTTTCATTGCCTTTGGCAACATGGAATTATTATTCGATCATTTTTTGTTTCGCTCTTCGTCTTTTTCGTTTTCTGTCTCATTTTCTCATTTGTTGTTTGTGGTGCTGATGTCGATCTTTTTTGTCTGTCATGACCGTGCTTTCGGGTTATATTTTAGTACGCACAACGTTCCCTTCTGACTTTCAACAAAAATGCTACAAATAAACGAACGACGAATTGATTTTAATAACCACAATATTGTCATTTACCATCTTTCTTTTTGATTGGTGTGATGTTGTTGTCTATTTTCTCATTGGATCCATTCTTCATTTTTATTCATTCTCAGTTGTAGAGAATATTGTACATTGTACGAAGATGAGCAAAGGGAATAAAAATCAAATTATTTTATGAAACATTCAACTCAAACGAGTGAATGAACTACACATAACATAAGTGTTCTTGTTCGAATATGCCACGGTCACAATTCAAATATTTTACACTTTGGCCTTTTCTTCTTCTTCTTCTTTATTTGCTCCGCTCATTTTCTTTCAGCCATCGCATTGGTGAATTCCACTTAAAAAAACCCCCAACAAGTTATCAAATGGAATGAGCACACAATAATTTGATGATTATTATTGCTCGGTTCGCATTTGACATGCATCATATAGGTAGGTTTACATCATGCTGAAGAGTCTAAGTTGCAGCAGAATTTCGAAATATTTGAGATGATGAAGAATCCGTTTCTTCGATTAAATGGCAATTATTATTTGTAAGTATTTTTTTTTTTGATGACGTTATCGAATGACAAATTGATTGCATCAAAATGTTCAGGTGCTGCAGATTGCAGGCGTATAATATAATGTGTAATATGGAACATAGATCCGGGGTCCGGTCAAAACTCGGAAATTTTTCCAATTTCAATGATTTTAATGGATTTATGTGGAATCGAATAAAATATTTCATCAGTTGAAATCTTTTTTTATCTAAAAATATAATTCACATTTTCCAGATATGTGTTTTGCTTAGCTTGATCCGAAGCCAAATTTAAAAATCGTTACGAAAATCAAATATCAGTTACCGAATCGAATTCAAAAATGATGATTATTATTATTCATCAATTTTACATTTCCAGTGGAATATGGATTATAGTTTTTAATGAACGAGCAAATTATGTGGACATTATATCCAATGCCAGGCACTAGTGCACCAAATCTCATCCATTGACCCAACAATTTAAAATCATTTCACCTTTTTGCTTTTTGGCGAAATGATTACAAATTTTGTAATGCAATGCAGATGCATTTTGGCATTAGGTGCACTGCACGCTGCACAATACCAATGAATCCTTTTATTTCTCTGATTGATATTTTTGACACAATAAAATTCATCATCACCGGAATGACGGATGGATGTATGAATGACTGAATGATTGATACAATGTGTGTAGTGTGTTGGAAAGTGCAAATTTTACCCTTTTGTATTTGGATTGTGCGATGAAAACGTGACAAGATTGAATAATTTTTTTTTTTTCGAATAAAATACCTAAATAAAATATGCGTTTGAATAGAAAAAGCATCAGCAACACTGTCCATTTTTTACTATTACATAAATTTATAAATTTTGTTCAATTCAACGGAATCAAAAGAATCTTTTTTTTTCTCGTTCATTCTATTTATTTCTATCATTTGATGAACGCAATTCGGAATATTTCAATTGACTAGCAATAGAATCGATATCGATGTGATATGCATGCGAAACAGGATAAGATGTTTATGGTCTGTTTGTTATCGCTAAACTCTGAACGAAGTCTAAATTTGGAAAAAGTGCGAAAAATTGTTACTCAATTTATTCAAATGTTCGACTTCCGCAAATGAAAATTTTTCATGTCAAGGCCCAACGATTTCGGCGCAAATTCGGAAAATGAAAGGGTGAAAGAAGAACAGCAAAAGAAAAAAAACGGTCCAACTTCCGGTACTGTAACGTGCCTCGGATTGTTTATTTTATCAACAATCCCCCGAATGGAAAATTGAAACTTTTGTCATTCGTTTGAAGAGTGACAGAAGAAAAAAAAATCACGGAACAGTCCAAAGCTGGAATACATTTAGTCTCGCGTATTCATTAAATCAAATCCATTCGAAACAAAAACCACTAAATGTTCCCAAACGTCCGATAGTCAGTCACGTTGCAATTTCTCTTCATCTGCATAGAAATGGTCGTTGTCGTTAGTTCAATCAATGGAATCTGTCTACTTTCACATTATTATTTGTTTTGTAGTCAGATTACAATAGACAACATTGGACAGTGGACACTGGACACACTAGACACTAGACATTGGACATCATGGATCCAAATAGATTCCCAGCCCGTTTTTCAAAAACACTTTTGTTGTCATATATCATTGTATTGTGCATCAAAATGCAAAAACAATTGTTTTCATTGTTCATTAAAAAAATTTTAAATAATTGCATTATTCGTCAAACAATCATCATCCATGGCATAGATAAGAATGGCTCCAAAATGACCAATGAACATATTGGGCTAAGTTCATTATATTTGTATTATATTTTGCAGGCTTTTCTCTCTTTCTCTCACTCCATTTTCCCTCATTCAAAGCTATTTGTTTTAAATATTTTTCTGTTTTCCGGTTGTTTTTTTTCTTTTGCTTTATGTAAATTTTAAATAAAACATTTTAAAAATACATTGAGGTTATAATTACAACAATCACTTTTGAACTTTGTGAATATTCAGCAATATTTCAGGCAAAACAAACAGGCCCAACGACCAATGAAAATAAAATACAAAAAATTAATATATATATGTGGCAAAATTAATCGTGCGTTCAGTGTTCAAATGGAGCCCCGATGCAATTTTTTGTTTCTTGCGGTCTCCAATTTGGACCAGTCGATAGAGTTGCTATTTGGTATTGTTTGATTTCAGTTTTTTCCTCTCATTTGTCTATTTTTGTTTGAATGCGTTATGGTTGCTGTTGTTGTTGTTGTTTTTATAGTCATCTTGTCACCGAGTTATTTGTTCAAACAAACAAACAATTGCATTATAATTACATTTAAATTTGCCACGTGTGTGTATTATTACCGGCATTGTTGAGTGTTGAGAGTGCTCTCTCTTTCTCTCTCTCTCTCTCTCTCTCTTTCTGCCATATATTTTTTTGTTTCTTTTCTCGTCATGTTTGTTATCTGGTCGCTTGTCGCCTCTCTTTAACTCAGTCCAAATATAATACGTGCAAATACAATAGTCCAGCAAATAATATACAATAGCAGTGAACACAATGCGATGTGAATAAACATTGGTTTCCACCAGCCACACCAGTCACCAGCTAACAAACACATGTCAGACTAATGCAATGCAATGCAGAGATTGAATCAACAAAAACGAGTGCATCATTTCAATAAATTCAATTTTTTTTTCTCTCCTTTTCATCCTCGATTCTATTTTTTTTTTTTTTTGTTGGCTTTGTTTGGTTGCTACCGTTTTTTGTTTTCGTCCTTGTTTTTTTTTTATTCCTTTCAACAGCGCAATCAATTCAATGGTGATCTCGGATGTAGTTCATTTGATTTATTGTTTACGAATATTGAGTTCAGGCAATATTGTGGAATTCGTTACTCATGCTGTTTGTTTGCACACTGACGAATTACTGATTTTACTATTCATTTTTCATTGATGAGATTCGCCGTTTTTCTTTTCTTCTTCTTCTTCTTTTTCTTTTTCTTATTAAATAATAAAGGAAGGCATAAGGTGACTTAAGCCACCAATGAGCACCATTAATTCAATTTGTAAACAATTTTCTTTTCACTTTTTGCCCCGTTTTATTTTTTTTTTTCAACGAAATGAAAGAAAAAAGTCATTTCCATTCAATGAAAAGGATCAAACGATAATAAAACGGATATCAAGGGTTCGGCAGATGAGTGACGAGTGACGAAAGTCAGGAGCTCGATAACTGTATACTGAACCGCAAAACAATAAACAAAGAGGGTTGATGATCATGATAAACAGTTAAATTTCACAATGTAAATATTCAAAAATATATTCATTCGAATGACGCGTGGCCGCCTCACAGATTTTCTAGTCAATTGAAAGGGCAAATATGTGATCATGTCATATAAAATAGACAATCATCGAATCGAGCAATTGTGCAGTTTCATAAAATGAAACGTGAGGCTCTGACAAAATTAAGACTTCAATTGCATTATTGTGTGTTCGGTATTTGACTGTGAGTAGTGAGTCGAACAAAATATTTTTTTATTTTCAAACGGTTCATCTTCGTGCCTATAATCGAAATGACTGTACTATATATTCGCTAAAGGTAACCAGAACTGATATGACTTCTTCTTCTTCTTCTTTTTCAATATTTTTCTTTGTTTTTTTTTTATCCGGAATATTTGTTTTTCCGTCTTATTGATACAAATATGACATTCAATTCCATTTCGAACAAACGAACACAATTAATAATCTTTTCTTTTCTTCCCCCCTTTAACATGGTATTGTACGTCAAAGAAGACAGAACTATTCTTTTTTATTTTTTTTATGATTATTCATGTTTATTTGCTTATATTCCGTTTTTGTGTAGGGCTATTCAGGGCCTTTTACTTTATAAACAATACCTACTTTTGTATTTATTAAATATAAAATCCCATAGAATATCATCAAAATATTATCTTCAGAATCTTGAAAAGTATTGGTCTTCGTATCAATTTGTGTTTCGGTTTGAATGTTGCTGGTTTTCTTGTGAGTCTAGTGCTCATTGCATGGCAAAATTTGTACATGAAAGGGATACCGATACAACCAGAGCCATCTCACAGCTCTACAGTTTAGCCCCAATTTAAGTCTATTCGCTCTGGAAGGCAAAGTTCGATTTAAACTTCAATGTAAGTTGAAAAAGAAAAGTTCTTATTTGCCTTGAAACTTGGACGTTTTTCGCTAAAGCGTGGATAGATTGACGGAGATATTAGATGGGGTGGATGGCTAAAGAATGAAAAGTGTATGAAGAAATATTGGCGAATATCGGTGAATCAAACCTTCGAATATTCGTCCTTCCTCCAAAAATGTGTAGCGAATTGTTGAACCAGTGCGAACACCATCTATGGAAAATATAGCGAACGTTCGAGGCATTACAAATCTGGCCATTGTCAGGTTTTGAAACATTTGTTAAAAGCTGCGTCAGCTGATAAAAAAAACACGAATCAAAACAAACGTTTTTGGAGCAAAAGTCCAAGAATGATCCCAGACAACAGATAATTATGGTGTAGCTTTCCATTCCATCTTGTTCAGTCTGAAATCCAAATAAAAATCCCTACACATTGCAGATAATTCGTTTTAAATGTTTTTTTTTTTTTCGTTTTATGTCGGGTATTTCTATTCGGGATTGATGCTAATATTTAATTAATTGATTATTATTTTCATGTATTCCGCTACATTTTGAATTACAGAACTGTGTGTGGAATGAAAGAAAAATCCGTTGCAAGCAAAAAAAAAAGTCAATTTAAAAGAAGTTGTATTTGGAATTGCCGGTATGAATTATGTGGTTACAGTTTCCAAATGATTTGTGCACCTGATTGATTAGATTCAATCTTTTCGACTGGCTGAAATATTCATTGAGTTCACATTTAACATTAAACTTATGCACTGTGCACTGATTCGTATCCATCTAATAATTCACAATTTTTGAGGCAAAAAGCATCGTGTGAATGTGTTCTTTGTATCTGTGAGGTTGAGCTCAAAATTTGCTTCGATGTTGCATATGAAAATGTTTACAAGTCAACGGCACTAATTCACCAACTCACAGCCTTTCACATAATAATAATAATGAATGCTCAAATGCTTAAATGCTGACAAATTAAATGCAAATAATGAACATAAATCGATGATGAAGAACTGAAGCACTGAACAATTATGCACATCAAATTTTGAAACAAACTTGCAACGAAAAATTTCCCATAAAATTGATGATTCGACAAATGTGCATTCGAAATATGCGTTAATTATTCTGTTGAAAAATGTTTGGAAGTCAAAATTGAAGTCATGAACAAAATGAAAAAAAAAAAAAAAAATAATAATCACCAAAAGGATTGAATTACAGAACCTTGAGCTTTTGAAATACCGAAAGTTATACACACACATACATACAAAATCCATCCAAAAGATGAATGAAGAACGTAAACCCATGAATTATGCTTGACATGTAACATTTTCACTCAGTTTGTTCGCAAAACAACATTAGCAACGAAAAAATGGGAGAAGAGAGAGAGAGAGAGACAGAGTGAGAAAAAAGTCGGTTTAATTCATGGTTCACCATTGTTCGCATTAAACGTTTTAACGGTATGATCTCTGTCGCTATGGCAGCGATAACGAAAACTGTCTACCACCCTCAGTGTACAGTATGCATAAACCCCCCCAAAAAAAAACCGCATTTTATTCAAATGAATGAAATCAAAATAACGAAAGAAAAATGAACAAATGAATTGAACAAAAGAGAGAAAAATATAATCGCAATTTATAATAAAAATGAAATGCGTTGTGAGCTCAGAGATTTTGAGTTGAAATTTGAAATCAACAACAACGATCATGAAACAAAAAAAAAAAAAAAGAAATGAGAAAAAAATGGTCGTATCGTTGACTTATAATCACGCCATGGAAAAGTGTTGTAAAATATGTATAAACACAAATAGCGCGATACGATTCGGTAAACGTATATCATTGAAAATGAATTGAATAGAAATCTTAAAAAAAAAAAGACAAAACGAATGCTGGACAAAATATCTATGGCGGCTGGCTGAGAACAGTTCATGGTCGTGGTTCTCACGAATAATACAGGCGATTTTATTATATTTAAGAACAAATTTTTCTTGAAAAATTTCTTAACATTCCTTAAATTCAAGGTGGCGCTGGTTTTTGATATTTAAAAAAAAAGAAAAAAGAATAACGTTCGAAACTGCATTTTTTGGTGAAAAAACCACTATTTGAAGTGTTTAATCCAGTGGCGCGACTTCTACCTTTTTTGTCTCAATAAAATATTGCCTTTTAAATATTCAAAAAATGTTGGCTCTTCAATACGCAGTGTGCACGTGCAAATATCCAACAGAATTTACAAATCCGAAAATTAAATGTTCGTGTCCATCGCTGATTCAAAAAAATAAAAAAATAGAAAAAAAATCAGAAATGACTTGAACGAATTACGAGATACTTACTGAATAAAAATTGAACGAGTAAATAAAACACGCACATGATATGAACTAAAAATGAAAAGAATGATGACGACCCCCGGCTGCCCGGGTTTCCACAATAAAAAGCGACCATGGAAAGAGTGATGGAGTGTTTAAAGAAATCGAACCGAAGGATTTCGGAGATGCGTCGAAGAGAAAGAGGAAAAATAAAGGTTTGAGGGTGCCGAAAAAGTGAATACACGAACAACTGAATGAATAAAAAAAGAAAAAGAGGAAAAAATTATGGATAATAGACTCACAGCATTGAACATTCAGCATAAAACAAATGAAATATACAGAGATATTTCTACAATGTCAGCACATAAATTTTAAGTGGTTTAATGCCATACACAAAATCCCATTGCCATTTATAATGGGCTGTTGAACGTATGCTCAATGCTCATTGCTTATTCTTTTTCTATATTTTTCATAGTGGATTTTGTTGTTGGTGTTTGTGAAATTCGGATGGATGAAACAATTTCATATTATTTTATATTTGAAATATTTTATTTTATTTATTTATTTATTTATTTTCTTTTTTTTTTCTTGTTATTTCATGCGTCATTTGACAGAAAAAGAAAAATGCTTTCACTTGTGTGCGCCATTGAAAATATAACAGAATGTTAAATGTGTTTGATGTTTTTCTGCATTTGGATTCAAATTGGTGTAATTCATATTGACTGTTGTATCTCTTGACAATCTAAAATCTAAAAATCGAAACTGGTTCGTCGCCATATTTTCATGGACGGAGTGTCGGTATCGATTTCCATGTCGGTAATAGTTTTGGAAATGCACCACCATTTATCTATTAATATTATCAATTGGGGCATCAAAGATGGTGTCATACACATGATATGTAAATATTTTTGTTTCTTCTTTTTTTTTTGTTAAAACAAACAATCGAGGCAACACAAATGAATCGCAATTTTATTTTTAAGAACATGAGCAATGAGCAACATTTTCATGAGTTTACTAAATATGGTAATCGTGGTTCGAACATTAATTTTGAATTGTTTTGCACAGTGACAGTCTGTGTATGCTGGCTCGCGCTTCAATTTCACTAATAAAACGGATGATGAAGAGAAAGAGCTTTTCGTTCTTTTTTTTCTTTTGAAATTAATTATTTTTGTGCAGACGAATGACTGCAATACTTGAAATCATCCAATAAAAATAAAAATAACTGTATGGCCAATTAGAATAAGCCAGCAATCCGGCAACTACACAATGCTCTCAGCTTTCATGCTTTTCTACATAAAAATCATCATCATTCTCTTCATTTCTATGCACATGAAATTTTTCCCCCATCCACTGAATCGATTTGCATCATCATCATCTTTGGATGGTAAATTTTCTTCGTTCTTTCAAATCGTCTGCCGTTTTAAGTATTTTGTTTTGTGATAAGCACAAAGAAAATTCTCTCTCTTTTTTTTTCCGCACAAAGATTCCGCAAGGATTATTATTATAATTCGAAAATAGACATGCCATTGTGCACATCTTGGAATTTGAATGTGTCGAATGCAACATAATTTTCTTTCCGCTACTAAACGTCATTTTTTTCTTCAATTTTTATTGTTATTTTGATTGAACTGGAGCAATCGAATCGTCGGATTGAATTATTGTTGCATTTGAAAGCGAAACAAAGCTATATTAGCCAATAGAATGTAATATTTCACCAGTTAAAGTAATTTAAATTAAAATCTACTGCAATCAAACAATTAATGCGATGATTTGCTCTTTTTGCCTGTGTTAGGGTGTTGTCACGTGATGAAAACTCACAAAATCCATCATTGATCGAGATAAAAATTTAATGATTCGAATGTAAAGGCTCAATTTTGAATGGATTCTGTTATGGCGACGACAGGCTTCGTCCCGGCTTCTGTGCAATTCTGTGAATGCATGAGATTTTGTTCAGTGCAAAATCAATTGATTTACAAAATCTATCTTTTGTTTTGCGCACATGAATGCCTTTGCAACACAAATATAATCTCAAAACATTTGTGTATTGATAATAATAATTGCAGAAATGAAATTGAATCCAAAGATTTTCCGGTCAAATAGGAATAAAAATGATTTTAATGAAAACACACTCATCGCCACCATTGTCTGACATATTACGAAATTCATTTCATTCTGATAGTTTTGCCATCGTCATCATGTGTCAGATGCACCAAATTTATCCCTATGCACTGTGTACAGTGTACACGCAATTTACAATCAGATCATCATCACAAAATCACTAATCGGAAAATTGTAGCAGACGCACTAAACCCCCCAACCATTCACCATTGATTGCTCGATTTAATATGTATATGCTTTCCATTTTCCATTATTATCATAATCGAAAAATCATAATTCAAAACAATTTTCCGGGAAATCGAGAAAACCAGCAAATTGAATTTCACTCTTTCGATGAGTGTGCAATGCCAATGTGCAATGTTCATTGTGCATATGGCAACCATTTATATTGTTGCATTCAATAACATTCCTAAATCTCCAAATCCATGAGAATCATGGTTCATGTTACCGATACAAAACAAATGAACAGAGAAAAAGAATCAAATAACACTGGCAAAGTGTGTGTGTGTGTGTGTGTGTGTGTGTGTGTGTTTATGTGTGGACACAGGGGAGGATGAGGAGCAGAAAAAAATGAGCACCCGTAAACTCATTAAATGCATGTTGAACGTGCTGAATATTCGATCCCTTCTGTATTAAATCGTGTTGAAAATTATTTCAATTTTTTTATTTTCAGTGCATCAACCAAATGAACGTATTCAATATTCATCGGTTATCGGTTTTGAATATTATGTGCGTTCAGATGGATACTCTCCAGTTTCCATTGACCAATGAAAATGAAACTCAACACACTGTGAACACTAAAGACATTTTATGTGGCAAATTGCGCTAATGGCAAATCGGTTGAATTGTCGATTTTAATTTTATGTAAGTTTCACCTTTAATGTTTGATTCGCAGCCCGATATTCTATAGAATTGGAAAAACGCGAAAAGAATACTCTTTACTCAATTCAACTGATGTTCAATAGCTTCGAACAAATGAACGAAAAATGGTGCGATTTTCATCAATTCATCTAAATATTGCACCTTTAATTTCTTCAACATTCGAGATGTTTCCAATCTGCATAGCAATCGACTCAAGACTCTTTATATCTAATAGATATATATAGATATTATCTATATATATTATTTATGCCATTTATCATTATGCATTTGCATCAATTTAATTTTTGAAAATCAGTCAAAAGATGAGGATTGGTGTCCTCTTTCATTTCATTGGATTAGTAACCAGATATGAGTGATCAGTCAAACGCTGGGAACGTTGAATGAATAGTTGTGCAGGAAATTAATGAAACGGAAGGAAATCAACATGGTCTTTATCGATTCTCCTAGACGACATTGTATTGGTGTGATTCACACTACACATTTTATAGAATCTGTATGACGCATTACGATTTAAATTCGATCCGTTAAATAATATTGTGTGTGGACGACAAACGACGAAGAAAAACTTCCTTTGAAAATGTGATTTTAAAATTTTCAAGTGGATTGACATCTTGCAGCAAAATTTACAAAAATGTTCACCAATATTTTTTACGATTTAAAATCAATGAGTTAACCGATTTTCGATTTCCTGGCACCAGGTGAAAGGTAAATGAGTAATGAGTAGCCATTCTATCGGCACCAAAAAAAGTTCGAATCAACATTAGAGTGAATAAGAAAATTACGAAAAACTGATTTTTCTTGCCCTGACCCTAAACCTTTTGAGGGGTAGTGTATTTGGTGAACATAAGAATTAAAGACATTCATTTGAAGAGAGAGTTACTCAATAACTGGAATTTTTTTATTTATTCATCATTCCTTATATTAGGTTGTTACAATGATTGGGAATTTATGAAATATGTCGTGGAAATTTAGAAATGAATTTCGCTTTTATTTAAAGCTTCAGCGTTGCGTCCACAGGAACGCTAAAGAAAAAGAAGTGTTTAAGTTTATATTTACTGTAAGGACTTTCATTGGCAGAAACAGTTTAGTCGTGGGTTTGGACAATTAAAAAAAGGTACAGGCTATTTGCACTCAAAATTTTGAATTTAGCAAAATTTTGCTAAATT
>GL501446.1:873675-887855 GCA_000149185.1 Mayetiola destructor
ATTATTATTTTTCGAAACATTAAAGACGAAAACCAACTCCATGACGAAACAAACAAAAATAGATCGAACCGGAAATAGATATTGAAAATACACGTTTAAAGTAAAAAATATTATTTATTTTTGTCATCTGGATCAAAATAAGTTGTCAACAACTATAAAAAAATGAAGCCACGCTTCAAACATTGAGAATTAGAAGCTTGATGCGTCATTAGAATACCATAACAAGTAATCACCCTATTCCTAATAGGAATTTCCTATCGAATCATTCAAGGATAAATTATTTTTTTCGAAATATGAAACACGAAAAAAAAAAACTCCATGACAAAACAAACACAGCGAAAAAGATCGAGTCGAAAACAAATAATGTAAACACACGTTTAAAGTGGAGATAAAGACCGAGAGACCATGAACAATGTGATCACTGATCACTAGGGTCTCTCTATAAATTTTTCAATTTATGATCAAAGACCATTTTTAGATTCTTTGGGACATTTGAAACACAATTGTAAAATTTTTTTTGAACAAAAATCTTTCCCCGTCTTCTAATAACGAAGAGAAATTCTGTGATTTCTCTCAAATTGAGAGAGAAACTAGTGTCGTGACAATTAAATGATATACAATACTTAGGCTACAAGTTCGAATAGATGAAATGTTTTCGTCGTATTCATCAGAATGCTCTGTTTCAAAATTAAACATTTTTATTTTTTTACACCCGTTACATCCGCGAAATCTGCACGGTTATTCGAGATTCGGGTTTCTTGTTTTCTTTTAAGATATACGCTTATTTGCGATATATTTTTTGAATTCATAATCGCAAAGATATTTCCGACGGTACTGAGCTTTTTATTTAACCGAAACATGATTTTTTTTTCACCTCATATTTTCTGAAAGTATCGCCTAGAATATCTTCGATACTCGCTTCTCGATATCGATAAATATCGCGAAAATTAATTCGTTGTTACTTCTGTGCGCTATATTAATCCAATACAGATTACAGCGATATTTAACGCATATTACGATTACTGCCGGACTCTGGATTGACTAGAGGATTTGGTTTCCGCCGAGAAATGAAGGATTTCATCGTTTAATTCTTTTTTCACCATAATTTTTTTTTTATTTCATTTCCTTCTGAGGTACTCACTGAAACGGAATTAAATGAAAATTCATGTGGTATCAATATAAGACTTGGACCTCAAATTATAATTTCCGTTTCATAAAACGATTCGAATTCAACGATTATAATGAAAATGATAATTTTCTGTGCATACTTTTTGGTAAAACGCTTACAGGAATCGAACTGCAAGTGAAAGAAACATTAATTGAAAATGCTTTTATCCCAATTGCCATTTGATGGCACATTAATAACAACAAAGAGCAAAACATTTTTTTACTAAGGAATTAGGTACACATTACACATCACTCTGATGTGTTGGACTGTTGAGTTGTTGAAAAGTTTTACGGTCGATGTTTCGACGAACATCATTCGTCTGTTGAAAATTTTTTCCACAAAAATGAAGTGGTAATTTATGGCTGTAAATGTTTTAGAGTTTTTGATATATTTTTTTCAGTGTTTTGCTATGCATATTTTATTAAGAATTTGTATTGAAAAAAATAAAATTGCACAGCGGTCGTCGCTTTTATTTTCGGTGCACTAAATTTTCGGTTCGCATTTGTTTTTATTTATTACATTTACCACATTTACAGCATCTTATACGTATTTCAATGTCCTCTGGTAAATTTTATACTATAAGCGAAAGCAAAAGCAAAAATTGAGAACACTTCAAATACTTATATTTGTATGAATACTCAAGTCGTTTCGGAACCCCGTTAATTTAATACTTGATTTATAAGCAGTGAAGTAGCTTGGTAACAGCCAAACTCTGCCGAAATGTGGGCCATTTTGCGCTTTTAAAGCATATTTTTTGGGGGCTCATCGAATCCCTAAACGCCAACTAATCATCGACAATCGTAATAAATTCTATAGTTTTATGTGATTTCAAACGGAAAATGGTTCACCCTCATAATTTTCAGTAAGCATTTTTCGTTATTTGGTTACCAATGAGGTCTCGTATTTAATAATAACACCAAAATGCGTCCATATTCAAACTTAACACCGACCTACTAAACGGCACTTTCAAAAAAAAAAAAGGAAAAAAAAAGATAATAACAACCAAATCAAGGTGCAATTCAATCCTTAGCATAGAAATGCCATTGGACAATAATGCCCCATCTTTTTCCGTAAATTATTGTATTTGGATTTCGTTTCTCATACACGATCAAACCGTAAATATTATTTTGTTATCTTTTTCATTATCGTTTTCCGGTTGTTTTTTTTTTTTTCAGTGAGATGAAAGGGAATTTCCCGTTTTGTTATATTTTTGTTGTAAGTTTCTTGTATATCGACCATCAACGAATTTGAAACAAACTGTATTAAATTGGACAAACTTTTGCGATTTTATCGTTTCCGAACTGTGAAACCAATTTTGAAATCCATGAGTGCCCGAATTGGGAAAGTCTTTCGACGATGATTTACAAAAATTGAGTCGGAAATAAGGTGAACGATTTACCGGAAACTGACATGAATTTGAATCAGTTGATCCATTTGGATTTTTCGCCATTTTTTCGTCTTCATGTTTTTTCAATTATTTCTTTTTTGGCAACGCCATTCCAAGCAACTTTATTGCTGTCATATAATGTTTGATTGTGTTTTTTTTCTCTTCTTTTTCCCGTTCCTCCAAAAGATCCATTTGTTGCAATCCATTGATGTATGTTTTGTATTTATAGATGAAAAGACACTTCAATTCGATCGATCGACACATTTCAATGTTCAACACACAATCAATTTTGATGATGTATTTGATTTCATGTTCAATCTTGTTTCATTTGCTCTTTATCACTTCATCCGTTTGGAATTGGATTGTTGGTGGAACAACAGTTTTCCATAGAGTTTTGTGGTTGTCCTTTTTTTTTTTTTTTGCTTTTTCTTTCTCTTTCAAATTTGGCAAAGTCAGTGAAAGGGCAATTTGATACAATTTGGTACAATTATTATTATGATTATTATCATCATTTGATGTATCGAAAAGTTGGCAAACGAAATTCGTTTACTCGTTATACGTATAAAATGGTAACGCGCATCTCTTTCATACATTTCACATGGGAGTTAAATGTGTCAAAAAGTTCTGTTCGCATCATTCAATTTATTAATGTCTCTGGAGTTAAATGAATATGAATTCAATGAAACTAACAGCTCGTTTTCATATTCCATTTGTCACTTCATTCATTTCAATCATTTTATTCAAAATGAATGCAAATGTGAAACTCTTTTTGCCATTGGTATGATGTACATACAACGGACCATGGACCATGGACCATGTTTACTAATCAGATGGATCCAATGAATTTTCCACTTTATTTTTACAATTACATGGGCAATGTGATGTGACACATTGTCAACGATATAATGGATTTGGGTCCAATGGTCTTTTATACATTGTGCAAATGCTCGAACGGAGTCAGCAATCAAAAAAAAAAAAAAAAACGCTGACATGCATTTGTCGTCATTGTCTGCTGTTAACACATTACATCTCAATTAAATACTGTCTATACAATTATTACGATGTTATTGCTGGTAAGTTACTGCTATTGGTGCTGGTACTGCTTGTGCCTCTGCTGCTGATAGAAAATTGTAGCATGCATAGCATAAAATCAATGAAATTGTATGCGTTGGATCGGCATACAGACGTTACACGTCGCCAGGATCGAACGCAAAGCTGATTTTTAATTAATAGATATGAATAAAATGGACTGACTTCGATAAAACCAAATTAAAAGTACCATATTTTTTCTATTTTTTTTTTTTGAAATTCAATCGAAAAACTAAAAATCTTCAGAAAGTTCCTTTGCAAATGTTATACGTTTCAATGTTCTTTATTTTATTAGAAATTATTATTGTAGCCATATGCGATCATTTGTTTACATTTTATGTTTGTTATTTTGACACAATTCATGATTGAACGCTATAAAATCATTCAATCGAAATTGATTGAGTTTGTCGAATGAATTGAAGACACTTACTTTGAAATGTAAACTATGTAGAAACAATTGAAAACCAGTGAACGTGATGATTCATGTCATTTCTATGCAAAATATTCTGAATGCAAAAACAAATCATAATTATTAAAAGAATGTCATCAATGTCAACATAAAGTTATAATCAAGCAAATGAAATATATCAAATTACGTGTTTACAGTCATTTTTAGTTTGGTCTCGATTATGAATGTCCTGAAATGGCATTGCAATTTGTGACAAACAAGAAAAAAAAAGATGGAAAAAATCATGTAAAATGGATTGCATAGGACATTTATTCACATAACATACAAATATTTATGTTAGAAATATGTGTTTAAATTAACTTGTACACACGAATTACTCAAATACAAAAACCATTAACAACACAGCACTCGCTGCAGGACCAACGATGAAACGACAAACGGCAATAACAAATTGCTGAATGGCTTAACATTAAGCATTTGTTTACACACTCTGAAAATTTGGATTTCATTTTTTATTTTTTTTTGGACTCAAATATATCGAATGACTGACCGAAAGTAAACAGTGCTATTGAACACACACAATGAAAAGTGCGCCTATATTTTCATTAAATCTCAATGTCATCAATTCGCCCCAATAATATATTACAACAGTTAAAACCAGTTGACTGCATTTACCCAGTTTTTCAGTTACAAATTATTAGAAATCAAAAACGAAAAATTGCATGCACCAAATGAAATAAATTGGCCGCATAAACACGTTCAAATGGAAAATATGCATAAACATTGTACTCCACCAGATAGCGAATTTTTCGATAGAGTGTTTCGGAAATTATTTTATTGAGCATCAGAAGCAAATCCAACCGACCGACCTTAGGTGCATAATCTCAGAATGAATGGTCAACCAAATGATTAGAAAAAACAATTCTGGACTCGATATTAAAACTAAAAATCAATTCCAAAGAGAATTTCGGCATTCGATTCTTTGAAACCACTTTAAAACCACGTTTGCACGCACCACCAATAAATTATTGTAACATATCATAACGAATGCATTGTGGTTAAAAGTTACTATAATTTTGTTGCACTGACAAAATACCACATCCATATTCTATAGAACAACAACAACAGATTCCATGGATGGGACACACAACATATATAAATAATCCACAACCGAATATCGGATACCACCGAAAAGATGGCAAAGCAACGAATAAACAAAATTGCAAACTTTGTCGATTTCATTTTGGGAAAATTGAGCTAGTGAAGAGTAAAAAAGGATAGAAATGAGGAGCAAGATCGAATGAAACTAAAACTAAAACCGTCAAATGAATTGTCGTTATGCATGTTCAATGTACAGTATACATGATAATAGCCACTGGTGCATTTCAATATCAGCATATCAAACACATTTGTTGTGTGTCTGAAATGGTTTGCCATGAAAGAAGAAAATAATACTAATAATAATAATAATAATGTTGTTGTGTACAGTGGTGCAGGAGTCAACGACAAAATCGAAAGAAAAAAAAGCAAAGTACGAAAATAGAGAAAAGGAAAAGAGAGAGAGAGAGAGGAGAGAGGAACAGACATAGACCAACAAAACAGAAAATGGGATTGGAAAATTTCTGCAAAAACTAACCAAACCGAGTGCCATTTATTATTTAAATGCAAACAATTAATTTTTCGTTTTTTTTGTTTTTTTTTTTTTTTGTTGAACCAGTTGTGTTCTGTTCATTCAGTAAGGCAACACATCACCATCACAGCCTTGAAGCTTCGAACAGACGAGTTTTTCTCGTTGTGTAACATTTTGCATTCTGCATCAAAATACATTTATTATTTCGGGTTGGATGTGTGATTGCCGTGGTTGTCTCATTCTTTTGATCATTTCATTCATGTTCGATGCGGAATGTTGGAGTGTTAAAGCGGCGTTTACAGTCAGTTTTTGACGGTCTGATTATTTCAATTAGACCAACCATGAGAAAAGTCTTGCCGGGAATACAACAAGCCATGAATAATTTCGAAGATCTGTTTGGCTGACTAATGTTCGGTTCGCATGAATTAGATTCTTTTTGGCAACGAAAACAAAATCCTGTTTCTCGTGAAGCCAAAGCAGATGTGTTTTCTGTCCATCAAAACATTTATTGGAAGTGAATGAAAAATAGATGAACATTCCATCACGCACACACACACATACATAGTGGAAAAACAATTTTTTTCGAAATGGATTTGGATGTCTTTGTTTCGAATTTTGTCGACGAATTTTGTGGAAAACAAAATAATTTCTATTGTCATCAAATCCCGAATGTCTCGGCCCGATTACGAAAAGGCAATGCGAAATTGGCAAAGTTTGTGATGAATTTCTGAAAGCACACATGGTCTTCATCATTTTATCTATCATAGCATAAATGAATGCTGTGCAAATGTGACAATAAGCAACTTGATAGAGCGCAAATCGCAGATGATCCATCGGATAGTTTTGATTAAACGATCATCAACAATTCACAACGAAAAAGAAACAAAATGATGCACAACATTTGAATGGATGCGATTCTCAAGCGAAATAACAAAATTTAAACAGACAATTTTGAATGTTAACGGTTAACAATGAAGAGAAAACAAAATCCAAAGTAAAAAAAAAAACAAAAATCAGTCACGTTCGCATGAAATTTAATTCAATTTATCATTGCATACAAAATGCCATCCAAAATAGCCAACATGTTCACATGTTCACTCTTTACGAGCTGATTCAATGTGTGTGTGTGTGTGTGATCGATTGATAAACAAGATGCATGAATGGAAAATAATTTTGTATAATTTTTCATATCGTATCGAAGGCGAATCAATTCTCTTCTTATTCTTCTTTTTTGCTTTCCTTACGGAAAATTATCCATTCGCCAATAGCGATTTGCTAATCGAACGGTTTTCACATCAAAAATCATGAGTACGCGCTCAACATATAAAATGCATTTTCCAATGAAACTCAGTCTACCCTCGTGCATACATCCGATTGCTCTTTTGAACGCCTGAAAATATTGAGCGTCACGCGATTGAATCAAATGAAAATGGTAAATGTATTTTAGAAAAGAGCATCGTTTGTGTATAAAGTATACATATATGCAATGAATGTGTTTACGTACGAAAAAAAAGAAGATAAAAATTGAATAGAGGGTGTAACGTGTAGCGTATTTTATGTTTTATATGCCAATGAATTTGAAATGCAGGCAGAGAAAAAAAAATCCACATTTACGATTCGAATCGAATTGAATTCGAGAATATATTTAACTTTTGGCAAACGAAAATACAAAATAATAATAATAGTTCAATCGGTATGCAATCGATTCAATGCAATCAGATTAATGGAAACTGGAAACTGAAAATCGTGTTTTTCCTTTTGATTTTCGGAATTTTGGATATAGATGGGATTTCATTGAATTGTATTAATAGTCGAAATTGTATCCACAAATCAAGCGTTGGCTGCGTGAATCACACTGCTGCACACATATCTTAACATTAACATTCAAACGAAAAGAAAAAGAAAAAGTAAAGAAAAGAAAAACGTTTCGGGAAACATCGAAAACGAACAGAACGACGTGAAATGAATGAAAGAGCCAATTTGAACGAACTGCTGACGTTAGTTTGCAACATTTTTGCATAGATGTTTTGACGTACGTCGTTACGATAGACCGAATTTTTTTTTTTCAAGAATTTTCCTTTTTCACATTTCAATTCCAACAACAATAATAATAATAATCGATCAGGAAATCGTTTGAATAGAGACAAATCAAAAAGGGAAAATGACGAAACAGGACGCCAAAAATGATAATCAACAAATTACATACTGGTACATTGTGTTCGAGCAGTTGGAATGAGGTGTGAGACCGGAGATGAAAGCCGGCTTGATTTTCTCCGTGCCAAAGTTATTTCTATGGCTGTTGTGCTTTCACCTCCGTGTAGTTTTGTGTTCTGCACGACTGGTGTGCGTGTGTGTGTGTGTGCAGTATTTTCCTTCAATTTAACTTCATCTGTCTGACTTGAATAGCAAAGAAAGGAGAGAAAAAGTAAAAAAAAAACCGAAATCGGATATAAACAATCCGTAAGAGTGTAAATCATTTTCTGTAAAAACGTTTAAATTGAGGCACCAACTACTTGTCCTGAATAACTTATTTTTGTGTGACGTTTGTTCATCTAGTTTTTCTATCTCTTTCGCTTACCTTTTTCATCTGTGTGTCTTTTCATTCGTGCATTCACTGCATGTCGATCGTTTCTTAGGCCCTTTCTAAAACCAATCATTATTTTTCTCTGTCCCATTTATGTGTGTGTGTGTGTGTCATGAAAGTCGATTTCTTCTCATTTTTTCCGCATGCCAATTTTCGTCTAACGATTTGAACACTTACTTATGCGATGGCAAAACCACGTAATTCATAATGCATTTCATGCCAAATGTGATAAACGAATGAATTCCAAATTTAGAAAACACACATTCAATATTCAACATTCAGCCAAACAACGTTAAAATGTCTTTTTGACAAAATATAAAATTTGAACCATGTTTCTTCGCTGATAAGATTTTCCTTTTGACTGTTCAATTTTGTCGTAGCTGAAGCATTTTGCTTTCATACACTTTTTGCAAGCTTTTGGGTCTTCTTTCAATTGTTTCACTTCCACACTTTTCACTGGAGAGCTAAATTGTGTCCCATTTGGCTTGACGTACGATATCCATTGTGGATGGATTCCATGGATCCAATTGCAATTGGTCGACAATATAATCATTTGCTACAACAAATTAACATTTTTGATAATTGCAACAATTTTTCCTGTCATTCGACTAAAAACCATTCGAGTGGTGAAATGATAATGACATAAATACACCGGACACGGATTCAAGTCATGCAACAAACACATATACACGTGTGCCAAATGCCAGTTAAGTGTCTGTCCAATACATTCAGTGCTCGTGTCCGAAACGATTGACATCAACGACGAGCTCCTTCGATTCATTAGAGGTGATGAAATAATTTAAAGTGTTCGATGACCCTTTCAATTTAAACAATGACAACTTGAAACAATTGAAACTTCAATCAAATCAATTAGCATTGCAATGACAAAACAAGAACATTTTTCATTTTCACTTTATTTGATTTTTGTAATCAATGTTGTTGCCATTTTTGAATCGATTCTCATACTTTCAAACTGAGGTTTTTTTGTTTATCTTGTAATTTATGCAATCAAAATGATAGATTTCATTACCGAATAAAAATGCAACAAACTAATACAAGTTTGAGAATGGAATGGAGGCGTAAACTGTGAACTTACCGGCAATACTTTATTATTTTACTCTAATTGATTGCTTGTGTTAAATTTGATCCGTTCGTTGTCGCGGAGATATTAAGAAAAAAAGAAAACAATTTGTTGAACAACAGAATGAGGAGAACATTGCATTTGCTATTTGCACCACGTTTTTCGTGGTGTCCATCGAAAAGTTTCTCGGAAATGAAAAAAACATGTGAAAAGAGAAGAATGACTGTTTTGAATCCGTAATCGGTAATTTTTACTCCGAAACATTGGATAAACAAACAGAAATGAACAGACAATGGCCAGGATGCCGTGTTAAAAACTACGGCTACAATGAAGAACACTGTCATCGTTAACAGTCTGCAAATAAAAACGATGATGAGAAGTGTGCAAATATTTGAAAAGAATTAGACAAAATCAATGTGAAACGACAAACGCATACCAATTTTATTCTAGCAACAATCCAATCCATTCTGTATTTGGAAGAGAAAAAAATTATCAAAACATAGAGATGAAAGTTGGACACAGGCCAAACATTTTCAATGGACAGCAAATGAATTCCAGCCTTTTTTCCGTAAATTTTTAAGTTTGGTGTAATCGACACATATACATATATAAGTGAGTACACAAAAGGAATGAATAAACCTGCCCAAATGTTACAAAAATATCAATTTTCTAATCACCAAAAAGATGTAAGTGAAAGACGAATATTATTCGACGGCAAAACAGATGTTTTTTCCTATGCCCATTCTTCAAAACAGTTATTGCATCACCAGTCATTGCCTTCCAGCAATGAATATGGTAGTTAGAACAAGTATTCAATTAGGGCACAGAGGTCACAGGTGCTGTTATACCATTTTGATGTCGTCCATGCAGTTTTGTCACACGAAAATCGATTATCGTTCTCAGCAATACAAATACAGTTCAAGTTGAATAGATGTTCTGTTATCGTGTCATTTAAAATAATTTGCCATCTTTTGAATACGTATGTGGATCTGTTTTCCATTTTGTGCGTTTCATCGATTGATCGATGTAACTTTTTGTTTTGCTCGATGTTTATTGTACTGAAATATCTCTGGAATTTTGAGGGCCAAGTTTTGTTTGTGTCATGCGAAAAAAAAATCAAATTAAACAAAGAAAGAAACTGTGGTTGAAACAGTCAAACGAATAATAATTTCGTTCGTGAATCATAAAACGAAACAGAATCGACGGCTATTGAATTTTTTGCCTTGGAGAGTAATGAAATGAGTTATTCCAATTCATGTTGTTTTTATTCTGTTGATTTTGTGAGTTATTTTGAAGATTATCTCTTCTTCAATTCAGAGCTGTAACCAGAGGGGTGCAAAGGGTGGCAATGCCACCCCGTCCAAAGGCCTAGCCACCCCAAGGAAAAATAAATTTTTCGACTAGTCAGATTTTGATATTTTATTCATTTAACCCTAATCCTGTGCACGACAATTTTTGCCGTATTTCTCGGTTGATTTTTTTAAAATTTTAATCGAATAAAAAAACTACGTAAAAATTCAATACAACATCCATTTTTGAATACTGAATTAGGGTTAAATGAAGTGATATTGTTTAATGTTTTGGTTGGTTCGATGCTGTAATACTATACGTGTGAACCGACGTAAATATTACATATTTACTATGTATTTTTCACCTTTTTTGACATAGATAAATAACTACTAGATGTAACTAATAAATGTCAACTTTTCGCGACATTTGGATTTCTTATGAATTCTATGTTCTACGTTGAGTGCGGCGCAGAGCGCCAAAGTGAACGAAATTTTTCAGCATTCATTTCAGACTGGACAGTTGCATAATAATTTAATTTTAAATGTTAGAAAAAGTTGTCAGTTTATTCTTATGGGGGGTTTTTTTTCGCTCTCTCTGTCGGCCCTTGAACTTGAATGTTTTTCGCCAAAGATTTTAGATCTGATGACTGTGGCCGATGGCCTCTGATTGAAAAACTTCTATCAAAAGCTTTAAATTCAATTTATTGAATCCATGCAATTGCCATTAATTAAAAATGCTGTGCATCAAAATGGCACCGATTTTCCAAAATCCAATTACAACGATTGCAGTCATTTTCATCTTTCGTTCGAATGCATTTAATTTCCCGTTGGCGGATGGCGATGATATCAATTAAGTCCGAACGAACTGTGTACACTATACACTGCACATAATTATAAAAAAACAAAATTTCCAAGAATTGATAAGAACTTGAACTGGCACACGTGAACTGACGCATGTAGGTGATCTGATGAGGTTATTGCCATGCAATCCGATCATCATCCACGCAATGCAGTAGAAGAAAAATAAAAAATAAACATTCAAACAAAATCCATTTGATATCTCATTGAAGAGAATGAACATCAGGCAACAGCGTCCACACAGCTCAATACCGCTACAAAGTATAATAATAACAAAAGTATAATGGCTTATTACTCAACAACCGTATCATCGAATATTTGAGAAGATTGAATGGTGAACGATGAGTGATAGGATATTGAATGCATTGTTATCCGCATTATTATCATCATTATCACAATTAAACGATGCACTGTTCATCATCTTGAATTACATTATTTGTATCATTATTATTATTATCGAAGCGTATGAAATTTGATACATTGAAGACTGAAAATTGTGTCTGGGCTAGACGCAAATGATGAACGACAAAAATAGCAAATTCAATAAACACCATTTAATTGAAGCATTACACTGCATCGCAAGCAATTCGATTCCGATTGGTGGTGAGTTTGAACGACATAAACTTAAAAAAAAAAGAAAAAACCAATCGTCTGACAGATTAAGCAACATTGCACAGCAAATGAATACTCGAAAATGATGACAAAATGAATCCATTGCCAATATCTGAATAATCCGAATCGACTACTAAGGACAAATGGTAAAACATACAACGAATAACGAACAGTTTTGAGGAATCCTTTCTGAATGAAATACACGCAAGTTGGCCAAATTATGGATGATAAATGCAGACACACTGTTACAAAACTTACAAAAGCGTAAAGCGTTATACTTTTGATTTGCCTAGCATTTTAACGAATTGAAATGATGAACGGATTTTTTCGAACCGCATTCAATTACAAATTGAATAGATTTCGTTTTTTTCTTTTCTTTCCGACTTTTGTGTCGAGCTCATGTGTCATAGAATTTTGCTCCAGAACAACTGCAAGCTGTCCACACACACAGACACACACACACACAAACATACATTCGCATACAAATGACTTTTTGCTGAAAGTGCAGAAATTTGCTTTCAATTTCGGAGCGAATATTTTCATTTCGAAAATCGAACATCATTTCGCCGTTTTCAATTTTGATGTTGTTTTGTCGAATAGAAGCTGGTGGGAGAGCTTTTCTCTTGTGGGTTTTTCAAAAACCCATTACATTAACTTGAGCACAGCAAATAAACAAATTCCGATTCAACGTACGTTCGAACGTATTAACAGGAACATTTAAAACCTTTTTTTCCCTGTGCACATTTATCTCAGTTTCTGGCTATTATTACTATGTATACGGTTAGCTGGTGTCTTTCGTATCAATGTGCCCTGTGTACAGTGTACAGAGTATGAGAGAAACACAACAGACAGACAACAGAAAAATGACTTCATCATTTTCCACGTTTCGTTTCACAGTTACTTTGTACTTTGTGCAGACTAAAGCTTTGCATCACATCACAGCACAGCACAGCACATTTAGCTATAATTTGAATGGTGGCATTCAATTCGATATTAATATATTTTCCAGAAGGGGATGTTCGAATCAATTCAATTGATATGGATATCTGTCGGCGTATTTCAATTTGTGTTTTGATGCGTGAGCATCTTCTTCTTTGAAATGCTTTTGCCAATTGGCGTCACAGTGCATAGTGCACCAGAGCACAGATAGAGACAGCAGCATTTGGATTCATTTGATTTAATGTGAACATAGTATCGTTTATGATTATTGTGGTTGCGTGTGCCAGGAAAAGAAAGGAAACAGGCAAAGGATACAGGGGTGATGTTTTGTGTGATGTACGATTATTTATTATCGTAACATTGATAAGAGCACATTAGGTAACAAAACATCAAAATCATATCATTTGCAACACACATACATATTATCTGTGTATGAGAAAAATGTGACGCATGAAAATGAATTTCAAGCACACACACACAGACACACACAGACAAAAACGCATTTCACATGCCACAGAATCGAAACAGATCATAATTGACACGTAAAGTTTGACTTCATTGCTTGTTTCATTGGAAATGATGATTTTGCTTTATTGTTTTATCCATTTTACGAAATGTGGTGCATAGTCATTGTCAGTTCCCACACAATCAATGAATGAATGGATGTGGCAGGAATCGAAATCCAGAATGGAATGAACAAAGTGAATTGAGAGAAAATTGAGTTGAAAATTCGCAACAAAAGAATATATTTATTTTATCAATCTGAGATTAGTGATTTTATGAGAAGTTGGATTTTGGATTGTATGGTTCATTGGGAAAAATGTGCTGAATGAGGAAATTGAGGGATTATCGAATTGATTGACACTGAGAGGGTAAAGGCTGTGTGCTTTGACTGTGTTTAGTGTTCATTCATTTTATTTGCAAGACGAATATCGGTGTCATTGCTTGTCGTTTCGAAATTGGATGTATTTGATATGTTGGATGCCGGTTTTTTCTTTCTTTTCTTTTTTTTTTTTTTTGTTGTGTCTGGTCAAAGCACAATTTATTACTTGACCCCGGTGACAAATGAATTGAGATGACATTCAATGCGATTTGACAGATTTTAGGGCTGCCATCGATTAATTGATTCATTAA
>GL501446.1:942823-953959 GCA_000149185.1 Mayetiola destructor
ATTCAAATGATGAACATTTTGTTTTTTCTTCTTTCTTGTTTGCTCTTAATTTCAAATTCGGAATGTGAATTCGAGACAATAAATGTCCTCAATGCTGCTAACTGCTTAGTATGTACGTTAAATGTCATACGTCATACGCGACAGCCGACAACGCTTTCGACAAACAAAATGATTTTATTCTTTGTTTTCAAATTGTTTTTTTTTCTTCTGTTGATGATCATAACGAATTGAATAATTTCGTACGTATATTTTGGATTGTGGAAAAATTCATGTCAAAAATCTTTTGAATATTTCACAGAAGCACTCTGCGGAACTGGTTGCATTTGCTGATTGACTAACTAAATTGAGAGATAAAAGTTTTTCTGTTTAATTAATGTTCATCAAATTCATTTTGCATTCCAAAGCTTGAATAAAATTATCAATTTTGCTTTTGCTATTTGACATTGTATTTATTTTACATTTTGTCAGTTTGTTTAATAGGCGATATATGCTTTTTGCAGATGAATGTCGTCATCTGACGATTTTATTTCAATTTAAACTAAGAAAATATATTCTCATTCGAAATAAAATCAAATTATCACACGAAAACACATGAATCAATGTGAAAATTTTGCGAAAATACTTTGTCAAAGTTGAACGATACAATTTAATAAATTTATCATTAAAAGTCAGTCATAAAGCAATCAAAATGAAAATAACTATGAATTTTTGCCCATTCGTATTATTATTATTATTATTATTTTTGATGAATACAATATTATTTGTATTCCGATACGGCCGTTAGCCATAACCGGAGAAAAATGAGAAAATACTAAACATTTGTGGACAATAGTCAAGCGACCCTCGGCACTCGGTTATACTCAATTCTCATTAAACACACAAATTACAAAATATCCAAATTCAATATTAATAATAAATAATAATTTATCCGTGATTTCATTTAATTTCAGATATTATATTGTAAATTATTCATCGGATGCTCTGCCACAGGCTTAAATATAAACTGCCGAATTTTTTGTTTTTTGTACACAAAACTTTTGAATTCAAAACATACGCAGTATTTGTCTAAATACACATACCGCCCGCATTCTGCTTTTGGCCATGATTTTTCGGATTTTGATTAAAATTTGCACAAATTTTCCTAATCGAAATATTGATAAATGAACCAAAGCCAACCTCATAATAATAATGATAAAATGATAATGAAAACTAAAAATCGTTACAAACAGTGTTCTTAATTATAATATAATCAATTGATTGGCATCGAACATCAAATATCCAAAATGCGAACGATGGCAACATGAATAGCAAACATTACCATCAAATATAAATCATTTTTCAATGCTATTAATGGTCAATCAATTTTGTCACCATTTTCAATAATCCAATCTATTCAATATTATTCAACTGAAAATTGAAAACTTATCAATCGAATTGAACAGAAACAATGCATTGCCCCATTTGCGTTGATTATGAAAATAATATCCATTTTTAGGAGCAAATGAAATTTGAATGTGATGAAAATTCAGTTTTGCCAAAAATAATTGACACACTATTCGATTGTTGTTGGTCTTTCGTTGCAATAGCAAAAATAAACCAAAATGAAAAAAAAACCAAAATAACCGAATTAATTGCATTAAAATTCATTAAGTTGTGAACGTTAAATATACAAACTACGAAAATGCAAAGTGAGTCGAAAGCAGACATCGCGATGAAATACACAACTGAAAAAGCTTACATGTTCTTTGTTACGTATGAATTTAGACAGCAGATGTGATAATTCAAATTCCAAAAAAATTCAACATCAATGTTATTCAGTGACCGCTAGTGACTCGATTGTTTCTCCCGAAATTCAAAAAAAAAAAGAAAGAGGGCAAAAAACAAAATTAATCGGCTGAAAGATCAATGGCAATGATAAATTTCCATAAAATTATAGAGAACAATAAATAATTTACGGGCATGTTTCGATGCATTTCATAATAATAAAAGCGATACTGTAATGGGTTTCATGTTTCCATGTTTAACCACGTTATCAAACCAAAACTGAAAAACTGAATTTAAATTCAAAATTAATTTCGATCGAAATCTAAATGAATGATATAAACTAATTGATCGATATTGACATAGTATTGTTATCGCAAGATTAAACCCCAAAGAACTGGATCGTCATGAACAGAGAAAGTAATAGGAATTCCGAAGCTTTTCGAACTTTGGCACTGAACGAAGGAATCTTTCGTTGTACATCGCTTTTAAATGAGTAAAAGTTTGTTTTTTTTTGTGATTTTGAGTGATTGGATGTTGGTTCAGAAGTCGGTGATCCAAGTCAATGCATTCAAATATCAAATAGGCCTTCAAAACAACTCAAAAACAAGGAGAAGAAAACATCGTGAACGATATTCCTCAACATTTCAATTTTCATCATATATGTTTTACGCTTTCACTGCATACAAAGCGCGCACGTACACAGCATGAGTGCATATAAGATGCGGCTGAGTATCAAGTAGTGCAACAGCCAACAAGTAAAAAACAATAGTACAGTACAGTATAGTAGATACTTGTGTTTGGACCAAATGTTCGCATATGACATTTCATACACAAATTACTTGCCTCAAATATCTCAAATGTTAATATTGTTGTTGTTTGTGCTTATAATAAAATGTTCGCCTGCACTTCATTTTGAAGTGGTGAGCAGTGATGTGAAATTATATGAATCTAAAGCTAGATCTGACGGAGATGAAAGATTAGCACCAATCCAAGAAAATTCACATCCAAGTAACCGAATACGATAATCCAAGTAACAAGTGGTGTGCAATGCATGTATGTGATATGTGTATCACTTGGAGTTTGATGCATGGAAAATGGAGTATATATATATATGTAATATGTACTGCCAACGGCTATATAATTGTCCCATAAAAGTAGATTTATGGCAGTCAAACAAATTTATATTGTGCGTTTTGTTTTTCTTGGTTTTTTTTTGTTTTGTTCGATTTTTCTTTTATTTCTACATTTTAAATTACGTTGTGTTGTTGTGTGTCTTGATTTGTTGCTGTTGTTTGATTCACACAAAGCTTTACGCTTTGGCCACTTAATTCCAACGGTTGTTGCACACGAATGAAATTTTACGCTATAAATTTTTTGTCATTCGATTCCATAGTCCCACGAGGCTAAATCAACGACATACACGTTCCTAAGATTCCATACAAATCGTACATTCACTTGCAACTTTTCACTCACTTTTCAAATAATAATAATAGAAAAATATAAAAAAAAATAATAATAAGAAAAAGAGCATTATATGTAACAATCAACCGCCATCTACCATTACATGCATTCATACACCAAACCATGGATATGAGGTGAGCGCGTATGTTTTGTACACGTTTTTATGTCATTTTATGTGATTGTCATATTTCATCTTGAGTCGTTCGGTGGGATACAAACGACTTCATTTTTACTATACTGAGAATCCATGAGATTGCAATGCAACAATTCAATGTTCAATATTATTCTTATTGAATGTATGCGAAACGGAGTTCCGTCGGCATGTCTACATATTACACACTATACCCGAAGTCCGGACCACCTACACCGGATGAATGTTGCAATGATTTTAAACGAATTTGTAAAGCGCATTGCAAACGATCAGCCATTAAAATTGTGCAATTTCTCTTTCTCTCTCTCTTCTTTTTTTTTTTTTTTTTTTTTTTGTATTTTTATTTCAATGACGATGTTGTTTTCATTCCATTCGGATATCGGTGTGTTGGTTCATTGAAAATGAAATTGGATCCAGGCTTTTGAAAAAAAAAATGCTTCTCTGAACTTTTGTTGGTTTAATTTTGAACAGCTCGGATTCAATTGCCAATTAACATTCCAAAATGGATTTCACGGATCCAAGTGAATCCAATTTTTTTTTTTTTGTAAGTCCCGCTGCTGGATTATATATTTTTTAAAAGCCTGATTCCAATCATACATTTTGTCAACTTGGAATACAATCCCAATTCCGTTCATCGTTCATGGCATACATCGATTGTATTCTCTCGATTCAATTAATCTAAAGTGTCGTCGTAACTAGAGAAGTTTCCTTCTTTATCTATTTCTTTCTTCTTTCTTTTTTTTTTTTTTTTTTGAAAGAATAAGGAGGTGTAGCTATCCTGCTCTTTCTCATCAATGTACATTTTCCATTTTGTTCTTTTATTGAAAAAGAAAAAAAACTCAAATTCAAATGTGATACGATTACTTGACTTGACAAAGAGTTGAATTTCCTTTTTGCTTTTTGTATTTTTGTCTGTATAGAACGATAGGTAAAGAGGATGGAAAAGAATGGAACGGATGCATTGGTAAATCCTTTAAAATCCAATTCATACAATGATACTGATCTATTGCAAAAGAAATATTCAATACTTACAGAATTCCGGTAAATCGAATGGATCTTTTGTATGGATGCTTGGTATGCATGCAGTATGCACAGCTGATGAATGATTCTTTCGTTTTCTACATAAATCGTTTTGCATTTGTTGCCAACGTCTTTTTCTTTCTTTCATTTTCCCTGCCACAATGTTCGAACACACACACAGGGAATTTCTTCATTTTTTTTGTTCGTTTTTATGCAGTTCACACAATTACCGGCAACCAAAATGATTTCCAATCAATTCAAACCATCTCAATTGTATTGCACTCTATGCATAGTCTAGGTCCTGATGCTATGAATTCAAAATTTAACACAACGTCAATTCTCGAACTCATTTAATATGCACAGTCGCTTGTAAACTGGTTTCATATTCGGCCATAATAATAATTTCCAATTCGAAATAAACAAACACACATTTTGTGTCTTTTTGATGTAATGCATACAACACTCAATGTGTAATTGCTGAATGCTTAACGTTTAAATGTGCGACCCGAAATGCATTTTGATTGTTCAATTGAAAATGGAATTTTTTTTCAAAGCGAATTGAATAACATCAATTTTATCATCTAATTAACACCATCAACCATCAGTCATTTGTGGTGTTCTAGAATCGGGTTCCATGTTTTTTACCCCAAATTCTATCGAATGTTAAATTCAGTTTACCTATTTTAAACCATTCCAATTATAATCATCATCCGAAAACTAGTAAAATAAATTGAATACGTAATAATCAACTGATGCATTTAGATGGCAGAATATTTGAGAATTGCATTTGCGATTGGGGCAAAAAGTGTGTCATCGATGTCAATGCTGAATTATTATTTAGTATCATTATCGATCGCTATTTTGATTTCCATTTTCATGTTCAATGCAGCTGGTTAGAAGTGAATCGTTTCAAGAAAGAGATTTTGCCATGGAAAAATGGCATACAATTTCTGGAATCATTTTTCATCTCGTTGTGACAATTTTTCAAAAGTAAAATAAACATATATACATAATTCATATGGGTCACGATGCATCCATACATGTTCAATGATTTTGAATTGTGACATAAAATCAAGTGAACTCAAGGCTCCCTGGATAAGGGAAATGATGAAGGAAAAATTGTAAAAATTCACTTTCATAGCGAATACTGAATCGAATTATAATATTCTGTTGAAACGATCAAAGAAGCACTAACAAATAAATCCATTTCGTTGGCGTTGACCCGAAAAATATCGAATGCAATCCATTCGTTGACAATTGATGGCATTGTTAAAGTGAAGATATAAAGTGAGACGGCTGTCTTTTGAATAATACACTCAAAATAAAGCATAAAACTATGTCTGTTATTTTCATGTGTAACAGTTATTTGCTTTGCCGATTGATTTGCAATCGATTCGAAACATCAAAATTGTGAGCTTTGAGGATGTGAAGAGAAATATCATATATCGTATGCGCGACCAAATAGCTCTCTCTCTCTCTCTCTCTCTCTCTCTCTCACACCTCACAGCCATGCTCATCCAAGTCATTCTGCCATTCAATAGAAATTTTGAACGAAATCATATTCTCTGGCTTCAATCACAAATTCCACATTTACGTTTGTTGCAAAATCAATAAAAAACAAAAACAAAATGGAATTCATGCAATTTTTATTATTTGCTCTTTGTGATGTGCGATCAACGACACAAAAATTTGATTCAATTTGTGACGTAAATCTTTGCATTCGGTTTTGCAGAACGACAACAACAGAAAAATGTGAAATCCATTTTTAATCAACGAAATGTGCAATTTTGCAAAGTTCATTGTTTTTCATCATCATTGTAGCGTTGTCAGTTGTCAGGTAGAAAATGATGCCCGGTAATGATGGTACCCGAATGTTGGCTCACTTTCAATTGGTCTCATTTTTATGATGGATTTTTCCAATCTGCCATTTTTTACCGAAAATAATAATGACGACGATGATGATGATTGGTACCGCGGTGATGTTCATATTGGTGACATTCACATCTATCCATTTGGATTTCAAAAAAAAAAATAAAATCGAAAAACATCTAGAAAAAGCGCAATCGATTCACGTGCATGTTCGTTTTTGCGTTCGCATTCTCGTTCATAAATACAACCTTCATCACATTTATCCGATTTTTTCCTTTATCGTATCGACAAATGATTGTTGATGTTCTCGAAACGATATTGTCATCTTTTTTCATTTTTTTTTGTTTCTCTTGATATGTCGAACGTCGTCATACCGCATATGTTTCAGGGATCCAATTTGCGTTTCAAATTCATAGTCATGCCGAAAATTTGTCGAAACGATGACTACGCGAAAAAATAATAAATTATTGCATGCAGAAAAAAATATCGTTGTGAAGATGAAACAGTCAATTTCGGAAGGCAAACGGCTTGCTGTCGCTGGCATTGATGCTGTTGCTTCAGATCTCTGCTTTCTGCCTTAGACAATCTTGCATTCGTTATTTTCTGAAGAAAATTCTCATCAAATTCAAATCATTTAACACAAACACAAACACATGGAGTCGCAGTCGAATCTACAGCTATGAACCGCGAACATATTACAATTCTGATGACATGCTCACACATTGCACATGCTCATTATCCAAATCTCATGCAATATTCAACAAATTATTTGGATTACGAAAAGGTTGATGCCACATTCCACCTCAATCTACACTGATTTCGTCTCTGACTACGTGCTCTTTTTATTTTCTTTTCTTGACTACAGATTTTCCTTATTTTTTTTTCTTTTTGCTGCACGGCCGTTCCGTTTTGATATTGACATATTTTCTTTCGCAATTCGAGTTTGATGCTCTTGATCCTTGTTTATGGTTTCGTGGAACTCATTAGCATTTTGTATACATACAATCAAAATATTTCGAGTGCTTATTTTTCTCTTGATGAAAGGTTTACTTTTCAGCCATAAACTC
Organism: Mayetiola destructor; assembly: GCA_000149185.1. Lineage (NCBI taxonomy): Eukaryota > Metazoa > Arthropoda > Insecta > Diptera > Cecidomyiidae > Mayetiola > Mayetiola destructor. The sequence continues at coordinate 950,156 of GL501446.1, forward strand.
CATCTTTCTCTTTCTCTCTTTCTCTTTTTGCTGGAATTGTGATCAACGTCAGTTGAAAATGTTTTGAATTCACTGCCAAATTATCATTACTTACCTAATGATAGGAAGGGCTATACACCTCCGGAAATGTGCCATTGCCTGAACAATTGCCCCACTCGCAACAATGCTGGGGAATGAACAAATACAAATCTATTCGGGATGTTGCTGCATACATCCATCGTACGTTTCATTACAATCATCAGACATTCCGTTGTATCGTCGAACGGACAAAACAGCGCTCTACAATTAAATATCACTTTACGGATTCGCATTCAAATTCGCAATGTCGGTTGGCCAACTTATTGCAAACATTTTTACAAAAAATAAAAAACAAAATACTCTTTCAAAAGTTGGTCTGTATTCGGGGACCCTTTTCCGTTGCTGATTCGGTGAAGCATCACAATTATGACATTCCATCGAAACGAAATTTAAAGCCGCACACATTCAGACAAACATATTAATTTATTGTTGCTGTTGCCGTTGTCATCTTTTTTCCCCGATGCTGATCAGTCAGTCGATTCCATTAGATAAACCCGAAGTCATATTTTTTCATTACATATTATTAATTCGAATTCTCATTTCGATAGAAATGTGCTAATTGAATTCATCAAATTCAAATTTACGCGAATTGTTGGTCTGTGTGTTTCATAATAAATATTTTTCGTTTTACTTCATTTTCATTTGAATTTGTTTGCGGTAAAAGCCGGGAATGTATATGGATGGTTGATTTCTGATACTTTGATCAATGAATTGGATCGTGATGACGGACGCGGTGTGGCTTTAATTTAAAATTCATTGATATTTATATATGAAGCGCTGGTCACTGTGTACAATTTTCCAATGTGCAAATACATTTTCCAACGGACTTTTTGCAATAATATCGTTTCCAATTATTTTAAAAATAAATTTGGTTAACATGCCAAATGTCAACATATAATGATATGCAGTGCATAACAAAACCAGAACCAGACACCGCATCCAATCTCTACCCACAGCCAAAAGGAAGTGAAGATGAATGAAGCATGGAACAAAAAATAATTCCAATCGTTGGTTCAAAGTGAAAAACATCAGTATTTATCGATCAATTTTTCATGTCATCATCCAGTGTTCGCAGATTTGAAATAGAATGATTTCGAAATGAACGAAATCAAAATCAAAATAAGTGATTTTATTTGGATTTTCGGTCAAGTACAAAATAAATTTATTTCCTATTTGACCAAACATTGAAATAAAATCATTGATTTTGATTTTATTTTGCTGAATATCGAAATAAAATCACTGGGTGAAGAAAGGATTTTGGGAGGGAGGAGGGTGTTTGGGGGCAAAGGGTTAACAAGATGGGCCCCATTGAGACAATAAAATCAAATGATTTGATTTGATATTTTGATTTTAAATTAACAGATTGCGAACACTGTCATCATCATTGATTGTGTGCCGAGTCGACTACTCACCATTGGTCCGATCATTTTGTCAAAAATAATTTATTATTATATCAGCGCTCCAGAGAGAAAGAAATAAAATAAAATAAAATTTATTTGGGTTGTCAGTGCTCACCCGGAGTCGATAAAAATAATAATGTGCTTCGTTTTATAACTCACAATTGTCCAAATTGTTGTGTGTATCTTGCCAATGAAATGGCAAATGAATAATTAAAATTGATTGTCAACAGGTCTATCTATGTTCATATATGAAATGTGAATTATAATAATATCGTCATTCGAAACGTGCTCCCAAGCGAACATTTTCGTTCAATTTCATTTTAGTATATTTTATGGATGACTACTATTTATGCAGTGCATTCATGCACCAAAATTTGCCTCGCGGTCATTCAGTTTGATCATTTCGGTTAGGTCTATCATTCGCTATTCGCTTAAATGATAACATTCTCTCATTAAAATGAAATCGATTTTTTTTTTGAATTATTATTATTATTATTATTATTGAATTTTGGTGATGATTCAACACCAACTGACCAACACACAACATACCCAATCGATCCAGCCAACCAACAAACCAACCAGCCAACCAAACGCTTGTGCATTGTGCAGGCCCAATGATTGAATTAATGGCATTCGCAAATAATAAAATCATTCAAAATCAAAACGATTTGATTTCGTATTGAACAAGTCTGTTATTCATTCGTGCTTTTTCCCCCTTCCCGTTCTCGGTTTTCTTCCATTAGATTTTTTCTTTCTTCTTTCCGGGCGAATAATCGCGAATTTCAATGAACAACTTGTAAATAAATTAATTTATTTTTCTCAATTTTTCATTCAAAATTCCCCAAAAATTAAATGAATTCTCTCTTTTTGGCAATCAATAATCTCCTTGACTAAGCTCCATCGACTCTTTGATAAATAATTTGACAATTTTACATAGAATGTAAAGCGATCATTAGCGCTTGAATGCTGAATGCTGCTTCACATTTTCCTCGATTTCGAATGCACTTTTGTTAACGATCTTTTTGTACACCGTACACAGATTTCAGATTTCCCATAGAAATCTTATTTTCCATTCTAACGAATTCTATTCAGTTTTGAATATTTTCAATATAATCTCTATTTTATTTTCGTCGTTCGTCATTGAATGCTTAATGTATTGTATATTACAATGTCGATCGGTTTTTTAGCTGGAAGAAAATAAAAAGAAAATAAATGAGAAAAATTCCAATTGAATCCGATTCAGGAGCAGTGCGCCCTTTTAAGTCATTGACAACAATCATTTTTCATTTCGGTGGAAATTTGAATGGAGCCCGAAGAATAACGAGTGCGTGTATTGCGACAAAGGAAAATTTCATTCATTCGACTATATTTTCTCTGCCATTGCAAATTGTTGAGAGCTATAGTTTTCTTTAACAATTTTACAATTCAAATTGCGAAATCTGTTTTTATTCTGAAATTTTTCAATTTGGTTCATTTTGTTTCGGTTGAGAAAAACACACATCCGATTCGGTCGTTCGCGCATTTGTGCACGAAAAACAGAAAATGAAATATTATTATTTGTCTGAAACAAGCTGAAATTCTAATGAAATTGTTTGAATAGATTGAATGGTGAACGATAGGATTTAGTGTTCAGAATTGGTGGAACGTTTGCAATCGCAACGATAAAGAAAATGTAATGGCATGAAATGAACGCGCGCGTGTATTTTTCTTGTTATGGAAGATACAAGAAATTGAATGTCATGTGTTTCGTTTCATATGGTAACGGAATGGTGACGGGCATATTTGGAATGAGACTGTTTTAAATCACAATTGAAAAGAAGTGAAACAATTTTAAGCTTCAACATTTCGTCGGCGTTCCGAAGAGAAGAAAAATTGCTCTGAAAAAAAAAAATTAAAAATATATATAAATTACTTAATAGGATTCCGTTGACAATGAAACAAAAACAAAAACAAAAAAAAATAACACGATCAAACGGACAAACAACAACCAACCATTTCACCGGATAGTCGGTCGGAATAATAGTCCGGATGGCATGTGTATATTGCGTGCAATCGTTATGTCAATGGACACCATTGTGTCGTTTATTCAATATATAATAATTAATAATAATGCAGACACGCAAACGTGAAGAAGGACATTGTTTTGAGCACGCACATTAGCTGTAGCCAAAACTTCTCAAATGACAGATGATGAAAACGATCCGTTCAGGGCAAATAAACACCATTCCATCTCTTCTTTCGGACTTGTGTTTGTGTGTGTGTGTGTGTGTGTGTGTGTGTGTGTGTGTGTGTGTGTGTGTGTGTGTGTGTGTGTGTGTGTGTGTGT
>GL501446.1:970474-982371 GCA_000149185.1 Mayetiola destructor
TTTCTTCTTTCACATCGAACCAAAAAATGTCTGTTAAACAGATGCCAAATGTACCACAGAGAACTAAATGTTTTAAGTCTTTTTGAATAGCATGTAAATGTGTCTGGCATGATGTTGGCGCTGCATTTTGTGCAGGCCATCAAGTATGCACAGGATTTGGGAATATATGTATATGTATATCTAAAACTGGAAGAATCGGAGAGAACGAATGGTAAATGACCAAACGAATGAACGAAATGGTAAATAAATGAGACAAACAAAAACAACACACAAACCTAGACAAAATATTTTAATTGGTTTGTGTAAATACAAATTATATTTGAAATGATGCACATTGCACATTGCACATGAAATATATTTTGTATTTCATTCATTTGTCCATTTTCTATCCGTGCTGTTTCAATTTCAACCATTTCTCACGTTTTACATGCCAGTTTCAAGTCTCGATCATTTACCGAAATTTGTAAATATTTAGCAAATGACGGTTGGAGTGGAGCAAAATGCTAAACCATTCCCAAAAATCAACAATTACAAATGAAAAACAATGACTCAAGCATATAATTTTGCAATGCATAAACATTGGCAACGGACAGCAGCATACACAGTACATAACAGGAGGCTCGCATTGTAGCTCCTTTCATCTCAGCAAAGTGTAAATGCAAAACTAGAACAGGGTAAGCCATTTTCAGTTGAATTCGACGAAAAAATTATTTATTTTATTATTTTTTGGGGAAATTTCCGGGCTTTATTCCGTTTAAATGATTTAAATCGATATAATCGGACCCTGGAAACCCTTTTCAATGCATTTCAAATGTGCATTTTGAATTTTGAGAATTAACAAATGAATTTAAATTGGATTGATACTTATACAATGGATGTGCCGAGCAGTGGGCACAATGTGCAGCCCGGCAATAATCTGATTTTACATTTCATATGCGAAAGTGAATCAAAAAGCCGGCAGTTTCTGTTCGGGAATATGAATAAATATTGAATGTGCACCGCAAAGTTTGCAAACACAATTTTTTCCCCATTTCTTCTTCGTCAAATAGACAGTTTAATTCTCTTTCCATACGACATTCAACATATTCAGCTTTTTTGGCTGAGCTACGTGAATGGAATCGTAGATCGCAAAAAAGATGTGATTGCCTATCGAATTTGAATTATATTTTCAAAATGAGCACATCGCATTATTCACAGATTCCTGAATATGTTTTTGTTTTCTTCGGATTTGTGATGATTTGGGTTCTCTTTCCCCATTCAATTTTCCATTTCATATTGTACAATTCACAATTTACAGAAAGTTTGACATTCAAAGGTTTTTCACATCTCAAATCAAATCAACAATCGGCAATGCGGCCACTTCAACACGTTTGATTTGAAGGAAGAAAAAAATCAATGTAAAACGTTGAACGAAATGAATATGAATTTCACATGACACATGTCATGTAAGTGACTATGAGCTGTGAGCGTCATTTTGTTTCGCATCTTCAGGCCATCGCATATAGTGGTAGTACATTGAATTCGAACGGAGTGGAGAAAGTTATGTAAAAATTGTGCCAAAACGCTTCACGCTCCACCACGAAAACCTTGTTCTTTGCTCATTGCTCATTGATGTGATGATGTTTGGCATGACATTAATGGTTCATGTGATGAGTCAACTAAAATTTTTTTTCGTGGTTTTTTTTTCTCATCTTTTGTGTGGCAAACATACTTATCAAACACTTATGACGGCTTCATGCATGCCTGATGCCTGAAATAACTCAATAAAAAAATAAACTAAAGGAGCGAACCGTAAACGGTGAACGGTAAACAATGAACGATGGCATTTATACAAATACTTCAAAACCGAATCGCGACTTATCAACACATGGAGTGTGGCAATCTTCACTTTGCTCGGTCGATTTTCTCCCCTTTTTTTTTTTTGCTTAATTCGCATTTGTTTCAAGTTTCTTGGAACAACACAATAATGCTAAAATTCATTCGATTGTTGTCATCATGTAATGATGAAGTGAAAATGTACGGAAAAACAAATGATCCTAAAAAATTCTCACCAAACGAAAACCCAAACCGACCGACGGAAGCGAATCAATTTATTAATCATATCCAATTATTATCAATTCACTACAATTCAAAAAGAAAAAAATCCGGTTTCGATTTGGTGTTGCGGGATCGTTTGTCGGTTATCATTTATTAGAATAGATAGAAAGTGGTAGTAAGAACAAGCATCCAACAAGGATCCAACACCAACACATATCATCGATTTTGAATGAATGCCAGAAAACGAAAAAAACCATCCCAAATGGTTGGTGTATACATTTTGTATCCATTGGATGGCCGTGCTTGCAGCTCGGAAACTCGATAGACTGCATGATGCATAGTTCCCATGGTACACGATGCATTCACAATGTGCGATGTGAAATGTAATGAAATATGAACGAATGATTTATTGCGACAAATGTGCGCGCTACTTTAAAAAGAAATTTACAAACGAGATCCGGCCATAAGTAGAATGGAATCGTATGAAAACAATGTTGTGCACAGCAATGTGAATATTTTACAAACATATTATGTGCACCTGTAGATATTATTTTGGTCGGGGGAAAAATACGAGTCGATGATTATTATTATTATTTCTTATTAGATTCGATAGGATAATTAGAATCGGTAATTTCATCAAATCGATCTAAATGAATCAATATGAAATTGATCAAATTAGGAGAAAACCAAGTTTTTTTTTCTCCTGTTTTGCAGTAAATCACATTTGACATTTTGTCTTTATTGGATATATTTCGGAATAGTTTATTTTATCATTTACATTAAATTCGTTTTTGGACAAGCGGACGTGTTCGGAAAAAGAGTGATCATGTGATCCTCATCAAAAAACCGAATATGATACAATCAAATTACATCTATTCCGTAATCAATAATTATTAAATCTATTCAGCTGTAAAATATCTTGGATGGCTAGCACCCTATTTTGGTGTTGTTTGTGGATAGCAATCTCCGAAAATTTTCCTGGAATAGTAGATATCGTTTTAATATTCAAAAGATTCATCAATTTTTTCATTAAATTCAATTAGTGCTTGTACTTGTTATAAGTTATCTCATAATCACGAAGAATGAACCAAATGTGAGCCTCTGCTGGTTTCATAATTTTGTATCTAAATAAAATCGAAATTAAGATTTTAAATGAATCTGATATATAGAATAAAACTTATGCAATGAGTTGACTTACTTATTTGTCAATAGCTGGATTTCAGTTTCCCTGATTATATGGACAAAGGCATAAATTAAATCATATATGAAAAAATGTAATTTCAAAGATATATATTTACATTTTTTCTTTATCTTGTTTGGGATTATTCATGTCAGCAAAAAATGGAATGATATCTCCTTTTTCCAACATCGAATCAAGAAAAGAGTTGATTTCTTTATCTATGGAATGTATTTTGGCCACTAGAAGACTATGTGAAAATACTCTCGTTTCGGTTATTCGGACTCCTTAAGTTGAATATTACGCAGGTGATGATGGTTTTACAGCGTTCGGTAAACGTTATGTAAGAGTCCGGTACGGCGCGTCGCATTTCTTTTCCTATCCCTCCGAAATGCAAGTTCACCGCGCAGCCGAACATCTTTCGCACGAATATTTTGAAAATAGGGAGAAGACTTCTCTGAAAAGTAAAGTGAAAGAGCGTGCATAATAAAATTCATTCACATTATCTATTATTTTGCATCATCATATTTGATTTTAATGCTCATTCGCTTTACTTTCCACTATTTTCAACATATTCGTGAGATAAATGTTCGGCTGTGTACTGGACTTGACATTTGGAACGCTTAGAAGAGAAATGGATGATACGACGTGCCGTACCGAAAACTTACTTGACGTTCACCGAACGCTATAAAACGATTACCACCTGGGTAGTTACTTACGTGCTCATAATGTCATAGACACTATTTTAAGGGAAAAAGAAATATTTTAAATTATATTTTTTAAAACAAAATGGAACTTTAATTTTTGGACAATGGACTTACTAATTCTTGCATGTTCTATCCAGTGCTTTAACTGCAATGTAATATTTCTTCTGTCTTTCTCCTTCTACATTCAATCTGTATGTGTTCCATGACAATAAAATTGATTAACTATATTATCAGAAGGCATGCAATGATGACAACATCTAACCTTAAGTCAAATGCTTTCAGACACCGACATTTGAAATCATCTTTTACTTCATTCAAACGACCGACTTGATATTTATTGATGTCACTTGGTAAGGTTCCCTTGGCAGCTCCTTTGATAATCCTTAGAAAATTGAAAAATTCGACTTAATTCCATTCATATTTTTCAATATTTGATTTTTTAACTCACAAATCTATAAACTTAACAAAACGCTCCTGGATACTGAAAATTGTAAAAAGGAATTTGATTCGAAATTTGTGTAAACACACAGACATAGATGTAAACTTGATATTCTTACTGAACAAGGTCTTCTGAGGTTGTGGTAACTGTTTCTGAAACGCTTGATTTTTCTTGTGGATAGAAGTCCGCGAATTTTTCTCTAGAATTTTCTCATGATCAATTACAATCAAATTGAGTTAGTAACTGCATCAAGTGCTTACCTATCATAAAGACGAACAACGAGCCAAATTTTGGCCTCATCAGGTTCCATATCTCTGTATCTAAATAAAAATAAAATTCAAAATTGTAAACGAATCTCGTAAAAAATTAAGCTTAGAAAATGAGTTTACTTACTTATTTCTCAATAGCTTGATTTCAGTTTCTCTTTTTTATATGAAGAGAAAAGGCAAAAAATTAAATCAAAAATGATATTGAAAAATTTCATTTCGAATTTCAAAGAAATATTTACATTTTCTTTTGATTTTTGTTTGCTTCATTCTTGCGCACAAGAAATTCAATGATGTTTCCTTCATTTAAAATCGAATTTAATTCACATTTATGTGTGGAGATCCTGTATAGTTGGAAAATCGGTGAAAAAAAACTCTCACTTCGGTTATTTGCCTCTGTGAGTTTAATATCAGTAACTTACGTGCTCATAATGTCACGGACACTATTTATTGGAAAAAGAAATATTGTATATTTAAAAAAAAAAAACATAACGGAACTATAATTTCAGCCAATAGACTTACTAATTCTTGCATACTCTATCCAGTGCTATATAGCCGTGTTTTGGTGTGCCTATTGCAACAGGTCCATCCAGATATCTGATTATGTTCAATGTCAATAAAATTGATTAATTAAATTGTCAGAAAGTATGAATCTTACCCGGTTTCAAATTGTTTCAGACACCGAAGTTTGAAGTCATCATCTACTTGATCCAAAAATTCGATTTGATATTTATGGTGCCCATCACTTAGCAATGTTCGATCGGCGGCTGCTTTCGTAACCCTAAAAAAAATAGAAAAAATTGGCATAAGTTCATTCATATTTTTCGGTATTTCGTTTTCTAGCTCACAAAGTTTTAAAATCATTGAAATTCGCCCGGATGCTGAAAATCGAAAAAAAAATCGATTCAAACTTGTATAAACACAATGATCAATGAGAATTTTATATTTTTACTCGTTTTTAACTGACGATGTGTTCGCCAATACTGCAGCCTAGTTAATAATAACATTTATATAGAAAATCAGTCAACGGCCAAAAGTTGCAAATCCAAGTTTCATTACTCACAAATAAAAGGCCAAAAACGGCAAATTTACGAAAATTTAACATGCTTATCATGTTAACTATCAAATTAAACTGTAATTTTTCGGAATAAAGAATAAGTCCTTTGTCTGCAAAACGATTTCTCAATATTGTATTTGAATTTGATGAATTAAAAATTGTTTGACGAATTTTGAAATAAAAAAATTTGCACCTCCAATTCCAAAGTTACGATTCACTAATGATCGTTATAATAGAGACTGCAATATTTATAAAATTTCAGATATTATTCACGCCAAAATTCCAGCTGTTTCTTATAAGTGTGTAAGAATGGAATGTGTTTTCGATAACGCTGTCCCGGCAAAATCGATCTTACGTGTTCCAATCGAATTGCTTATTTTTAATGACCTTGGATAAACTTTTTACATATTTAATTTTGCTTCAATATCAAAAATTTCATTGATTTTCTCCCTTGTATTCTATTCCTTTCAGAATTGTGTTTGAGTTTCATGAAATGTAAATCGTCATAATAAATTTTGAAATGAAATATTATCAATTCCATATTTCAAGGTAACATTTCAGTAATGATCATTCAAATGAAGATTGAATTATTTATAAATTTTAAAATATAATTCATACCTAAATTTCATCTGTTTCTTATGAGTGTGTAAGAATGGAATGTGTTTTCGATAATGTTGTCCCTGCAAAACGGATCTTACGTGTTCCAATCGAATTGCTTGTTTTCAATGACCTTGGCTCGTGAGACAATATTTTAGGAATACAATAATGTAAATAACATAACTTATTTTGCTTCAATGTCAGAAATTTCATCGTTATTCTCTTTTGTATTCTATTTCTTTCGGAATTGTGTTTGAATTTCATGAAATGTAAATTGTCATAACAAATTTCGAAATTAAAAATTAGCAATTCCAATCCCAAAGTTACAATTTACTAATGATCATCATAATGAAGATTGAATTATTAATAGATATTCAGATATTATTGACGTCTAAACTGCATCTGTTTCTTATAAGTATTCTCGTTAGCGCTGTCCCTGCAAAATTGATTTCTTACGTGTTCCAATCAAATTGCTTGTTTTAAATGATCTTTGTTTGTGAGGCAATATCAAAAGAAAACAGAAAAACGGAAATCGAAAGCTACACCTCGTATGAATGTGACACTTATATGAAACACACGGTATATTTTATATTATGAATTAGCCGAGAGATATTTATACTTTGATCTGACCTTCATACTTGTATGTTCAACATTCCGCATACGACAAATATGAAATTAATGAAGGACAAATAGTGAATATGGATTGTGTCAGCTTCATTTTGTTGCAATCATTATTATGTATGATGTATGTTTGGATTTTCAGATCTTTGCTCAAATGTTCTAAATATTTATTCATCTAACAGCAAATGAAAATTTTGATGAAGAATATATTATGTGCCAAGTGTCAAAAATTTTCATATGTTCAAAGAACGAAATCTCGAGAACTTAATATTATTATTATTACAATTTGAATTGCCGAAAACCAAAATTCACACACATTTGTATTGACAGTATTTTCGATTTTCTGAAACGTTTCATTCTCATAACGAACATATGACATCGAATATTGAAATGAATTTCGTGTTGTTAAACCAAAAATTATTTTGACTTTTGATTCATTTGGCTCAAAACCTAATAGGATCGGTATCGTATATACGTAGCATGTGTTTAGGGTTGAGTTGCAACCATAGATTATTATGTGTGGTAAATATTTTGAATGTGTCTGCCAAATTGATTTACGTATCAAAATGATACACCGAGATGCAGATTGGTGTTCGGACTTTGAAAATCGGAGTCAAAAATTGCATATGTCATGCAATATGCAGTATGTTGAATTAGATGCATCATTGTGCCACACGACATTTAAAACATTTCCCATTGCAAATAAAAGCAGTTATATGGTCCGGGTGCCAGTGTCAGTGGAAATGCCAGCATCCATCGATAAAATATAGCAATAAATTTGTTTAGTTTTGCTACCTTTCTGTTCGATCATACAAGTAAAATTAAGGAAAATTAAATAATATTGGTACGGAACCGTTCTTCCTGCGCCGTTAATGTTCAGACAATGTCTGGTATCGTGTAATTGATTGACATAATTGAATGGACATTTTTCAATAAAACAATCAAAGAAGTTTTTTTCAACATTTTAAAATACTTTATTTTTCAATTAATTTTTAAATAAATCACAAAATATATTTGTCTAAAATTGATATTTAGTTGATGGTTTCTTCTCTTTTTGGTCCTCTTTTTTTCCGTTTATGTTCCATATTCATGATTTTGTTCGCGATTGTTTTTTTTTTTTTGTTCTCCATTTTTAAGTGGCTGCTAGTTCATTCCTCCATTGGAATGATGCGTTGGAATGCAACATGAAAATGTGGCACACACATTTTATATTTCGTTTCATGTGTCATTTTCCAATTGACATTATTGAATCGCGGAAGACTTTGTTCATACGAATCTCGATACAATCGAACATATTTTTCGCAACGATCAATCACAACCGAACTAAAATTGACGGCTTGATAAACATGAGCCATTCGTACTCGACTTTCGGCCATAAATTCAAATAAACCGTCAACCACTTCGCTTTCATTTTCATACACATTTGTGTACACTTGGAATGTGATCTCACGCAATTGTGGCATATATTTGGCCAATTGTTTGATATACAAAAATTCCATGCGTGAATACAAATTGATTTTCAATTTTTGTAATCGTTGCAAACTTGCAATAAAATTTAAAATTGAATGATCACGGAAATAGATATCAATTTCCAATTCTCGAATGGTACGATTTTGCATTGAGCCGGCACCCATTCTGTATCGTGTTGAGCTGACTTTTAATTGTTTCAATTTTGGCAATTTGGCAAGATTGTTCAAATGAAGCGTTTCGGCCGAAACAAACAATTTTGAAATATTTAATGCATTCCAATTAACGGTCGATTGGAGTTGTAATTGTAATGGACCGTCGTCAATTAAATCCAAACACAAACTTGTCAATTGTGGATTGGCATTCAAGAAATTTGCAACGAATAGTAAATCATTTGGGCCTGGTGTGCCTATACGTGGTGAACTATAACCAAAATGATCCAAACTTGGAACATGTTTGACAAAGGTTTCTTTCAAATTTTTCATACTTTTCAATTCGAAACTTTGAACGTTCGGAAAAAATTGGCCAATATTGTCCCATGATGAATCGGTACGATAGGTACTATCGTAAAATGTCAATTTTCGTACACTTGGCAATGGCAAATGAATTGAAACATCACTCATACCGCTCAACGTTAAATCGTTCAATGAATGACATTTGCCGGCCATTAATGTTAAAATTTCACGATTATAATTGTTCCAATCACCAAACGTGAAACGAATATTCAATTTTTTCATATAATCACCGAAATTTTGTATGGCTACCAAAAATGGCATCGCATTCGATCGTTCGGTATGATCGAATTTCAGTCCATCATTATCAAAATTACGTGGCAACAAGTTACGAATGGCATTGTTGATTTGATGAATGTTTGCTGTTTCACTCAACGACATGGTAGACAATAGTTTTTCCAAAGCATTGTCCGTATTCATGGGTAGCGCTTCCGATTCGAATTGAACGACTTCTGGTTCTGTTTTTTTTTTTGAGAAACAATTGAAACAAAAACAAAAAACAAAAACGGAAAATATTAGGACTTAGGTCGTTTCTTGAGAACTTAATTTAACTTCATAAACTGAAAAACTTTTGGATTTAAATTTTTTTTTTTATTTTTTTTTGGTTTGAACTTACGTTGCTCGATTGGTGTATACATGATGATCGGGATGAGTTTTGGTCTTCGGTAATTTACGAGGAACTTTGAAATGAACACTTTGTTGAGATTGTGAAAATGAACAGAAGTTCGGTTTTTCTGGGAAATGCAAAGAATAGCTGAATGCTTGATATGCTCAGAATGACTACTGCAAGCGGAATGATTTACTATTGGTTGAAACAACCAAATTTATACCATTCAGTGATCGATGGTATTCACTGCAAATTTGTCCAGTATATAATATTCCATGTGTATATACCGTACACCCAGACATCTAATTACCATACCATCTTTGTACTTCTTTCTTCTTCTCTCATCTTTTTATGCACCGAAGGCCAATTTTGTGTCTAATTCCTTTTCGTTTGCATTCCATAATCTTTTCGTCTGCTTGTCATTCGACTTAAATCGATTCTCACCTGGCTTTTTTGATCCAATCACACTGACACATCTTTTGTGTACTGTACTGTGTGGATAAGCGGTACTGGCCATAAACTTTTTCCATCATAAAAAATAAAAATAACAAATTAGCATAATCTATTTGTTGCTGCTGTTTTTCTCATCTTTCGATTGGTGCAAATATTGGTGACTGCAATTAAAGAATAATTTGCAGTTTTTTTTTTTATGGATCCGAATTTTATGATCGCAAGGGATATATGACCTGTCATATAGTATAGGCAATATACAGAACAAGTGCAAACAAAACAATTCATTTATGAGACTTTCTTCTATCTCCGCATCCATTTCATTTCACTTTCAGCAATTTCTTTTGATATTTGTTTTCGGTATATGAAAATGATGTTTGATTGTCTTGCCATTACCATTTGCAAGTTACAATTTTACGAATCGCATTAACAACCGATTTACATTGTTCCGCGAAGAAGGGAATTCAGGCGAAAAAAAGTGCACAATGCATTTGTCTACACCGTTCTAAGGTGCAATCCAAATGCACAAAGAAAGCAACAAATATTCGCAAATAATGAACATTTCACTTTCAAAAAGGGAATTTGAAAAAAAACGCTATTGCAATGTCCGACGAAAAGACACATAGATAAATCCCAATGCGTTTTGCATTTAATATCGTCAATCCTTAGATCAAACGAATCCAACGAAACCGAAAACGAAAGAAAGAGAGAGAAAGATAGAATTGGACAGGCCATAAACGGTTTACATTTTCACCTCGAGATTGCATTCAATTGGCATGAAAGATTGCAATTGTGGACTCTATTTATATGTATATGCATCCAGTATTCGGGCATATCAGTGTTTGTATATTAAATTCTTATAAATTTTTGCATATGTTGGTGTTGGGTCTTTATCTCTTGTTTTCCGATCCTATTTCCTTCGCCCATTAGCATTCAAGCTTAAATATTTTATTCTCAATTTTCTGTTTTTCTTTTCGATTTATTATTTTGATTTTTTTTTTTTGCCTGTCTTTCGTTCGCTGTTTTGGAAGAAATTTGCAAATATAAAATCCCTTTTGTAGCATCGTTTGAGTTTAATATGCAAATGAATGCGCTACCAAAAACGAATGAACCAGTCGTTTTGCAGCAAAAATATAGCCAAAACGAGAAAATTCGAAGCCGAAAAAGGTGATGGAAATCCGAAAATGGACGGAAATATTCAACTGCACTTTTGCCATTCCATTCGTTTTTTTTTTTTAAATGGGATAAGAATAGTTAGAAAAATGAGAATGCAAACTGAATTCACTTGGGCTACAATCAAACAGATCCATTCCTTGAAAAATCCAGCAAAAGCTGCAAGAGGATGGAAAGGAAAAACCCGTTAAAAATCCCAAACAACAGTGAATTCGGTAGGAACGAGAGTGAATTATTTGGAACCTACAATTTGTGGTAATGGAGATGGTGAATATGCGGCACAGATATGCAAGCATGAGCTGAATGATCATTTGATTTCACTTAATTCTTATCGCTTGTAAAAATAAATTTCGCGCAGAAAAAAAGGCACAGCAAAAAAAAAACGAAAGGTGCACCGTATTCCATATGTTAGTTTTAGCTATAAATTGATGAATGAATTATAAACTTGTGTAAAAACACCAAATGGAAATTATCATCTTAACGTATTGTATTTTTTTTTTTTTGAATAGAACGTCTAACGTTGCCACTCAATCGAATTGTGTATTGTGAACATGTTCAATATTTATAACAGGCGATTCATAAAATCGATTTGTTTTTTTTTCTATTGATCGCACAGAGTAATTGAGTATTTTCATGTTGATATATATGCTGTATATAGAAAAAACTAATATTCAGTTGAATGGCAACCAATCGATTCGGTTTTGTAGCAGTGTTCATTACTTGTAGAATGTAAACTATGTGAATTGTGGCTGAATGGATGTTGAAAATGTTGTGGACATTAGGGTGT
>GL501446.1:997614-1008199 GCA_000149185.1 Mayetiola destructor
TTTCTCTTTCGAACTTGGCTTAACACTCAGCCGTTGTAGCTGATGTGCAATTCAATTTCTTTTTGATTTGAACATTTCCAATTTTTTTCCCCAGCATTCGATTTGCTGAATGCCTTTCTATCTGCTTGCTATGGATCATGGATGATAAACATTTGCACGCAATGTTCAATGTAAGACGTAAAAATAAAAATTGAAAAATATTTGACAGTTGATTCGACATTTGAGCACACACTTTTTTACATTTTGTTTATTTGTAAATACAGCCAAAAGCCATTTGGCAACAAAGATTTATTATTTATCGTGATAAATTTCATTTCTTGTTCTTTTCTTTTTGATGTTCATCGATTTTAGTTCAACATTTAACCGCTGAATTCCTTCGATTCGATACAAGTAATCAGAAAATGGTTCGATTGAAGTTAACCATTTTTTTAAAATGGAAATCCATTAATTTTATGATCAATTTTTATCGGAAAGATACATTTACAACTCTATCACGCATCACATTTTTATATGTGTTGGAATTGGACATAAGAGAAACCATACTCGACACTCTACATACCTCATTTAAAGTGAATAAATTGATGTTACAGCGCCATATTCAACATTTACCTGTATCTTTCAATTCCATTTGACTGTTGACGGTCCGGATATTTTGAGAAATGTTTTTTTTTTTTTTTCGTTGCGTTTGATTTGAATCGAACCAATCTCAACTTTTGGGGGTTGGCTTGATTGAGGGACACGAGGCTATTTGAATTTAGAATCATTTTATTTCGATTATTGATATTGAAATCATTTCCAAATTGTGAGTGTTCAAGTATTTTATTGGAAATGCATTTGGGCAAATGGCAAATGAAACATTTTGAATTGAAAATGTTATGAATCATGCTATCAAGTTCACCGATAATAAAAGCGTATGTTATTTTATATAGTAAATAATAAAATTTTATTAGTCCATACGAGATTCGGAAAAATAAGTGCGAACACATTCACTCAGTGTTGATTTTCCATTTGCCAAGAAAATTGTCTTTTGTCTGGCATTTGTCTGCTCTGTCGAATCAATGGCAACCAAATGAAAATTGGAAATTTGTCCGGCAAATCTTCCAATATTATTTTCATGAAGAATTGAAATATTCTTTTGGCTAAAGACAAAAAACCAGTTGGCCATTTATTGAATTCTGTTTCCGACGAGAACTTTCACCATTTCGTTAGACAACCAGAATGCTTGTTTTGCTCATTACGCCATTCGATTGCGTAGAAACGTACAAAGGCTAAATTGAAATGATGCTAAAAAACCAGTAATGATTTCGCCATTTTCTTTGATGTATACGTATATTGAAAAGGTGGAACCGAGATCGCAAAGCTCTTAAAAATACCCAACGAATACTTAGTTAATTAGTTGAATTGCATACATGAAAATTGAAACAAAAAACAAAAATCTTTTTTAATCCGTGAAAAAAACTCGATTCACCAAGAAAAATTGCGATTCATGGTTTTCATTAAGGCTCTCAATGCTCACACACCAATATAAGTGTAAAACAAACTCTAAATCCAAAACATTTTTGGCTTGGCATGTATGCTTATGCATTGTATTAAATATAGAAGTAAACGAAACACACATAAGTGCCCCATATGGGCCGTGAATTAGAATGACATTTATGGATTTTTAAGTATGTGATGCGTGTAAATATAAACTTCCATGCATTTGTGATATTCGGGGCGAAAAATGGTGAATTCGGACTACTCAGCACTCTAAGCTATATTAACTTCGAATGGATTTTCTCGGATCGTATATGAAATTGAGTTTTTCCCTTCACCGAATATTTGCGATTATTGTTGAATAAACATTTTGTGCGGCTATGGAATTCATTGAAAGAAATTGCTACGCCAGCGACAATGAACCACCACAAGCATCCATGAAGAGAGAATGGGGCAAACAAAAAAAAAATAATGGGATAGAAAATCCATTACATCCGATGCAATGTGCTAAAAATGGCTTCAACATCCACAAAATGATATCATTTAAGGATTTTCTTTTAAATTTAGCACATTAAATATTCTGCCATTGAAAGCTATAGCCGCACCAGGCCCAGGCAAACATACATCCACGATCCCTTTCTTTCATGCGGTGAATGATGGCCCATTTCTGTGTGTGTGTGTGTGTATCAAAATATAAAATATATCAACGCAAAATGAATCAATTGAAACGCCACCCTTAAGATGAAAGGAAACTTGGCCAAAATGAAAAAAAAAAACGAAGAAATATTCCGAGATTCTAAGTCAATGGTATCAAAAATCATGCACATTAAAACAAGAAATATGCGTTTCAGAGAAACGAAAAAAAAAATTGGGGAAAACGGCACCGATACCGGAAATACACATATACTAAACTGTGAATAGTAGCTATGATGCCTGTTTCCATACCCCAGGATCCCTGAAATAACGAACGAGAGAAAAATGGGAGCAGAAAAAAAACAACAACTGTAATGGCTGTAATAGGCAATTTTCAAAATGTGTTTAAATGTTTTTCTCTTTCAATTTTTTTTTTCTTTTTGTTCGATGTTGTTGTTTGGTTTGATTCGATATCGGGAATCGGGACATAGCATTGAGTTTGGCTCACAACAACAACCAACAAAAAATCACAATCAATTCAGCTTCCAGATACTGAAAAACTCAACATGGTAAATATTCACTGTCATAAAAACAATAAATCGAATTTATGGCATTGAATTTATCGTCCGATCCATACATTGTAAAAATGTGTGTCTCTTCAAACCGTGTTGCCATTTAGGGATTTTGGGTCAAAATTTTTGTAAATTTATTTTATCGAATTTATCATTTGCTGTAACAGTTCGGCAAAATATATCATCATAGATCACGAGCCACACAACAAATATTGAATTCGGCATTTGACATTATGGAAATTTATAGATTTATTTATACATATTCAAATGTGCCAAATTCAAATATTCCTAATAATTTATTCTAATATGAAATTTCACTATCATTCATTATTAGGTGAAATTGTGAAATGTCCATGATGATTTGTTTTCCATGATTTTTGTGCATTTTAATGGTTTTAGCCAATAAAATATTATTCCATTTAATGTTTCGAAAAAAAAAAAGGAACACCAACATCGAATGGGCATTCAGTGTTCACTCTTGTTGGCCCATTTTCTTTTATTTTTGGCCCAATTGGGAATTTGGGAAAGATATTATCAATGAAGACAAACGACGAATCAATTCGGCCGATTCGCTTTGTGTGGGCTCCATTTTCCTAATATTTCAATGTTTCAATAATATATATAATCCATCATTGCTCACCATATCATTCGGTCTGTTGGGAATCATTCGATGAGATTTTTTTCAAATTCTTTAATATACATTTTTACTGGTCCATTTCGTCCCCAAAGCAGAAAAAGATGATGCGTTCATAAATTGGGCACTTTGGAAAGGGAATAAATAATGCGTATTATGTAACTATGTAAGGCGGTTCATGGTGTATAGGTGTATCAGAATTCAATTCGAATTTCTCAATATCCCCATTTTCAATGTGTTCGGTGTGTGTAAATGGATGCTGGTTAATGGTGGTTGCGAATGGTTTATGATTAAGAATTCATAAGACAAGAAAAAGTGTGTATTAGAAGAATCAATAAAATTAAATTGATGAATGTTAGATGCTCTCTGGTCTTTGGCACTTATCTCACATACAAAATATTCAAAATAAAAATTAACAGCAGTAAATGAACCGTATGAATATGGCTGTATCGGAGCTACTATCATGTGGCAATGTATTAAATTCGATGTGAAATTGTTGAAATTTTCAATTTGGCCAAAAACCAGATGTAAATCGTCGAGTAAACAAATGTTGCGAAACTGTTTATTTCCCATTAAAATGTCAAAATATAATATACTGCGAAAATATGGTCATGCGCTTTTCGAAGGCCTTATTAAGAGTAAAATCCAACAACGCACTTCAAAATTGTGAATCAAATCGAATTCCGAATTAATAATGATGCTTTGCTTTGAATAAATGATGTATGAGTTTAAGTTTTGTAAAAATGAATGAAAATGAAATATGGTTGTCGATTTAAGATTGTTAAGTTTATTATTTTGTCATTTTTTTTTCAGTTCACATTCGAAGCGAATTTTTCCTCCCTTCGGTCGAAGATGGATTCTTACATCAATTTCTTTTTGCGTATTTTCCGTGCTGCATTCGATAAGAAACAATAATCAAATTTCCATTCGAATTATACGAACACCGGATAATATTAACTGTTTCAGTGTTCCATTGTCATCTGCACACATTCACTCACTCACTCTCTCTCTCTCTCTCTTTCTCGGTCCTAAGAAATTTCCTTCGAACTCTTAAATATGTGGATAAATGTTGTCAGATTCATATACACTGGAAATCGTTAGATTGAAATCAACGCAATATGAAATATGAAATATGAAATATTCAACAACATATGAGAAATCAAATCGAAATCAAAGTAAAAATAAAAATATATATTCGAACTTGATACATTTTATCATGAAAAATGAGAATGAACGATTGCATGACGTACATATTAATACAATCGACGATTGGATCGTTTGCCTATATCAAATGTCTTATGCCTAACCATGGCAGAGAAGAAAGAAAAAAAGAAGAATTTTATTATTTCTCTAATTGAACAGATATCATACGAACTACGAACAAACCATAAATAATATTGACTGGCCATTGGCCATGAAGTAATCGAAACTAAAATCATAATCTTTCCATTTCAATGTTCGCCTAACTGAAAGAGCTAAGAGTTAAGCATCCGAAATTCTGATCCGATTTCATTAAATAATATTTCATCTCTTTTCGAATTGGATGCTTCAGATTAAATTAACTAATTCCGAACTCCAATCGTTTCGAAAATGAAAAAGAATTTATTTTCTTTTTCTCGAACTTGCAATTCGATTGGTTAATCGATTTGATTTGATATAAAGAGATTTGGAATAGGACATGTTTCTCTTTTTCATTTGCCAAAATCAAAGAATGTTAATACATGTGAACATGTGCAATGTGATTTGATTACAATCTCTTTCTCTCTCTCTCCTACGTTTAGTTCATCTTTGAATGAACTTCTCTTAAATTTAATCAGAAAACGCTTTTGGTCAAGGAATAAAGATTCAATCTCTCTATTCAATCGAATGACTTGGGTTCGTCGTAAATGCCTTCGAGTGACTTTGATGTACTTCCCTGGAATCACTGTGCTGGTAACGAATTCATATACATTATATTTAGGGGGAAGCCAGTAGCATGGAATAATTGATAAAATAATCAAAACAATTTCGAAAGAATGGCAGCATATCGAATGAATGGCATCAGCAGAAAATAGGACCAACAAAATACAACAAGCATGAGACTCAACGGTCATGATCCGCAACATTAAATCATTCAAAATGGTTTAATAGCTAAATGGATGGCAACAAATGGAGCCGGGTGAAGAAAAAAGGCGAAAATATATTTCATTTCAAATAATTACATCGTTTTTATATTGTGCAACAGAAATGAGAATCGAAGAAGGAAAAGAAGAAAAGAGAAACAACCGTGAATCGCTATGAAAAAGATAACTGATTTATTAAACGATGAACCGATTAAAAGAAAATGCACACCAAACCTGGAACAAGTGAGAAAAAAACACACACACACATTAAAATTGTAAATGGATGGTGGTTCATCTCGTTTACAAAATGGGTGCCCTCATTTTTCGTTATGATTAGCACTAATTCTTTTTAATTGCCACAACAAATGAAATAAAATTGCCCACAAAATTAAAATATTGACGTAAAATATCTTGTCTTGAAGCGACGGTCGTCGTTGTCGTCGTCGTCTTCGTTTGCATTGTTTTGTTCGTTTTCAATTTTGGTTTTGTTAACACCTCATTCTACTTGCTTAAAACATCGCACAGTGATGTTTGGGCGAGTAATGTGATATGATTATATTCATAAATGAAGACTTCGTTTCAATGTTGAATGTGTGTGAAGTGTGAAAACATTAAATAGAATTCGTTTCATCTAACAACAATAATTGTGGCTCTCGTTCCAATATACATATATTCACTTTTTACACACTTTCGGTCGAATGAAAATGTTATTCTTCTTTTTGTACAATGAAATTTTTTGTCGGCAATTCATCGAATAAAATATGACTAAACGAGTTTTGGGCTAATTGCCTATACCGCCTGTGTACACCGCCATACATATGGAAGGATGGACGAAATAGAGAAATAAAAACTGAAAATTTTCATTTGCGACACATTTTGCACAATAAAATGTGATAATATATGATACAACCGGTTCCAACTTCACTGAGAATTGGAGAAAAAAAAACAACGCATACATATACCGAATATAACGGTACAGAGTACTGAAAAAGAGAGAAAAGATGAGTACGACAATGAACTTTAAACAATATCACAGCAACCTGACACTCTATTGTCGATTTTTGATAAAAATTTGAAATGAGAAACAAAAACAAAAAAAAACATTTTTTTTTATAGATGTGTCTTGTTCTTGGTATTTCCGGGATCGGGGAGGGGTTGACGAAAGGGACATTGTCAACTGATGATGGTTGTTTTGGTTTCGACCGGGAGCCCATCAATGTTCGTTGCACTCCAAATCATACTAGAACCAAATTTAAACAAAGCATTCATGAAGCTTTCCGAAAAATGTGTTACCAGTGCTGGATATATGTAAATATGTGTGTGTGTTTGTGTGTATGGAAGTCATTCGGTTGTGCAAACGACAAATACAATACATCTTCCACATAAAACCTCGGGACAAAAAAAAAGGCAAAAAATCGCTACGAAACTTAATCGAAACATTTGGAACAACAAATAATAAAAGTGGCAAAACATTTTTCCCATGAAATGTCATAAATAACGGCCGTAGTTTTTGGTTAGTTATCGTCTCTCAAATATCCAGTGCCGCCGGAAATACGAAATACAATAATTGGAATATCAACAATTTATGATTCGTGTGTTCGTTGTTATTGCTTTTATTTTTTTTTTGCATCGAAGAATGAATTCGAACGGTTATTAATAATAGTTTTAGTCGCCAGATCCGAATCGTAGTGTTGTTCCGATTTAATGTAGCCATAGCAAAAGCGAATTTAATCGTCTTTGGACCCATTTTGAGCACTCTTTCGATAATCTGAAACTCTAAATCCACTACTTCATTGCTCTACACTGTACACTGTACACTGTACACCTGTTGTTCCTAGTTTATGCGATGATTTAATTCGTTTTTGTTAATTACACGAAAATTTATAAGAGATTTAAGTTCTGATCGAAACGAACACACAGAGCCAAACATGGAGAACAGAGAACAGAGAAAATACTCGGAATATTCGATAACATTATAATAATAATAATTATACAGTTGAAGTTCTTATCCAATTGCAAGTGCAATTCAAGTTGATTGTACAGATGGTGCAAATGCGATGAATGAAACACCTTCTTCGGAGCACTTAAAGTTACTATACGGTAGTTAATACTTGATACTTGACTGCCACGTTTCAAAACCATTAATAAGAGTTCCAAATCCATCTTTTCATTTTAATCGAACATTTTTAGTTATGAAAATGATCCATAATTGAACAAATCAACAATGTGTGTTGAGTAAAATTTCTCGTCGAATGGAGAAGAGCTTTTATTGTCATTTTTGAGTTTTAACAATTTTAAATATCGATTATCTATTTTATCTATGTCAAACCACAGGCCATGCATCATTTGTAGAACATATTATTACTATTTATTATTTATTGATTGATAGATTTCACCCATATACCGCATATGTGGCGTATAGGAATCCGAAACTAAAATAATTGCCTTGAAAATGTTGTTCATTACCGGCAAAAAATAGCAACAAAAGAAAAAACCAAAATCGATGATGGTATTGGGTAATATTAAGCCAATTTTACTACTGCCTATAATAATTATTATCAATTTAATATTTATTTTTTTCTTTCTGTGCAAAATAAATCACATGTTTCCCGTTGCCGTTCGGGAAATGTATTTCTTTTATGGACATTTCTCCAACGAACGGCCACAAAACTTTTTCAAAAGATATCGAAAACGATGGGCCCCAATCCGAATCGAGTACACATTTCACAAACTAATGCTCCACTCTCTTTCATAGTATACTTTCTTAGCTACTTATTGCAAATGAACTTGAAGCTCCGGATGCTTATTATGCGAAACTTTGCATATTATTATTATTATGTAACAACTATACACATTGCAATGAGATTTTGGGCCGAATGTTGTTATTGTTGGTTGTTGTATTGTTCAATTTCAGTATGTTGAATATTCCGAAAAAGTGCCCAAAAGCCTCAAACCTTACTCATACATACATACACACACACAAAGTTAAGCAATTATTTTTAGATTAGAGTCCATTTAGTGGTAAGTTTGAATTTATTTTCCATGTTATATTCTTTGTGCATCGTTACTCTTTACCTCTCGACCCCGCTCTCTCCCTCTTCCACTGCCTGTTTTGTACTTTTACCGTTACATTTGGATTCGTCTTCAATTTTCGCCTTTTGGTTTCGAAAACTTATTAATATCGACCCTTTTCTCGAATTATTTTCCATTATTTTCACAAATTTTGGAATCTGATAAATTCCATAATATAATCAGAGATTCGAAAAATATAACGACAATTCCAGTTCGCCTAATTGTTGACATCAAAATAATAAATTTTCTAGCTAAACATGCGTGTATATCGTATATTGAGTGTAGGCTACCGCCAACAAATCCAACCAAACCATCGAAATATAATCATTATAATCAATGTGGAGAGTTATTTTTCGGCGCTCATACAAATAATGGCAAAATAATGTCTTTGTCGTTTATTTCGATTCGTGAATACCGAAAATATGATTATTATTATTAGGATGGGATAGAAGGGCAAACGAAACAGCGAAATTATCGTTAATTGCTAACATCAACGGAGACGTTGTTTTACGTGTAAAATTAGTAACCGATCACGAAATACTCAAATATTCAATGCTTTGATACTTAACATCAACAAAGTTGAACAAATGTATACTATATTTCGTATACTTGGCGAAAGTCAAGCGAAATGGAGTGAGAAAAAAAACGATGGAAAATAGATGAGATTTGGCGTGCAAACACTTAAAAGAAAAAAAAAAAGAATTTGTCGACAAATTTGGCACTGTTTCATTGCGCTCCATTTCAATTGTGCAAAAATGTTATCGATTCGAATTACTGAATTCAATTTGATTGCATACTTACAATACATATACTAAATACTAACATAATCATGTCACATGTTTCTTCGGTAGCCAGCAAAAATTCAGAACGATAACGAAGCATCGACACAAAAATGGAAACAATAATTGTCTCTTTGTTTTTCCATTTCGGATCCGGGCATTGAAATTGTGCATCTCGAATAGTTTATTTCTCTCTGTTTCTTCACCGTTTTCCAGGGATATTCGAATAAATTGGTGTTTGGTACTTGGAATGCTGAATGTTGGATGCTTGGGCAAAGTGTCTGCCAGATGATATATTAATTTTCGCTCGTTTGCTTTTTTCAATTTTGCCATGTTTTCCGTCGTATTTGTCTACAAATTTAACCAGTCACGAATCGAACACGAGTCCATTCATTTTCGTATAATTGTCATTTTGGCAAAATGCCAATCTCATGCATTCTTTGCATTCTCCTCCAAACGAACCATAAAAATGCAGAAAAAGAGTCATAGAGAAAAACGAATCTCGGTTCAAAATGCAAAAAATAAAAAAAAATAAACTGAAATGTTTTACATTGCACATAATTGAATAGCAAATAAAATGTGCAAATAAATTCCTCTCCTGGTCAATTTTTTCTCCATTTTTTTTTGTTTTGTTTGTATCATCACATCTTCTCAAAAATGCCATGTCAAATAGCTACCGACACAATCGGATTCGATACGATCGACATGCATATTAACATGCGGTTTGTGCCAATGGAGAGCAAAAACAAAAAAACATCCGGAAAATCAGATTGCAGAAGGGAAAAAGAAGCGACAACAAGAAAACTCAACATAAAATGAAAATGTTTTACATTCAATTCATTCGTTTGAATAACAATATTTTTTCGGCTCGTCAATTTAACAAGTAATTCCAGTTTGGAATGTTACGTATCAGCGATATATTTGCAATTCAATTTTGTATTCGATTCCAGCGAGTTGATTTTTGCCAGTCGAACTTTTTGGTTGAATTTCGTGTGTGATGCTCTCAGCATTCCATGTTCGGCAGTTAACCTTCGATATATTTAACGCGTAAACATCCTGAAATATTCTTTCATTCATTTTCATTTTTAATAGCTATTTTCTACCGACATCCGAACTCTCGACTGCCTTGGTTCTCGACTTCTTCGAAAAGTTACAGTTTTTATAGCAAAAGCGATATAAATCAATGATGCAATAGTTCAAAATGACAGGCTCGAGTTTATCAATTGCTCACACAAGTTTTTATGCACCAGAGGTGCATTACTATTTTTCGTTAATTTTTTTTTTTTCTTCTTCTTCTTCTTCTTCTTCTTCTTCTTC
>GL501446.1:1008986-1032828 GCA_000149185.1 Mayetiola destructor
GAATACTGTCTTGTTTCTTCGAGTATTTTCATTTTGATTTTCTTTGCACTTCTGATTCCGGTTATGGTTCATTTTCCAAAAAGTTTTTATTTCATCTTTCATTCGAATTGAAATGGGAGTTTTCCCTTTCATTTTTCTCATTCGCTGTATTACATTGTATGTGCCTTTCTGTGTGTGTGTGTGTGTTTTTTTTCTGCTCTATCATTCCATGCCATTTGGTTGGTTAGTAGTTTCATGTTTCGTCTGAAAAGTTACTATGGTGATTTATGGATGGAAAATGTGAAATAAATTCCAAGTTTTTAACATTTTGTTGAAAATGTTCCTGTCCTGGTCTAACTTTCTTGCATTTTCATTGAATGCTTTTGATGCCTTCGGTGTTTTTATGGCTGGCAATGTTGCCAGTTGCCAGTTTCTTCCTTCACAGTTGATCCCATCCATACATTTCAAATTTCAATATAATAATAATAATGATGATTTCACGAAAACTAAATGTAAATATTTCTAAAATGGAAAAGACATGATGTTGAAAACCCAAAACCATAGAAAAGATAATAGAACCGAATCGGTTGATTGGTATGAATGGCCACATTAAATTTCTCTCTCTCTTCGATGTGTATTAAATTTGTATGTTTGAATGATTTTTGATCATGTTTTTGTATCGTTAAAAGATCTTACAATATATAATTTTCTCGGTGAATGAAAATCGGCATCGTCAAATGTATAGTATTTTATAGATTCGTCAAGTGCGCCGCGCCAAAGACATTCAAACGGCTTTCGAGTTGTAAAAGTAGCAATGGGAGCAAGAAAAGTGAGAAAGAGAGAGAGAGAGAGAACAAAAACTGCGACGATAACATTCATTATTTTACGGAAATCGTTTGAATTTCGAAATATCTATTCAGCTGTTATGCAGATAGGCATTGCAAAGTGTTCAATGTTCAACATAATAACACAGTAAGGAAAACCTCAGTCCTCGATGCTCAGCCCGATGGCAAAATTGAACTTCATCAGTTTTCTCCTCATGATTTAATGTGTATTATTATTATGATAATAATAAAATGGAGTATCTTCTCTATTTTAAAATGATGAACTCGTCACTTTGTCGTTTGATGATTCCATTTCCTCTCACAAAACTGGGAATTTGATACCAGTTTGTCAAATCGTTTCAATGGTGAATGTATTTTTTCTTTTGTTTTGCTGTTCATTATTATTTCATGCATTCCATTTCAGAGTATTGATGAATAGGAAACGTGCCAAGAGAATGACGGCTAAGAATCACGTGTACATTGAAATTTTCTATTTCTGGAAATTTTATTTCATTTGATTTCAATCGTTTATTATTACATAATATTATTCAACAGTAAGATCGATGGGAGGAATAAATTTTTTGTTCGCTCTATTTGTCAGCATTCGTTCACTGGTCCATTCCTTGTTAAGTGATTGCCGAGCTTCATTGTTATAACTTTTCATTTGTTATGCGATGAAGGAAAAAATGAATGAATTTCCATTTTAGTTGATGGTTTTTCTTTTCTCGCAGCGTTCAAATCCTTATACCAATCGAACTTTGCGTTTATTGATTAAATCCAGCGATTGAAGTGCATGCGATTGTCTGAACAATTTTCAACAGCTTAACATGCATTCAAATAGTTTGCCATTAGAGATTATTGCGAATTTTTCTTTTGTGCTTCAAATCTGACACAGACAACTAGCGACCAAAATCAGGCGATTCATTCAGATGAAATGGAAGAGCAATGTATATATTGAGTGAATATACAGAGTCCTTACACTGTCTATAACATTTAAACGATTTCAAAAGCAGAAGAATTATTTTTGCGAACAAACTGTGTATGTTATGGTTATACGTTATACTACAGTGTACAGTGAATGAAATCAATAAATAGCGCCCAGCATAGTCAGTTCGCTAACTGGAAACTGATAGCGAGGTTCCGTTTCGATTGAAATTTGAAATAGCAAAAACAAAGAAAAGATAAAACGCGATTGAGAAAAATTGAATGAAAAATTAATTTCATCAATCATCGAATATTTCCAGTGGAAAGTCACGATACTTGTTCCGCTCAATATTTGGACAGTGGAAAAATAAAAATCCAATCTTTCTCGCCCATCATACAAAGTAAAAAGTTCTGCAAAATCCAAAATGAAAGCAAACACACAACTACAATTGCAGCACACAGCACAGGAAAATGATGCAGACGAAAAAAAATAAAATAGGAACAGTTTTGGGAACCGACCATATAAAACCATCATCATAAAATTAAAAACTTTCTACATAAAATGAAACCTTGTTTTTCTGCTGTGTATTGTCGATTGTCGGTGTGTTACGATAGACTGAGAGCGAAATAGAGCGCAAAGAGCGATACAAAAGAGAACGAAAGAATCGAAAAGTTGCGGAAAAAGTTGTCGAACAAACTAACCGAAATGTAAAATATATATATATAAAAACTAACCATCTGAATGATGCATTCAATCGTAATTTTGTATTGGAATTCAATTGATGGCCAATAAACAGAAAACTATTCAACTGGCAGATGTACTGTGATGGATTTTCTTATTTTTAGATGCCTAAATTTTCTCTTAATTCTCAATTCAAGACCTGAAGGTGTCCAAATGTCTAGGCCCATAATTACGGAATCTCAATTGAATCGATTGCATTCAATAGATTCTAGATGATTCTCAAAAAAACGAAGAAGATTCCGTCTGGCACGTTTCTGGCACACTGATAATTACAGGGATGGTTTGAGATCGATGAAAAATTTATGGAATCCTTTTACTTAAGTATTTTTTTTTTTAACGAAAAATCGAAGGAAAAAACTGTTAATGAAAAGAAGACAAAGTGGTAGCCGGAAAGCAGGAGGACTAGAAGAATAAAGACTCCTTTGATTACGTTACAATGATTGTAATTATACAGCAAATGTTTCGGCACGTTTTTACCTTTGGGCATTTCGTTGTGAAAAGCAGCATTTATGGGCACGAACATCCAACATAGTATGATATTTGCACGAAAAAATTAACTGGACCCCTGACCAGACCACAAATTTCATGATGCGAATGAGTGCGACAAATACTTTTCAGCTCCAACCACAAATACTCGCATCTATACATATAGATATATTGCTATCATCATCGTCCGGTCGTCATCATTTATTATCAATCCAAATACACATTGAAACGACGAAAACGAAAGAGAGAGAGAGAGGGTGAGAACGGAATAGAGTGAAATGAAATGAAACGAAACGAATGTGAATAATATGAAATTATAGAGTTCACATGGCAATTAAGTCGAACGATTATGTTACCAACATTAACGTTTGCTATTTTCTGGGTCGATGTTTCTCTCTTCTGGCGTAAAAACGTGAAATTGTTTTCTTTTTTTATTTGCGATAGAACGATTTGGTGATGGTGGTGTGTGGTGTTTGGTGTGCATTCAATGTTGATCGTATTTCTCATCAACAAACTGTTATTTCATCATGTACATACATTGTACAGAAATTTTAGAATTTATGCTGTGTTTTCGATTCATTGAGCCATTGCTAGCGAATATTTTCGATTTATTCATTTTTTTTTTCATTATTATATTTTTTTTTCTATCCCTCTCTCTCTTTGTATCTGGCCATTGGTGTTATAGAAACACAACCAAAGTCGAAATATTTGAATGGCAAAAGCTAAAACAAAAAGCAGCTAAAAAACGAATTGAGCCATGGCACATTGTGCATAGATGCATGAGTTATGACTATCATCGTGCTGTTGCCATTGATTTTCATTGCAATCATTTTCGATTTGTGGGCAATTGTCCGCACATTTTCTCTTTAAGCCCTCGTTTGCCTTCATTTTTGAGTTGGTGTTGGTGGTAGTGTTTTTGCCGGCCGTTGACGTCATTTTTTGAACACTTTTCCAATCCGGACCGATCCGATCCGATTGCGGTATGTATGAGAAGTTTTCATAATTTCACATTGTTCTCATTGCATTCAGCTAATCGTTTATTTTGTTCATTTTGCCAATGAGTGTGTGTCCGTATTCAGTGTACAGATGTGTGTGCACAAAAACTGAGAACCCTTTTTTCCCACAACCGAATCCCATTCAGACTTTTATATTATTTTATTCCAAGTCAAAAACTTTTTCTATAAACATTTTGCAACGCTTCGTTGCCATTGCGGATTGCACTAGCGTAACTACACAACTGAATTTCTCCCTCCCCTCCCCCCCTCCTCTCTCTCTCTTTGTCATTCGATGAAAAATTCTAACGAGAAAACGATAAAATGAACGAGTAACAAAAACATAACAAACAAACGATGGAGAGAAGGAATAAATGAAACATGATGAGATTGACGTGAAAAAGGGGAAAAAGAAGACTCAAAAACTCAAAGCGAATCATTCGCTCATTGGAGTTTATTCACTTTTCTTTCAATTCGTTCGATATGTTTCACTTGGGCTTACATCCTTTGGTTACATTGTTCTAATATGAAAAAAACAATTCCTTTTTTTCGTTTTTTGTTGCTGCCAGTGCTATCGCTTTTACTACTATTCTTTTCCTTACGATGCCAATACTGTATATTCACCGACAGAAACACACACACAAAACTCACGAACACTCCCGCCCACTGGATTAAAACTTTCATCCTTTCACATTTTATCCGAAAGCAATACGAAATGATGTTGGTGCACAGTTCTTAATTTGCAGATCATGAGCACTGAAATTGTTGCAATGCCAGTCTCGCATCACAAATGAAGAGATAGAGAGATATAGGTACCAGTAATTGCTGGCACGCACGCAATCCACAGACATTCATGAGAAAAACGGATGACAGTAATGAAATTATTTATTGACGCCCAATAAAGTAATAATGCAGACCTCTCAAAATCGTTAACCAGATAAACAAACACGGATGCATAGAGAACTCAAGACTGACGAACACAAAAAAAAAACTACCGTCATTGGCGTTGTCGTTGGTGTCGTCGTCGTCGTCGTCGTCGTTGATGTGGACGACAGTGTGGATCACAGTTTTTGTGAGTCGATTTACGGCAGCAGCAAGGGAAAAAATCAAATTGTATGTTGACGTAAATGGAGAAAATGAAACATTAGAAAAATGTGGCTCACTATGATTCGTACGGTGCAAACCAAAATAACGAACTTAATTTCCATTTTCAGATGCTTGTTTTGTTTTTCTTCGTTATTCGTTATTCTAATTAGCATTTTACATTGCAGATGTGCGGTCATTATAAAGTGATTGTATCGCATATTGCCTAACTACCCTGGGCATTAATACTGACTTTACGTTTACCATTTTTGTGATTGAATATGAGCAATATGGACATGGAATTAGACAGGACGCGATACAGCCATTGCATAATGCTTACCACGAATGCGAATAAGTCTAGCAAATGGAAATTTCAGAGCCTTTGATTTTGTGATGCCGAAAAATTCATACATATTTTTTATGTGTTTTGTTGAATTATCGGCCATAAAATTGATTGTATTTCAATTTGGGTGTCCAATTTAATTATCAATTGGAATAAAATTTTAACGAAAAAATGATGGAAAGACGGCTCCTTGTAGATTTTCTCTATGGAATCAGATTATGATCGGAGCGATCAATTTTCAACCATTTTTAATATACAAAATCTACAAAACTTATTCCATTTTCTTCATTCGAAACTTTTCGTAATCCAAACGATTCGGATATACGAGTCATGAGGTTCATCTAACAGTTGATATTCCGGCCATTTTCTACATTCATTTCATCGAATAAAATTGATACGTGCATGTGTCAATATTTGTTCAAATTGAACGAAACGTTCAATAATCCATCGAATATACAATTTCGTAGTTTTTCCTTCTATTTTCAGTGTTATCGTAAAACATCGATGAGATTTTTGATGTGTGTGCTGCCCCATAGGCAACTTACTCATTCTATGGATGAATTTTCACAAAAAAAAAAAGAAGACACACAAGATTTTCTACATGCAATCATATCTAAGCTACAACATACATTGTGTATGTAATGTGTAAGTTGTTCGGTTAAATTGGAAGACAATGCGATCGATCGGACTGATAAAGCTTCTAATCGCATTTGGAAAGTAAAACAAAGGGCAACAATAGCATATATATAGTACACAAAACACTACACCAGAGTGTGTTCTCTCAATCGAATTTCCATTGCAAACGAGAAACTTTTTCAAAAACTTAAATTGCAAAAACGACTTGACGATGATGGGTATCAAAACAAGTAGCAATGGGTAAAATGAGATGAAAATGAAGTCGAAAAAATAGCATAAAAATCCAAAAAAAAAAAAAAAATAAATAAACTCAGCTGCTGCCATAGATTTTAGTTTAGTGTGCAATCGGAACATATGTTCGAAAAATGAAAAAGAAAAACTCAACGATAATAATGTGACGATGGTATGTGTGTGTGTGTGTGTGTATATTTGTAAAGATTTGCGGAGTAAATAACCAAGAAAATGCCGGGAAAAAAACGAATCTCGAATCCCCAAACCTTTCGCCATTCTTCTCGCTGCATAGACCAAAGTGAAACGGGAGAAAAACTTTGTCAGAACATTGCTAAACCGTACACAGGGAACAGGGACCAGGGAACAACACAGTCAAAGAAAGAACAGTGTTGCAAACAGAAAATAAAAAATAGACTAAAAATGTAACTGAAAGTAATTTTTCGCAAATGGAAATATTTTTCTTTTCTTTAGTTTGGTGGATCTGGATGGAGGAATGGGATCGATAGTCTATAGGACGAATTCATGAATTTCGATACGATTGAACATCAAATATCTTTGACGTTCGTCTTTCAGATCCACTTCATTTTTATCTTGATCCCGTTGAATATTTTTCGCTTGTAAGAACACAATATCAAATTGAGA
Organism: Mayetiola destructor; assembly: GCA_000149185.1. Lineage (NCBI taxonomy): Eukaryota > Metazoa > Arthropoda > Insecta > Diptera > Cecidomyiidae > Mayetiola > Mayetiola destructor. The sequence continues at coordinate 1,015,869 of GL501446.1, forward strand.
ATTCTAGCATTGCTATTGGATTTAGTATCTGTTTTGTGTGTTATTGGATCGTGTGCCAGTATGTTGTCCAATCACGTTTATTTTTCACGTGTGTATTGTGTATGCTGCACACTGAACATTGTTCTTCTGAACATTGAACAGTCAAAATGATGTACCGACATCAATATCGGCATTTTGTATTCATCTTTTATTCATTCATTCGAATAAATAGATATCGATTATAGATATGTGTGTTACGAAAATCCTTTAGAATTCCATCGTAATCTATGCTCATCGGGGAATTGTATGTAGCCGACAGGCAATGAAATGAAATTTGATCGACGAGCGTGAATTTCATATCAAATAAGCAAGCGTAATTATTGGCATATTGGCCAACAAAATTTCTATTCATTGTTGTACAATTCAAGTTTCAGTAAAGTAGCTGCCATATCGACCAGAAAATGCAATTAAATTACAATAACTGCCATTAAAACTGGTAAATTTATGTACAACAAACTATCAATTGGTTATCCGATGGGGGACCATCATCGACCATGCCAACCATAAAATAAAATTTTAGTACTGTGTCGATCACAGTGCACAAATTAAAAGAACACACAAAAACACATCCAAATCGTGTGAAATGAGCGCGTGAATTCGATTACTTTTGCATTAGCTGACTAAAGTTATCGGTTACCGGTTGTTGTTAAAGTCCATGCGAAGTTATTCCATACATATTCGTTGTGTTCAGCCGCACATCTCACAGCGCACAGTTCATGTGCTGTATTTATTGTTGGCTCATTTTCAAATTTTATGTTTTGTATGACGGACATGTGAATGAGAAAAACGAATAATAATCACAATAATAATTTGAGTGACGTTTTTATGAAAGCCGTAGGAAAAACACGGAAAAACATAAACTAGCTAGCGACTAGCAGGAGCATCGAAATGAAAAAAACAAACAATATATGTATTACGAACTCAATGAAGGAGAAATAAATAAAAGATGATGTCAAAACTAGATATGGCACTGATGAAGGATACAAATGGGCACATGAATGAAAAGAACAGAGGTGGAGCGAGAAAAAAAAAACGCAAGAGAAAAGTAGAAAAACAGGAATGAAATAAAACGATACAGACCACGCAAAATGACATGTTATTTCGAAAACAATGAAGAGATAAGTAAAAAGAAATGTCAAAACTTTACTAATGCCATGAAATATTATACACAGTTATACACTTTAACTTCTGTTTAGGGCTATAAGCTCCTCAAATCAAACAAAGAATGAAGAAAAAAAATACCGAACAAGCAAAATGAGATGAACAAACAAACAAATAAAAGTGGAAGACAGTTATCTGGCACAGTTACCGCTCACTTTTCACTATGATTTTATGGAAAATTGGCAAAAGTAACGATAACAGCAACGAAGAAAGAAAAAATAACAACTGATCTAACTATTGGCCAGTTATGTACAGTTTCTGTTTCAGTTTTTTTCACTGTCTCCCATCGACGGATCGATACCATTTGACATAATGTGTATCAAGACCAAAGTGTATCAATTTTGAGCATATAGCGAATGCATAACATTCTCTACATATATTTGGAACTAACCAGAGATGTTTTTTTCTTACTTGACAGGGAAGGGGTTACTCAAGTATCGCTCAAGTAAGCGTTGGTTCTAAGTAAGCGCTTACTTGAGTAAGCTCTTCCCTGCTGAGTAAGAAAAAACATCCCTGGAACTAACTGACATTAGCGCCACGTACAATAACACGAGGACCCTTAATCGGGCTCCATTTGAAATTCATAGGCAGGTGAATAGATTCGCTTGTTATTGTACGTGGCGCTGTTGTTGGTTGATCAATGGAATTTTCTGTGATTTTAAGATTATTACGAACGTATGTACGCTTACATACGATGTATATCGAACACGTTGCGGGGCGGTTTCCCCATGGTTGAATATATTGAATATGCGATAAAAGCTGTTTAAATTTCGATCGTACAAAAAAAACGAAACAAAAATCGATCGTTCGGCCGTCAAATATACGTTTTGATTCTTTGAACAAGACAAGAAATTTCAATCTTTTGTTACAGATAAAGACTTTGCGATTCCAGTTTTCATCGTTTGCGCTCGACTCCGAATATGATTGACATTTGGAAACGAACGAGACGGAGAAGAGAAGGGAAAAGAAATGACAAACATAAACAATTCCATTCCGTTCTATTGCAAAGACATTCATTGTGTATATGGAAATGTTTGAAATTTTCCAAATTCGGTGTCATGAAATAAAGAAATAAAGTAAGAAATGTTTTCAGTATATTCGGCTGTAATATTTGTGAGTCCTTGATTCTTGGTTGTTGCAAAGTGTTTTTCTTAAGCTTGTGCTCACTGTTTGTTGTCGAAACCAAAATTTACAAAGTAATAATAGAAAATTTCCAACAAATCGACATATTTATGTTCGGCTTTCAACGGAAACAGAGTCGACCTCCTTCATATCAGAGGTACATGGACAAAATGGAACAAAAGTGAAGAGAATTTCAAAACTATTAAAGCTCAACGAATAACTTAATCGGGTGATGGAAAAACAAACGTCCAACAAAAATGAATATAAACGAGCGGAGCAAACAAAACAAACTGTACTACACAGCGCACCACTAGAAACTGGAAAACTGAACTAAATAAAAAAAAAAGAAGCAAAACAAAAAGGATGGAAAATAAAATGCACAACAATTGTTCCAATGTAAAATTGAAGAAAACGAAGTAACTCTGGAAAACAATGAAACATTTTTCGGGACAAGCAGACAGACACACATTTACAAACACGTGCATAAAGCAGTTGAGCTCCTGCACTCGCACCCGCACCCGCACCCGCATTATCATACAACAATACAAATATTGCAATGCTTTTGCTCCTGTTTTTATTTTGTTTTGTTTTGAATTTTTAATTTTTTTTTATAGGGGTGAAGTTTTTCCATCAAACGACACATTGACACACATAGAAAAAGAGAGAATACAGAGCACACAGAATAAAGCAAAATCTATCGAAAACGGTAATTCGAATTTGGAAAATCCGCTTACAGAATGCAAAACGAAAACCTAAAGCTCTTTTATTGAATTCAAATGACTGAGTGTTAAGCTACATTAATGATATTGAATGCGACAAAATAGAGCAATAATAATAATAATAATAATAATAATGAACAAAGCTACTGACTACCGATTAAACAAAGGTGTCAATCGTTTTGGATTTGCCATAATTATTTTCATAATCCCTGGAATTACGAAAATAGCAATTTGGTTTGCTGAACGCTGAACACTGAACGATTGAATGCTATGAACTGTACAAATGTACGTTTGCCTGTGTGTGTGTGTGTATGGGAAATTCCATGGTAATGTATGATGTCAGGGCCATAAACATTAAATTCAGCAATGATAAGATAAACAGCGTTGCCAATTCAAAACAAAGTCGATTTGGATTTGAAATTTTGGTTCAGTATTGGCAAGTCAGAGACACGCACACACACACACACACACACACACACACACTCAGGCAAAGCAACTTATGTGACAGTAGCATGAGGAGCTTTGTAAATGTCAAAACAATGCCAAATATTTTGGCAATAAAATTTTCTTCTTGAGAATTTTGGAAAACAAAAGCGAATAAAAGGCAAAAAGGGTAGAAGCTGCGCCCTGCGCTTAACCAAACAACCCGTACATCCGACCATCCACAAATGTATTTGGAATACTGGTTGCTGGAAATGAGACAGCCAAAGACTTTTCGATTGAATTCGTTAATATAAATCCGGGCGGCAGAATGAATGAAATTCAAAATTTAACTGACGTCAACCAAAAGGCAACAACCATTGTTTCACGCAAGCAGCTAATATTTTGAATTTGATAAATGCCAAAAGCTTTGACTCATTATAATGTCAATGTTGTGCTTTATATTTTGAAAATTGTCACGCTCGATTAAAAAAAAAACACAGAACAAAACAACAATGAGCCGTTTCCTTTGTTATTTAAATGGCAATCGCAGATGTGTTCAATGCAACACTTTCATTTAACGTCGAAATTGTTGTTGATTTTATTTTTTGTTTATTGTTTGATGTTTGGAGTTCACACCCTGACAAAAATGGTGTTTTGCTTTTGCCATTAAATGCAAATTTTCTCCCTGAATTATTATAAACGAAATTGAATCTACAATACAATTATGTGATTGAACCACCACATTGATGCAAATAACAAAATGACGAAATGAAAATGTGCAAACAAACCAGCTGAAACTGTTGCATAACGATGAAAAAACGTGGAAATAGAAAAATTGAAGGCATTCGTTTGCCAATGGATGACAATCACTCGGAAAGTTTTGCCTGAATTCTGTGAAATTTGTTTTTTCACATATTTTTCCACAAATGATGCAACTGTCAAAAGAAAACTATAACCGGAAACAATTATTTTGGATTTGAAATGAAAAACATTTGTGGTTTGTGACGGAATTCAGTCTTTCTTTTTATTGCCACGGAATCGGAAGTGGTTTTGAAAGAAATGGATTCATTTGAGCTTGAGAAAGATCGAATTTGTTGAAAAAGATTTTGGAAAATTGGCAAAAGTCCTAAAATATGAATGTTTCGATATGTATGTTCTTTATCTGAAAATTGAAAAATTCAATAGTCGCTAGTTCGATGTAATTCTTCAGTCAGTTAGCCAGCCATATATCGTTTGTGCTATTGATTTTAATAAGAGACTCCAAACAATTCCATTTATGACGACAAATTGAGTCATTCAATATAAAATTCATGTGAAACATTCAAGATTTGTTCCATCTTTCCTTAGCTGAAGATAAAATACTCTCACCTGAAGTATTGCATTGACGTTGCCGGCAAACTAAAAATGAAAAATAGAAGAGAAAAAAAACAGGAAGGAAAAGCTAATTTTTTCAAACTCTCTACCAATATCGAAAATCCCAAATACATTCCGAAATATATTCCAATAATAATAAAATAAGGATTGCATTTTTCATTGAGAGGAATTCGAGTGCATGGCAACCGCTTGAACTAATTGGATGGGATTTTTGATGAAAAATTCCTTCAATTTTTCAATATCCTTCAATCTTTAATGTGAGGAGCGACAAAGAAAAAAAAACGGAAAATTTGATTAAAAATTGTTGTAGGGGTTATCGGTGCATCGAGGCACTCAATCCAATTGAGATACAAACGATAATAATAAATGAATTAAAGCCATCACACAGCTGCACAGGCTGCCTGCATCAGCATTCAAAATTTTCAACATGATTCCGGACAACAGAAACAAAGTGAAACTTTTTTTTGCCTCTTCTCGTCTTCGTATTCAGTTTTCGATGGTCCTCAATGTGCTCAATTGCGACATGATTATGCATCTCAGGCAGCAACATTCAAGATCAACAAGAAAAACATAAAACGAATAAACAATAAATGACAAAAGCATGGAATGGAACGACAGAAGACCTCAATTCAATCCGATCCGTTGAAATGATAAAAGAAGATGAAACAAAACAAAACAAAAAAAATAGAATATGATAATAATGAAATGAAAAACAACAGGAATAATGAAGGAACTGTGTCAAAGTTGTCTATTGTCTTTATCATTTTTATTTTGATGTCAGTATGTGTAAAAATGTGTGCCAAACGAAATAAAATTGTGTGTCCAATTTTTACCATGTTCCTCTATTTTTTTTTTAATTTTCATTTAGTCTTTGGAACCCGATCACCGAATGCATTCACAATTCACAGTGCTCTTTGTATTGTCAATCCGAAAGTGAATGACGCTTTTTTTTCTTTTTCATTTCCTGCATTGTTTCTACAAATGCATGGCATCGTTTCAGTTGGAATTTTTGTCATTTCGAGAAGATAAATGAAGGGATAAAAAGTACCGGTTGGAAAAAATACGGCAAAAAGATGAATAAATGAATGAATGAATGGAATAGCTTTTATTTCGTTGTAAACAAAGATAGTTATTTTTACTAGAGGAAGAATCAACCTTTGAATCTGGGTCAACAGCAATAAATAGTGTGCAACATATACATATATAGTTGGCTCGCTTGGCCTGTCATATTTTACCCATTACACATTCAGAGCCTCCAATATTATAACTATATTTAATGTATTTTGTGTGTGCGACAACATTTTTTTATCTTCAATCCTCTTCTAGTCGTTTCTTGTTAGTTTGGACTTGAGCTTGGATTCCTCTGTTTGTAACTTGTAAATGTTTCCATTTCATTGTTGTTGACTTCATTCTACGTTTGCAAAAACTGGCAACGCTGTTATCTGTGACTTTTGTGAAAAATGTTTCAGAAAAGAGCAATTATTTAGATAATTGAAATAATGCCGTCATAACAATTTCATAACCGCAACAAAATAACGTCATGGGGTCGTTTTTTATCACGTACAATCAGATTATTTTTTTGTTTGAAACTTAAAACATTGAGACCTTGTGTACACACACAGAGACAGTTGAATTGAATTGAGCAATCGTGGTCTTTTTTCGGTTCACTGTGAGCTTGGCAAACAAAACGGCATCATGAGTCGTATTATTTACGGCACATGAAAAATAATCACACACAAATAACAACGAACAAAACTGAAAAATGAACAAATTTTCAAAAAATGAGAAAGAAGAAAAATTAAACGAAAGCAAAACTTGTGTATTGAGTGGCGAATGAAAAAATCATTCTTCAGGGCTCGAGACAAATGAGTCACTATTATTCGTGTTATTTCATTCAGTCATTGGTATAGAACGATTTGGTCCGTTAAACTTTTAGTTTAGTTCTGTTTGCGAATTCAATGGGGCTTTTGTGATAATGCGACCAATGATTCATGCTTATGCAACACTCCTTCGATCAGCGACCGGACAATGATCCTGTTTGTCATCATTGACGACTGGATTTTGCTTTCAGGTTTGGAATTTTCTCCAATTTTTTTTTCTTTTTGTTATAAATATAGCGAAAGATTGACATAAACCTGGCTGTTTGATTCACACAAATGGAATTATAATGTTTTCATTGGACTAAATAAATAAATGATTGATTAAGAGAGAAAGAGAGAGCACATCAACAGCAAATGACTCTGAATAAATGATAATGAAATCTAATCAACATTTCTGTTGAATTTCAATTTTCAATGTGACAATAATTATATGAACGAAACGGCACCGTACCAAATTCGTTCCTGAAAGATGCTCTTCAAATAAATAACCTCCGGAAAAAAAGGCGCTAAGGCTTCGCTATGTTTGCGCTCTGTTCTGCGCTCTTCGCGTTACATGAGCGCACGCTATGACGCGTATGTATCCGAGTTTACATTTCACGAATCATCGAGAATGACAACAGAGAAGAATGAAAAATGTTCTTATTGAAAGACTCAGAATGAAAATGAAACCTTTTAGATTGGCATACAAGAGTTGCGCAAAACCAATATGTTCCAGAAAAAATGAAAACGACGAGAATTATCCACTAGAGTAATATTTGTTGCTTTCTTATGGCACACTTACGACGTGTCCATTGTTCATTTCTTATGAAGCAATTTTGTTTTGTTATTTTTTATACGAAACTCATTACAATTCTCATGAATTGGACATTGAAAAGAATTGATAGGCATCATGTTGATTTTCAGAGGGAAAGTGACGGGAATTGTGTTGGAAAGAGACAGAAGTTAAAAACTATAGCAATCCAGTAAATGATATTGTATTTGGACGACCGCAAAGATAAAAAATCTTTTGAATTTTTCGTTTCGAACCATGTTCGATTCGATGTGTGAACATTTAAAAACATTTTATTTGTTTATATCAGAGGTTAACATTTCAACTTTGTATAATATTTCTTTAAGAATTATAACATTGAATGTTAGTCATCATCATCGCAGATGAAAACACGTGAAAAAATCCTGTATAACAGAGAATTTAAGAAAACTTCAATATTTGACATCCTACAGTCTAAACCTAAAAAAAATACTCACTCAAGTGTCGCCCCATTGATATTACGAATGCTGATAAAAATAAATAAAAAAGAATGAGTATTTAAATTGTCCTAGATTATGGTCATCATTATTGAATTTACGTTTCATGGAGATCGTTCTCGCTGCAACGCACCGAACGCAAACCAAAATTAATTGATGATGAATGTTTATCAGTATTGAATTTAAGTTTATCTTTTATCATGAACTGACCTGTAAAGGCCTGCACGAATCAAACTAAAAAAAGAATGAAAAACGTAATGGAATTATTGCAATTATATACCAGTGAGGAAAACAAAATTTACTCTGTTTCGAAATCTGTTTTGTATATGAATGCTAGAATAGCACTGAAACAAACGAATTTAAAATCGATTTTTTATAAAATTCGGGAAAATATAAAAAAAAATTCAAATTTACAATTGTTTAGACACACCAAGAAGTTCGTCACTGAATCATTTGTATAGGTAAAATTACTAAAAATGTTTTTGGAATGATTAATTAATATTTTTATCTGAAATGGACTTACCGATCCTGCTCATTGCTGGAAATGTATTAAAGAGAAAATAATAATACTTTCACTATAGATAAAATTACTAAATTTATTTTTGAAATGATTGGTTAATATTATCATCTGATTAGGACTTACTAATTCAGATTAGCACTGTAAATGTATTAAAGAGAAAATAATATTTCTTTCATTATAGATAAAACTACTAAATTTATTTTTGAAATATTTCGTTAATATTATCATCTGACATGGACTTACGGATTCAGTGCAAAGCTTTAAATGTATTAAAGAGAAAATAATAATTCTTTCATTACACAGTGGACACAAAAAATTTTTTTTGGTATGTGACCTGCATGGCACGAAAGGTTTTGAAAATACCTTTCAAACGCACATAGTCACACATCTCAGTCACGTCATAATTTTGAGTTATCTAACTTCGAAAATTGGCTCTAAAAATGCTCTCTTTTCTTTCATTTTCTTTGCTGTTATCGATTCGAAAACGTTCAAAGAGTAAAAAAAAAATATTTCGGATATTTTTTTGATAATTTTTACATTTACACAGTACAGGCAGAAAGTATGGAAACCCTTATAAAATGAATTTTTTCGAGTTTGAATTAAATTTCATCAATTTAAATCGGTGTCATATGGCATATTTTTCCTAAAAAAAATATTCTAAATATTATTTCAAATTTTTTTTTTCACGTTTTGAACAGTCTGTAAACGTTTTCGAATCGATAACAATAAAGAAAATGAAAAAAAAAGAAAAAACGTTTTAGAGCATTTTTGAGCCAATTTTCGAGGTTAGATAACTCAAAATTATGACGTTACTGAGATGTCTGACTATGACTACGCGCGTTTGAAAGGTATTTTCAAGACCTTTCATGCCAACATTTTTCAAAAAGTCGAATTTTGTTTCACGGTGTTAATATCTGGAATGGACTTACCATAGATATGCAAGGCTGTAAATGTATTAAAAAGGAATTAATAATTCTTTCATTATAAAATTACTAAATTTTTTTTTTTGAATGATTGGTTAATATTATTATCTAAAAATTACTTACTCTTTTGTTAGAACGCTGTAAATATATTTAAGGGAATATAATAATTCTTTCATTATAGATAAAATTACTAACTATTTTTGGAATGATTGGTTAATAATATTATCTTAAATTTACTTACTTTGCCAGTGATTCGCTGTAAATATAGTTAAGAGAATATAATAATTCTTTCATTATAGATAAAATTACTAAATATTTTTTTGGACTGATTAGTTAATATTATTATCTGAAATGGACATACAGGTCTAGATAATCGCTGTAATTGTATTAAAGAGAAAAAAATAATTCTTTCATTATAGATAAAATTACTTAATTTGTTCTTGGAATGATTGATTAATTTCATTATCTGAAATGGACTTACGTTGCTACATGATAGCTTTAATTGTATTAAAGAGAAAAAAAATGATTCATTCATTATAGATAAAATGACTTAATTTGTTTTTGGAATGATTGGTTAGTTTCATTATCTGAAATGGACTTACTTTCTCAGTGAAGCGCTGTAAATGTATTTAAGAGAATATAATAATTGTTTCATTAAAGATAAAATTACTAAATTTATTTTTGGAATGATTGGTTAATATTATTATCTTAAATTTACTTACAGTATCCTGTTGCTGTAAATATATTGAAAAGAAAACAATTAATTATGAAATTCCGAAATTCGTTTTTGGAATGATTCGTTAATATTATTATCTTAAATGAACTCACCAAACCTCTTTATTGCTGTAAACGATTAAAGAGAAAATAATAATTGTTTCATTATACATAAAATTACTAAATTTTTTTTTTGAATGATTAGTTAATAAAATTATCTGGAATGGACTCACTTTGACGTTGGAGCGCTGTAATTGTATTAAAGGGAAAATGAAAATACTTTCATTAAAGACAAAATTACCAAATTGGTTTTTAGAATGATTCGTTAATATAATTATCTAAAATGGACTTACTTTTTCAGTAAAGCGCTGTAAATGTAAATATTAAAGAGAAGTTAATAATTCTTTCAGTATAGATAAAACTGCTTAATTTGTTTTTAAAATGATTGGTTAATGTCATTATCTGGAATGGACTTACTTTAGATATACATTGCTGTAAATGTATTAAGAAGAAATTGAAAATTATTATTATAGATAAAATACTAATTTTTTTTTGGAATGATTGGTTAATATTATTATCTAAAATGGACTTACTCTCTCATTGAAGCGCTGTACATGCATGAAAGAAAAAATTAAAATACTTTCATTATAGATAAAAGTACATACAAATTTTTTTTTTGATGATTGGTTAATATTATTATCTAAAATGGACTTACTCTTTTAGGTAAACTCTGTAAATGTATTAAAGAGAAATTAATAATTCTGTCATTATAGATAAAATACTAATTTTTTTTTTTTTGGAAGTATTGGTTAATATTATTATCTGAAATGGACTTACTCTGCCAGTGAATCGCTGTAAATATATTAAAGAGATAATAATAATTCTTTTATTATTATAGATAAAATTAAATAATCTGTTATTGGAATGATTGGTTTATTTTAATAACTGAAATAGACTTACATATCCTTTGCAATGCTGTAAATGTAATAATAATATGTATTTCCTTCATTAACAAAAAATTACTGAATTTGTTTTTGAAATTATTGGTTAATTTCATTATCTGAAATGGACTTACCGAGTCATTTCAACCCTGTAAATGTATTAAAGAGAAAAAAATATTTTCTTTCATTATAGATAAATAATTACTTAATCTGTTGTTGGAATGATTGGTTAATTTTAATTTCTGAAATGGAATTACCGATCCAGTTTATTGCTGTAAATATATTGAAGAGAAAATATTAATTCTTTCATTATAGATAAAATTACTGAATTTGTTTTTGAAATGAATGGTTAATTTTATTTTCTGAATTTTGGACTTACAATTCTACAGCTTCGCTGTAATGGTATGAAAGAGAAAAAAATTATTCTTTCATTAAAGACAAAATTATTAAATCTTTGATTATATGAAGTCTTTGATATTAATGACTGTTGCATGCGAAAACCGAACACACTACATTTCTCCTCTTTGTAGAAAGCCAGTAGAAATCACTTCACAAAAACGAATAATGATATCATTTTACAAATCAAATGGATTAAAACAAAAAAAGGCGGACAATGGCAGGAAAATGAATGCTTTTCACAAGAAAGGCGGCAAACGTCTGTCATCATATGTTGGACGTCGTCGCCTTTTCTGTCGTACTACATTTTTTTCAGTTTGGTTAATATTATTAACAGAAATTAACTTACGCAACCGGTGGCTGGCTGTAAATATTTTAAAGGGAAAAAATAATTTTGTCAATTCCGGAGATCATATTGTATATGATTGTCAAGTTACCTGACCACCAAAATAGCTGTGGAAGCTACGAAGAGGAAAGTTAACGAGTACTTCATCTTAAATGAGTTTTTTTTTCTGGAGCAAAGTTTATTCAAAACTGATGAATTCGGATGAGCTCCGGCCGCTTTTTATAGGAAAGAATTTCTGTATAAAAACCAATACACAGCTTCTCGTTGAACCTTGGAAATTCAATTGAAAATTTATTGTCTTCCTAGACTATTGCAATTTGAAAAATAAATTATTTCACACAAAATATTTATTTTCAGTAATTGCGAAACACGAAACAGATGTTTTCGTGCGTCGTACGTCATGCGTCATACGATCGATTATTGCGGTGAATTCAACCTACGTAAAATGTTATTTTCAACTCCGTCCATATGAAAACGTATTATGTTTTGATCAATGTTCCAGACTGCTCTATATTTCAAATAAAATAGCCTTTTTTTTATGGTTACCCATTTTTCTGTATTTCAGGTTGCTAAATTATTTAATTTGGATAACAAATATTTCTTTGGAAGCCATTTCCGAAAAATAAGTCATACTCAAAATCATTAACATTATCAATCGCCAAACTCCAAGAACGCATACAATTGAAGCGATCGTTTGACTTAAAGATTGGAGCTGAAGATATTGATTTAGAGTTTGGAGGAAAATTCCGATGAATATGGAAGGGATTATTATTAGTCGATATGTATTGACGGTATCTGAAGTATTTGGGTGAAAGCAAGAAAATAACCAATAAATATGTTAAAATGGCCTTCGATGAAAAAATACTTCCTAATTACTTGCATCTAAACATTAAGTTATAAAATCATTTTATATATGTATACATATTTTGTATTCCTAAAATGTTGTATGGCAAACTAATATCATTCAATAAGAAGCAATTCGATTGGAACACGTAGCATCCTTTTGGTAGAGAGAGAGTTAACAAAAACAAATTCTATTTTAAAACGCTTAAAAGAAACAGATAAAATTTTGGCGTGAAGAATACATGGCCATGTTATCTATAACTAAAATTCAGTCTTTATTATAACGATCATTATTGAAACGTTACTTTTGAATTGGAATTGCAAATTTATAAATTCAAAATTTGTCAGACAATTTTTGTTTCATGAAATTCAAATACAATTCCGAAAAAAATAGATCACAAAGGAAAATTTCGATGAAATATTCGATATTGAAGCGAATCTTGTTAGTTTCTTTCATTGTATTCCGAAAATATTGTCTCTCAAACAAATTTCATCAAAACAAGTAATTCGATTGGAACACGTAGGATCCATTTTGCAGAGAGAGCGATATTTATCAATAATTCAGTTGTTATACATTACACAATAACGAATAATTATTGAATCGTAATTTTGGAATTGGAATTGAAAATTTTCCATCTCAAAACTTGTCATACAATTTACTCTTTATTCGATATTGAAGCGAATCTTGGAATATCGTTAGTTCGCGATGAAATTCTTTATTTTTAGAAATTGTGAGACAAAAACAGATGTTTGCGTGTGTCATGCGTTCGATTATCGTTGTGAATTCAACCTACGTAAAATGTTGTTTTCAACTCCGTCCATATCTAGCGGCATTCATGACAAACAAATCAGCAAATTTTTCGCAAATATCCGTGAATATTCTCAAATATTGCAAATATTTTCGAAAATATGCTCAAAAATTGAGAGAAAAAAATTTGAGAGAAAAAAAATTTGAGAAATAAAATTAAGAGAAAAAAAAATGTGAGAGGAAAAAGTTGGTCCGCAAAAACTGCGAAAATTTTTGATCTGTGGAAACCGGGAAAAATTTTAATCCACGGAAAGCTGCGACCCGCGAAAATAGCGAAAAAAATTGATCCGCGAAAAGTTTAAATGCGTCATTAGGTAAGTTCGTAAAAGAAAGAAGAAATGTCAAAATAAAATCTGCTCATAATGCATCGATCCTAAGTAAACGCAGCGCTGCCAAATCTCCGTACATTGTATGGAAATCTAAGTCTCCATACTTTAGTACGGGGACTTGAATCTCTTCGTCCTATCAAAGGATCGGGAAAAGGCCTGCTGGAAACAATGAAACAAAAACAGACACAAATTTGTGCAGCCTTCATTTATACAAATACAATATCTAGTCGCGGGCGACTCTTGGGAGATTTTGCCCATTTGCTATTAACCATATGAAGAAACAAAATGAAAACATCAACTTTGAACGTTGGGAATTTATGTTCGACATAATTCATGTCGAAAAAAAAAACAATAAAGAGGGGAAAAGAAAAAGAAAAAGAAAAAGTATTCCAATATTCGTTGAGTCGACAACTTTGTTAATTGTTTTCCTTTTCCTTTTGAATTGATGTCTCTTTCGAATGTTTTTTGTCAACAGCCATATGCAATTGCCGGCTGAAAGAGTGTATAAAAGAAGGAGAAAGCACCACATTCTCGTCCCATATGCTGATGATGATTAATTTACAACATAAACAAGATAAACAGTCATGCACACAGAGACAACAACACAGACAAAGAAAAAGAAAAAGAACATCGAGCGCGTCTTTCAATGATACAAACTAAAAAAGTCTTGTTGTATTTTCTTTTTTGCATTTGCGGAATTCAGAATATTGCAACATAAATGCGATTACGATAACATTTGAATGCGATGAAGTTGTTACAACTAAAAACCGAATGTTATAAAAACACGTTCGGTGGCTCGAAAATAGTTGGGTGCTTGATACTGTGTGCACTGTACACCATGTCAAACAATATGAATCACACATATCAAATTATTCCAGACAATGCATTTTAATCAGATCTAATCGGAACATATTCTTGATGCTTTGATGCTTGATGCTATTTGTGCAGCAATAGCAATACCAATAACACACAGTAACACACAGACAGTAGTAGCACTATTGTTTGCTACTCGCTATGCATCGTAATATGAGCCAGTCTTCAAAAATCTCTGAATCTTTGACATGTATGAGTGTGCAACATGCAGATGTAGAAAATTGTGTCGTTTTGTTATTATTTCGTTTGCTGAAATGTTATGCTTCGGATCCGAAACAAAAGCTCCACTTTCAGGATTCCGGACACATTGTGCATCCACACATTTGTGTCTGCTGTTTTTACTTCCGGTTTTTTTTTTTTGTTTCTCTCTCTCTTCATTATTATTTCAGTTTATGGAACAGAAAGCATTCCGAAGAGTACGATGCTCGTTGTTTGGTGTATTTAATGGCTGTCATTCTCATCTACTACATGCATCGATAACGTCAGATGCAGAGCAGCATAAAGCACTGAACACAAAGAATGAAATTGTTCATGCATTTTTATACCAAATAAATCGAATACGAAAGCAAAATAAACAACAACAAAATGTGTACAGATCAGCGAGAATAGATAAGAGACGGGCAAAAAAGAAGCAAAAAAAAATAAAATAAAAAGGGTGACCGGGCTTCGATGAAAACGTGAATAAACAAAACAAAACAAAAAAAAATTCTCAAAAGAAAAACTGGGCGAAATAAAATTGTTGATCTTGTGAGTTTTCTCAGCGATTTAAAAAATAGTTGTGAATAAATTCCTTTTGTTTGGCTCTTTCCGTTCATTCAACAACAATAGGAAAAGCTTAAGAATTAAGTAGGATGCGACGACCATACAAACGATCAATGTTCATATACACATTTAACATTCAATCGCAACGGCAAATGAAGCCAATTTGCCATGAAATATTTCAATTTCATTTATAAATATTTCTTGAATTCTTGAAAATGAAAAATTTTATTCGATTCTATCTAAAGAAATGAAAAACCAAAGACACAACAATAATATTAAATAATATCATGATTTCGTGACATGCTTCAAAATATACATATGGATTCGTTGGTTTTGTCGCTGTTGCTGTTGTTGACTTGAATATTCAATTTATTTGGTCTTTCAATCACAAGAAATGAACGCATCATTTACATTTCGACTGGATATTTTATTGTTCAAATGTTTATCATTCAGGCGAATGATGAAATTTCTCATAAACGAATTCATTCGCTTGATTAAATGAAAAAGACAAACACAAATCCAAACACTGAATGAAAGCAAACTTCAAAAGTTATCTGATGCCTTCGGAGTTTCGAGTTTCAAGGAATTGCCAACTTCCAACAAATTCGGAACGCTTCGGCGACAACAAAAGTGCAAAAACCGTTTTATTGCTATCATTAGGAATGCGGTTGCAATTGTGACTGCGATTCCAATGTTAAGATTGAGGATTTGCAATTTTGAGAATGTGTCTATATGATTAAGTGATACTATGATACTGCTTCGATGGCAGATGGTTTATCGGATAACAAAAGCTCGTTATCATTCCATTTTTCATTGAATCATTATTATTAATCAATCGATGTCTATGTTGGTTTTTGTCAGTTTTAGCTGTTCTTTTTTTTTTTAGAAGGACTTTGACTTCGAAGTTTCAGTTCAATTAATTTCCATATTGATATTGAAGTCGAAATTCCGCTAAAAATCAACGAAAATTTGACGAAATCGGCAAAAATTCGGTGAAAAATGACAAACCAACCATTTCAGTTTTGAGCTTTAGCATTACATTAGTAAATTGAGCACACAATTGAAACGAATGAGAATGGATGAATCGCAGAAACGTTATTATTTTTTACAACTCTCGCCGTTTTCTGTTTCACTCGACGAGTAAAAATGGTGGATAAGTAATCATAAAAGACAAAACAACGCATAAAAATCACATAAAAACTTTCTTTTTCTCCGTTGCCTCTTTCCTTTCTAAATGTCTCTGGCTGAATTAAATGTATAAAGCGCTCGATGATTATTTGTTTTGGTGTGTGTGTGTGTGTGTGTGTGTTTGTTCCGACAGCACCCCGAAAAATGCCAATAGATGTTCACAAAATGTGTGTGCCACAGTTTATTTCCATCTTTTCGCATTTATTTTAGTTTGAAGTTGGTCCGTTGGCAACAACAATCAGTGGATGGATGCTGGATGGTGCATGGCAACGGGCTAAGAAATCTTATTTAGCTAAACTTTTTTGTTTTCTTGGGGTTTCGATTTTCTGCTGCAATTGCGTGAAATAGCAAGAA